>VZTJ01003039.1:561176-876125 GCA_013397795.1 Orthonyx spaldingii
TCTCTCTCTCTCTCTCTCTCTCTCTCTCTCATATTTACTATCAAATAAAACCCATACTATTGACTGGCATATGGTCTTGTTTGCACCTTAATTCAGGCAGAGGTATTTCTGAGAACCTAATAATCGGATCATGACAGTGGGACTTTGATTTTTAAGATTATCTGATGAAGCTGTTTCCTTTTTCTCCTATTCTTGTCACAACTGAAATCCAGACAAGCTGATAAATATATCAGACTACTTTAAGAACACAAGCAATTTTAGATTTTTTTTCACACCATATTTGCATTAATTGGTAGATGATTACTTTGAGTGATATATATCAGCCGAGTTTAAAAAGCTTTTTCTCTAGTAAGTCAAAGGTTCTGTCAAGCCCACTGCTGTAAGAGGGTCAACACCTAATCTCAAAGTTGTGAATGACAACATTTGCATTTTCTTTGAGAAAAGACTTATAGTTGTATAGAGACATATGCATTTATTAAAAATAAAAAGAATCAAAACTGAATTAAAGACGTAATATCAGTTCAGAGGGTGAAATTGACTTATTTTGAGCTGAAAAAAATTAACACTTACTATGGAAAGAATATGCGAAGATAACATTTGAGAATTAATTTACCAATATTTAGGAAGGAATGCTTAGGAAAAGTTTGTTGTTATTCATATATCAACTGAAAGGTGTTTCCATACCTCTTAGTTTTGCAAAATACCCAATGGTACTGATGGAAGTCATTGATGCTGGGAGCATTGAAGATGATTACAGATCATATGTGTGAATAAGTAGGGTTCCTGCTGCAACTGATTTGAAAAATTTCTCATGTTCCCAGGATTCCAAATGGGTCACAATCTAATCTGTAGAATTACATGCAAACTTACATTCTATGCCTTTCCACATCCTAAATATGTGCATGTCTGATCAGATGTCTGTGGAAATTAAAATACCGGAGGCTGGTTTGCGTGGGAGTATCTTTCCTGCATAGTCAGGCCATGCCCAGTGCTGATTTTCAGAGCAAAAATCTTGGGAGTGCTCTGGGGCCTAGCATTTACAGACCTGAATTGTAAAGTAGCATCACTCCAATAGCTGCATGAATAAAATACCAATTCCATTGCATATGCACAGAGTGCCATTTCAAAGTGCTTGATAAACCAGTCAAATAATAAAAAAACCCAACTTTCTAGACATTTGTCACCAGTAAGCATCAGTTTCACAATCAAGTATTTGTCTTCTGCCTCCTGGTGCCAACATCCTTTGAAAATACAACATTGCTGCAGCAATAAGCTTTGCTTCTTTGTCCTCCCTTGCAAATTATTGCTGAAGAAAACAGGATTCCTACATTGATTTCAATGGGTTGTAATGTGCCACTTGTTAAATAATGACTGGCAATTTCTTAAGTTGTCAGAAAATCAATTTTCATGTAGATGGTATTAAGTGTGAAGTATGGCTACCTTATTCAGGTACTTGTTTGTTTGAAAGAAATTGAAATTTAGAAACGTTACTCTTTTTTTGTTGCTGTTCTGGTTTAAATCCTATAGTCTCCTGATGTTAAAAAAAAAAAGAATGCAAGTTCTTGTTGCTTGAGATTATATCAGTATATGTGTTTCATCTTAATAATTTCTACTAAAACACAATCTCTGTAGTTCTGAAGTACTTGGAGATATACTCCAACAGAACGGAAGGCAAAGGATCTTCACTATTAGTCAGTGGCAGACTAACCAGATTAGGGAAATCTTGTTGCTAAATATAATAAGACAGTTTAGGATTTCGTTAGCTGGGCTGGGGGAAAATCTTTAAGATATGAACAAGATTTCATTATACTGAGGCATACAAAGGCTGCAGGGTATAGGACAAACCATCTCATTTGTTTTCCCTTATGAGAAAAGGATCAAAGTAAGATAACGATAGAGTAATGTTTTGTTCCAGGCCCCAGGATTTGAACTCAGGTGGGTTTTTTTTAACATTTATGACATGCTGGCCTAGATGAGGGATTGTGTGTGACAACTGCTAAGCAGCAGTACGACTAACATTGCATGAGAGCACTCAGAATGCTCCATCTCAGTGCAGAAACCTGAATAGGTGGGACTGCAGTTCAAAAGAACGGGTTCACCTACTGCCAACGTAACACACCACTCTAATCATCAGTACCACAGAGGCAGAGGAGACTTAAACTATGTGGACAGATGAAAATGGCTGGGACATTTACAACAGGTGAGACTGATGCAGCCTGGTACAGGCTACCAACTTCTTCTGTCTGTGTTGCTGCTCCTTCAGCCAGTGCTCCTGGGGATTTACTGACAAGAGCATTCCTCCTATGGGCTGCAGCTGCCAACCATTGCCCAGCTTTTCTGGCTGCATCCCAGGAGGGAGGATGGAGGATAGAGGAGGCATAGGGAAGGCAGAGGAGAGCTGCTGCTGTTCCACTGGCTGTTGGGAGAGCCACAAGGACTGTTTGGAAAGTTGAGAGCTGTACTGAGAGGCTCACACTGAAAGGAAACACCAGCAAGGGGAATGTGTGGTGACGGAGCACAAAAAAATAAATTTTACCTGGCATTTATGATTTCTACAGGAAAGTGAGGAGAAACAGCAATCTGCAGATACACTATTAATTATGCACTGTTTTCTCTCAACAGCTCTGATATTTTTCCAGCTCCAGTGGTAGCTGATACACAGAAACTGAAAACACCTGCTATTTTTCAGATCAGAGGATGCAGGCTAACACATATTTTCTCACAGAGAAGTGTTTGTTTTCCTGTGAATCAAACAATTTAGATCTTCTACTCATGTTGGGCTAGTTTTTCCTCCACTTGTGGAAACACTGTCCTCCTTTTACCTCATGTGAAGTATTGTGATTGAGTTGTTTTTTCTTGTGAGTGAGAATTATCTTTCTGTTTTACATGAGGCTTACAACATTATGTGGTGTCTTCAGTCACCTCACAGATTCATGGTAGCAGTACCACTGCACCATCACAAACATCAAGGAAATGCTACTTTGTTTTGTATCTTAAAAATAAAGTTTGAGCAAAATTTAAAACAAAAGGAACAAATGATGACAGAAATCCTTGTCATACAAAAAACCTCCAAAGAACCAAACAAAAAACCCCACCAACAAAATACATCCTGACATGACAATAAAAGAGACATTGTTTGAAAAAAACTTTTTGGTGGCACAAATTATTCACTATGGCTGGGTATTAGAAGTATTAAGAATCTCTAAATTTCCCCTTTGCTCTTGAGCTTAATGTTTCTTGTGACTTTTTAGAATCACTCTTTTTAAATGCTCTCCAAGAGAATGCATACTAGCAGGTCCCTACAGCATTCAGCTTTACTAAGATAATTTATTTTCTGTATCTGTATTTTCTCTTGGAAAACTTTAAGACCTGACATTTCTGCATGGAAAAAAAGTTTATTTCCTTTGTCAATAATCCTATATCATACATAGGCTGTAAAGATGTAGTTTAATTAATTTCTGGTTTGCATTTCAACTTACAAATAGAAAATGAAGGCATTATTAAATTGAATTCTATTTTTCTTCACAAATCTATAAGTTCTGTCATTATAACTACTTTTTGAGATTTGTTGATGTTTAGGCATAAATTATTGATCATTTAATGTATTATAGGTTCTGGGATTAAAAGTAAATTTTAGCATTTAATGTATTAATTTCCAGGGTTTCCCTTCTTTCTTTAGCCTAAATTTCTCCTCTAGCTGCTTTATTCTTTCCAGATTGTTCCTGATACAGAACTCACTGGACAAAAGTGTTCTTTCAACTTATTTATTTGATTTCGGTTCAGGGCCTTTTTTCCTTCAACCTCTTTACTCTTTCTTGCTGGACTTAATTTTATCAAGGTCTCCATCCTCTCTTTTTTTCCCCCCTTTAGCTGGTAGTCTTCATCTTTTCTGATATTCTCATGAATTTAATACTTTTTCCTTCATCTAGTGATTTTATTACCTTCTACTTGATCTTCAAAACATATCTTTATCAATGCTTCCTGCTTCAAAGACACTTCAAAACCGGTCTCTCTTCTAGTTATGGTGTTCTCCTGCTCTTTATTTTTCTTATTTGATTAACCATTCATCTTCAAATGCACAAGTGTAAAATTCTGCAATTTACATAAATAATTGAGACAAGAATTTTTTTGTCTGGTGGCTCTTCAGCTGAAGGTTTAATTTCTGGACCCATCCCAGAGTCATTGATGGTGGGAAAATCTCTTCAGCTCCTGGGGCCTCTGTCCATTTTCTTCTTCTCAGTGCCAGGAAGAACAGTTTCTGTCTTTTTAATATGGCTGTTAATATGGGAATAAACAGATGTAGGATTATATCACAGTCAGTGCAATAATAGAGTTGTGTAGAAATCTTAGAGTGAAGAGAAGTTTGTGGCATTTTCCACACATTTTGTATGGTTTTAGGCCAGCAAAGTGACACACTTGTTACCTTGTGTATTCACAGAACAGAAGACTGCAAAGGACCTACTGCTATATTCCAGAGGGTGCAAACAATGTCTGCCCACACCCAGGTTATTAATAATATCAAAGAGTTATTTCTAATCTGCGAAGAACCCCAGCACTATCATTAATTATCCCAAGCATGCTAGGTGTAAAGATGACCCTATGAAAATTTTAAGATTGTCTACAGCTTGTTCTTCCTTCTAAATTTCACAAAGTAGAGATTAAATTCATTATAGTTTGAGAAACAAGAGCAGATTTACTTTCAAATTATTGAGACAAAGAAAATAAAACTGTGTATTATTTTTGTTTTGTTCATCATTCTCTTGATAGTGCAAAGAAGGAAAATTTTGAAAACTTTTGAAATTTGACTCTGGAACTTTATGAAATTCCGACCCCAGACATATCATTCTTGGTTTGGGCAACATTTTTCTATAATAACAATTTCAATCTGTTTAAGACATCTTATTCTCTTCTCCAAGATATTTCTGGTGTTTCTTGTCTTATTTCATCAAATCACATTGTAGAAACCCTTATTTTTTAACTTATTTTAATTTTCATTTCACAAATATAATTTGATAATTTTAGAAGATGGAGATAGTTTTAAGAAGGAAGAGGAAAATGGAAAACAGAAAACACTTCCTCAGTAACTATGATTACATTCTTATATGTTACCCATAGAGGTGGTTGAATTATTTTCTGCTTTGCTTGGTTCTAAAAATCTAAACAAACTTTGGAAATATACCTGGTAGCAATTTTTCCAGAGGGAAACCTGTGCTTTTTGCTCGTCATAGATGTTGACACAGTAGGCTTGATGTTTAATGAAAAGCTATTTTTAGCCACGTAGGAAGAAGAAAAAAAGATAAGTCATCAAGATGTAGGTAATTTGTAGGTTATTAAACCTTGGGAGGCTTGGTGTACCAGACACCAACCACATCTTCCTGGTTGCAAATAAAACTACTTTGTTAGCTGTTTCCACATGCATTCAACTAGTGAATTAGTGCTGAAGTTGATTAATACCATAACATTGATTTCCTGACCACTGATTTATATTTGAAATTTATATGTATTGCAACCATACATTTGTGTAGAAGAAATTTATTAGAAAAGCATTTCTTAATTCAAAAAAAAAAACAACAACAAGAAAACATGTACTTCTGTGTCTCCAGTATGCTAAGATTCAATATGTTAAGAAAAAACAAAGAAGTCTTTATATGTGATCACCATAAGAAGATTCTCTGGCTTCCAAGACACAGAATAAATCATACAAATATGCCAGCATGTCAAATCGAAGTAAATTCCTTCAGGGAAGAGCTCTTTGTTCTAGAACTAAAGAAAGATGAAAAAAATGAATAATAATTGTGATATGTAGGTCATAACTCTGTTCCAGTGGTTTTCATAGTAAAAGACTGTAAGATATGTCTGCAAATGTATAAGTAGCTATACCATAATGAAGTAAATATAATATAGGTCATAAAGGGCTTGTCTTACATAATTAATTTTAGAGAACTTCAATAACAAGTTTAATATAGTGTTTGCAAATAATCTGTTACTAAATTCTGACTTCTTTCTCTTGTCCTTTCGTGGTTTTGGGATTCCACATTATTTTGCCCGTTCTTCCTCATGAAGCCAGAGACCACACTGACTGGATGGCTGCGTACATCTAATACCTACATGGATACCTACATATATGATGAACAGAATTTATTCCCTTCTCCAGTACTGCTACACCCAAGAAAACACATTCTGCATTATGTATTTATTTTATGTGGTGTGTTGAAGTTCACTTGAAAGCTGAGAATGGATCGTTAAAGAGGGAATTAGTATGACAGCACAGAACTATTTGATAGAGAGTCATGGTTTTCAATGATACGGTCTCATATCTGCCAAGTTTGGAGTGAATGAGTGAATGTGGTGGGGAAGGAGGATGTAAGAGATGGCAGCACTGTTCTGGGGAGGGTGTGGGTGTGGTGGTGTGGATGTTTCCAACAGTAGAGGACTTTCCCCAATCAGAGTCTGGACAGTGCACTCAACTTCATGCTCCTACAGGGAGCTCATCAGATTGACAAAGGAAATGAAATGAATCCTTTGTAAGTACTTAGTGTGGAAAATTAATTGAAAATATCAGATAGCAGAAATAGGATAAGGAAATGCTGGAGAAATTAAAATTTCATTGGATCTGATTTTTTTTTCTGAGTATAGAGATCAACTGGAGGAACACAGGACTTTTTTACAGTTTATCTGGTAGCAATGGATATTATTTCTGAGGAAGCTAATCAGAAGGCAACTCTATGATACTTGCAGGTTCTGTAACACTTTCTGTGGGATTTTTTTTTCACATGATGCAGAAAGAGCTTGAATTTGAAACTGTATTTGATAAAATGAATGTAGTGCACATTAGACAAGTGCAACAAGAGAGGTCTGTTTTTAATCAAAGACCCTAAAAAAGTAATTAAGCCTTAAGTAAGTAAGTAAGTAGGTACATGATGGTTGTGTTTCTAGTCCTGCAAGGCAGTTAGGAAAGAACCCACTATTAGGTGAGATCTCCCTTAAGGATGACAGTTCCATAGTTATTACAGAAAATTATAGTCATAAAAAGGACAGATAAAGGTCTTGTAAAAGAAGAGGGATGAAAATGTTTTATAGTGGCTTCAAAAATAAACAAACAGTGAGAAAGCTATTAAGACATTGCTTGCATCAATAGCCCAGGTCAGATCGAATAGATGATTATGTATTGTTGGCATACACAATTTAGACTCCAGACAGGTGCTTAAGACAATCTGGAAAAGGGGGCTTTATTCTTAATTATTATTTTTATTCCATCTGAAAGTACCTTTTGGAAGATCTTCTAGGTTACTGGCTTGTTATTGGATATGTTTTACTAGCCACAATATGCTCAATATAATAAAAAACATCTAGTTTTTTATTAGAAACCTTGTTTAGTTAGGACATCTTTAAATAGTTGCCAGGGAAATAAAAGTTTTATGCATAATCTTCTTTCATAATTCAACACTTCAGTTAAAAATAGGTACAGTTGTTTTTTGTAAACATTTTACCAAACACTGGATACCTGCAACCATTGAAGAGGCAGATAAAATAATAACAACATGACAAAATAATAGGGATCTGGTGATCACTGCTCTTCCAAGGACAAGAGTTTATACCTTTGATTTAAAAAAAAAAAAGTATACATACATCTGCCTGTTATAGAAAGTAGTCATAGTTATTTGAAGTAATTTGCCATAGAAAATACCAGAATGCAAGAAAAAAAGGAAATCAGCTGTAACTGATTCTGTTATTTTTCTTCAGACAGTCATAAAAAACCAACAGCAATATAACTTATGGTATAAAGTGGAATCATTTTGACTCAAGAACAGTAATGGAGGGAATGATTTAGCAGAGCGTCAAAACTGTTTGAACAATTATGTGGGGAAATTTAATTGATTTTAGTTATACATTAATAGAATCATAGACTCAAAATAACCGGTTTGGGTTCAAAGGGGCTTTGTGGTGGTTTTGGCTGGAGTAGAGTTAATTCTCTTCACAGTGGCTGGTGAGGGGCTGTGTTTTGGATTTGTGCTGAACACAGGGTTGATAATACAGAGATGTTTTGTTACCGATGAGCAGGGCTTACACCGAGCCAAGGCCTTTTCTGCTTTTCCTACAGCCACGCTGGCAAGGGGGCTGGGAGTGCCTTGGAGTCTGGGAGGAGACACAGCTAGGACAGGTGACCCCAAGAGACCAAAGGGATATTCCAGACCACATGACATCACATTCGGTATATAAAGTGAGGGGAAGAAGAAAGAAGGGGAGAGACATTTGAAGTGATGGCATTTGTCTTCCCAAATTATCGATTCGTGTGATGCGGCCCTGCTCTCCTGGAGATGGCTGCACTTGGGAAGCAGTAAATTAACTCCTTGTTTTGCTTTGTTTGTGAGCAAAGCTTTTACTTTATCTATTTGACTTATTTTGTCTCAACTAGTTTTCCAGCTTCTACCCTTCTGATTCTCTCCCTGATCCCACTGATCAGGGAGTGAGTGAGTAGCTGTGTGGGACTTGGTTGCTGACTGGGGTTAAACCATGACAGACCTTTAAAGGTCATCTAGTCCAACCTCCCCTACAATTAAATCTTCCACTAGACGGGGTTGCTCAGAGGCCCATGCAGCCTGATCTTGAATGTTTCCAGGGGTAGGATTGCTACAACCTCTCTGGACAAATATGCTCCAGTGTTTTGCATCCTCATTGTAAAAAAACTTTCTTCCTTATATCTAATCTAAACCTACCATCTCTCCATATAAAACCATTCCCTCTTGTCTTATGACAACAGGCCCTGCTAAAAAGTCTATCCCTATTTTTCTGGTAGGCTCCCTTTAGGTACAGGAAGGTTACAATAAAGTCTCCCTGCAACCTTCTACTCTCCAGGCAGCCCCAACTCTCTCAACCTTTCATTGGACAGAAACAAATCCATCTGTTTCTCTTCTTCTAATGATTTTTTCTTGTCACATGTTGTCATTTGCTTTTACTTTAGTGGGATCCAGGTCTATGTAATTAATACTAAAACCTAGTAGCAAAAATACCCCCACCTTAGGAGTAAAATATGCTGAGTAAATTAATGATTTATTTTGGAATTCTGAAATCTAAGCAATAAATTCTGGTTACTTCATAAAGATTTGAATATAAAAATAAAAGACTTTTCAAGCACAAACCAAATAGTTGACACTGATTTTTTTAGAAAGTTTCATAATAAAGTTTCAAATGGTACACAGTAAAATGTAAATGAGAAGGTACATTTAAATTTTCCTACTTAATTTTCATCGCCTGTTAGAGGGAAATCTACCATCCCTATAGAACAATGGTGGGGTTTGGAGTGGATTTTTTTTTACGCTTTTATTTCCTTCCACTATATAGGTTAGCAGTTATCGGCGGTACTAATTGGAGAAAATGGATTCAGTCTCAAAGGAAACTTCACATTGCATCTCAGGAGCAATGAGCTGTTTTGTAAGGTAGAGTCTTATCTTGACAAAACAGTTTTAGACACCTGGGGAAGATGGAGGAAGAAGTGCAAAAAAACCTCTGGAGACTGACAGTGGAATATTGCGATACTAATTTCTTCATTTTTCTTCATGCCATTATTTCAGGATCCCTCCAGCAACAGGGGAGATGGCTGCAATGTCACTGTGCCCTGCAATACTTCAATAACAGAAATATGATGTGTATTAAAAGTGTAACAAAGAAGGAATGGAATGTATGCTAAAGTAATGGTTCAATAAGGAGTGAGTGTAATTTCAGACTTCCTTTGTAATTCTTCAATCAGATGCATATATGTAGGTATATTTTCCATCTTAGGAAACTATGTCAGTTGACGGAAAAAATTATGTAGACAGGAATAATGGCAAGTGGGATAGTTCAGTTTGTAAATTGAAGGATAGACAGGATTGGATTGAAGCCTAAGATATTTTGTTATTTCTATATCCCTAGATCAGTTTCTTCCCTTACTCACACACACACACAGATGCAAAACTTCAAAAAAGATTTCATTCTTTTTTAGATCATAGATGTTTGCAATGTTCTTACAAAAGATGATACACAAAACCACTCCAAAGAGTTTTCACATTGTATAGTCAATGAGTTTGAAAGAGTTTTAAAACAATTCCCATAACTTGAATTTATTGTAGAAGAAATGTTATTAGAAGAATCAGGAGGTTATGCTAAAAAGATCAGAGGGATTCTATTAAAATCAACATGGTGAAAACAGAAAGTCATAGCTTATTTTTCATGAATCCTGCAACATGTTTTCATGACAAATCACGCAGTGGGGAGAACTGAAGAATGTAAAGCTAGATTGAAACTAAGGAAATGGTGAAAGACAAACATTGTGATCTGTGCTATGCCAAAGTATAACAATTACTAAACTCCTGTTAATAAAAGCAGGATACAATGCATATGAAGTTCTAGTGCAATAAAGGCCTCGTGTGTGATCACTATACAAACATCTAGTAGGATGAAGGACTTTGCAAAGAGTAAAACACAAAACAGCGACCATGAGGAGACATTTAGGTTGCCCAAATCCCCCCCTCTGCAGTCCTGTCTCTGGACATACACCATCTTCCATAATAACTAATTAGGCTAAGAGATAATGATGATGATGATGATCACATTTTTGGTCTTTGCATGTACATGAGTGACAGGATACGAATGACAGACAATCCTAATGCCTCAGATTTAGTGTTGAAGGTCTCCTATATTTTTTACACGAGATAACCATAACCAACCCCAGGGCCCTGGTGACAACTGAGAAAGGGATCTCCAGCACAAGCTGTGTTTTTTTTGTTCTTGCAGGAAATGATGGGGCATGTAGAGTGCATTAGGAAGACCATTGCCAGGGGTGATCCCACCCCTCCACTCAGCCCTGGTGAGGTCAGTCTGGAGTGCTGTGTCCAGTTCTGGGCTCCTCAGTACAAGAGAGACTTGGTGTTCCTGAAGCAAGTCCAGCAGAGAGTGACAAAGATGATGAAGGAACGGGAACACCTCTCCTATGAAGAAAGGCTGGGGAAGCTGCACCTGTTCAGTCTTAAGATGAGACTACGGAGAGGAGTCCTCAACAGTGTATTTCCAGAGATTTACAGTAGACGAAAAGTGAATTGAGTAAATATCTATTTAACTACTAAAGAAGTGCCAGTCGCATAAATGCATGCAAAAGATGAATTGTTCAATTTTGTCAAAGCATTAACAATATAGTGAAGAAACAATGAAATGGATGTTAAAAGAATTTGTAACACAAGCACATATTCTATTACAGCGTTAAAATAACTCCTCCCATTATTAATATTTTTAAAAAGCCTTTTTAATAATAATTGAGTGCTCTTCCTTATCCATCAGTAAATGTCATCGTGACAAATAATACAAATGCACATATTTTGATATATACACAAAAATTGAGCACTTATGTTTCTTCGACTTACATGGATCTGTAAACATAAAAGAATTGATACCTGCACTCTCAATTTTCGATCGCATTCTGAATTCAGACAGTATGCCTTATAAAATTGTAGAACATGCTGATTTAGTAAGGAGAGTTTATTGAAAGAAGATCACAAGGAAACTGTTACAACTTTAAACCATACAGCTAAAATAACATTATTATTTCATAGTGGGTATTACTTTAGTTCTTAGCATCAATAAAGTTTGAAATACTGATTAGGAACTGTTCATTGAGTTAGGTTTGTCTTTTGTTTATGAAGTGTTTGCAAAACAGTAGCTTTGTTGCAAATTAGATTTATCTTCATCAATTTTCCATTAATGGCTATTGTAGACACATTGTATATTATCCTATAGATTGTTAATCTTGGAAAGTGAATACTTCTTTGCTAGTCAATATTTGAAATCTGCTAATGGAACTCTGTGACAGATGGCTTGCTACAGGCATGGTTTCTCTACCCTGATTAGATAGAAAATTAGGATCAGTGCCTGATGGTCAATATTTCAAGAACAGCATGCAGGAAGTGTTACTATTTAAGAGTTACAGGGAAACGAAGCTTTGTAAACTGCATCATTCAGCAGCATTTCTAGTGTTCATTTGCACAAGTAATATTATGGCTACTTATGTGATGTGTGATGTAGTCGAAAGGTATCTTTCAAGCCTGTGAAAACAAGATGGTCCAATGACATTTTCACTATTATTATGAACCTCAAAACTTGGGGCTTTTTTTAATTGGTTTTTCTTCTGGGCAATAATGATGCAAATGATAAGATCTGAAAGGACATCTTAAAAAAAAAACAAACCATGAGTATCTCTGGGCCCTGCAATTGCATCTTAGAGTACCTAAAACTAAAATGTTATGACAGAAAAAGGAAGATCACTCTCAAATATTTAAAATCTCAATGTCTGATCAAGCCCTATTGCATTTTAGAAAGATAGATCTTACACAGCAAATTGCTGACTCTTTCTTCAGCTTTTGTAAATTTTCTCCTGGGAATCTTACACAAATCTAGCCGGCATACCACTGGAGATTAGTATCTATCTATTACAGAAAACAATACAAACATGAGCACAAAATTAGGGCTTCTTTGTGAAACTGTAGGATTTATATGAATTGTAGGTTTTAGACAAGAACAACCTGAAAAAACCTAAATGGTGAAAATAGCAGCACACTATACAGTATTTCTATTATTTGGGTTGGATCATAAGGATGTTACTGCTTGAATATACGTTCCCTATTCCTCTGCCAATTTCAAACATAGTGTGACCTGCATGTGTGGATCTTTTCAAAGTATTGCTGAGCAAGCATTCACACCCAAAGTTTCTCACAAATTGCCTGCCTCTGCACTCAAGGTCATGCTCTATTAAGACTTTGATACTAGAACAAGCTTCCCAGAAGGTTTGCTCTGAACCATTAACTGTATGTAGCCAGACTGCTGTAACATCAGCTTGTCTCCTGACTGATTCCTTACAGAGGAATTTTTTATTACAGAGTATTGTGTGGACCTGCTGTAAGCACTATTATTAAGTCAGGATTTGTTAAGATTGCACAGTGGTCTCTTCCATAATAGATTAGAGAACTAGAATGTGATATGGCCTCACACAGTCTCAGGTTTCTGCTAATTTTTTCAGCAAAAAGTGCTGTTTCATTGCCAATACATATTTTGCACTGTACCACATGTCAGTATTGGAGTGATTTGCACCTGTCCTAAAAAAACATGTTTACAAGTTCTACAAATTCACAAGTTCCTTCAAAACATTTCTAGTTTTGGCTAAATTTATTAGTCTAATTTTTGCCTGATAATTAGAATATTTTCAAGCCATAAATATTTGGGGTTTGTTGCTTGGGTTGTTTTTTTTTTTTAATTTTCACATTACTGACCTAAGTCAGATCTGCCAGCAAAGACTAAAAATACTCAGTGCTCTCACCTCTTGATCATGTACAATTGATGAGCATGTTCAAATAACATTCTGATAAGAAATTTGCCTTGCCACCTTGTGCATTTCTTCTGAAATTTTGAACCTACTTCTTGGTCAAAATTTGTTATAAGAACAGAATTCTTAAGAAACATCATTTTGCTTTCTTATGAATGATGTCCACAAGGCAGGTTGCAGTTCATGTCAAAAAGACAGAGTTAGAGCTGCATAACTACTATGCTTTTACTGTCTTGTGAAAATCCCTGGAGATCTTCTTTCCTTTAATTCACACTGGGAGTTTCCATAAGTTTTCTAGTTTTAAAGGAATTCTTCCATTAAATATGCTTCCGTGCTTGTGGTTATGTTATATTACTTATTGTATTTCATTTCATTTGCTTTACTTTTATTCTTTAAGACCTGTCTTGCTGAGATGAACTCTTTAAAATAAACATTGAAAGCATGGGGCTGTGGGTAAGCTGCTCACATAACACTTTCCGCTAGGAAATGATCTGCTACATTGAAGTTTGAAATTGTTCTGTTTCATATTATGTTCATATCTTAACTATCTGATTTTTTTTAAACAAGAATACCTTGCATTTTAGGATCTCTTTATAGAACATTTGCATTATTAGTGTCCCATCTGTCACATAGCCAAGAGAGAAGGAAGAATCTGTGCAAATGACAAATAAACCCAGCAAGTTAATTTTCTATAACCAAGACTTGTTAATAATTAATCGTGCTGAATTCCTAACCTATTACGGTTTAAAGAGAATGCAGATTTGACTCTTAATTGAGATGAGAGAATGGATTAGGAAGAGGCTTAGAGAAATGGGAAAAAAAAAAGAAGGCCATGTCTGAAAGTCAGCAGTGATTCTTTATAAGGAGGGATGAGCAGACAAAGATGCTTATGCATGTCAGAAATTGGTATTTTTAAAGAGCAAAAGAGAGTGTATTGAAGAATAAGTCCAATAAATTGCTGCCTATTAAAACTGGCTCCCAGGCCCTCAAAGCAAGATCACTTTAGGTGCTGTGTTATTATCTACTTTAATAGTAGTGTCACTAAAAGACATGGGATGTGTGCTGAAACATGTGTGATTTGCTGAATATGTATTAAGTGATCTACAGCTGAGATTTCTGTCCATCTCGCGGCTGTAGACATGGCAGTAATGAGAAGGTCATCGCTCAGGCATAATTGAGGTCAGTAGATTATTGCTCAAACCAACAATATAGCGTGACAAGGGGAAGAACTAGCAGATTTAGTTCAATTCCTTGTCAGCAAGGATATTGCTTTTTGTCTGTTTAAGGTGGGACAGGAAAATCTTTACAGAACAAATGTATGTCTAAATGAAGCTGTTAGAGCATCCATTTCTTTGTTATACAAACCCCATCATTAATGTACCAATATCCAAGTTATAATAATTACCTAGAGAACTTTTTTTCATCATCATCTAGGTGTTGCAGAACAAGAAACAATACTGCTGCATAATGGAGACTTAAATAGGTAAGCACTATGCTTACAGCAGCTGTTTAGCTCTTTTGAAGCTATTGTAATAAAAACAAAGAGAAATATTTCCCCTGCCTGTGATCTATTTTCAGTTACTGACCTACTCAAATGCCTATAGAAATGATGCATCCTTTCAATACTGAACAGGGAAACTTAACTTTTAATTTTCCCCGTTTTTCATTTGGAGTGCAATTCTTTCTGCTCTGCAAATTCAGTCCATTATGTAAATAAAACACTCATACCAAACATAGCCTGAGAACCACTTTAGATGACAATCTTAAATGACTTGATGAATGTCAAGAAGCTCTCAAAGGAAATACAGGAAAATTGTGGTCAGAGCTACGTTGCATTGAGCCTCAGTCTGAAAGCTGAAGATCCAAGATCATGAAGTCTTCCTTAAAGACGCTCTAAGGCTATTCAGCTCTAGTCCAGATGCAATCTTAATCAGTTACATTTTCTAGCAGCTTGACAAGGCATCCCTACACTCTAGATCTCCATTCCTGTTTGAAAGAAATACCCCAGGTGATCTGGAAAGTTAAGCCTCTTCTATTGGGTAAAGCAAGTTGGTCCGACCTATGTGAAATGGCTCACATTTGTACTGAAAAAATGACCTAATCTGTACAAAGACAGCTAATCACTGCAAAATCTACTCTTTGTGGATTACAATAATACTCCAAACAAACCCTTAGTTATGCTAGTACTCTGGGATTTCTAAGCACTTCCTAGTTTGTATCACCTAGATACATATTCTGGTCATATGTAGAGCCCAGAACAAGCTGAAACCTTAGAAGCCTCTCTGTCCCCCTCATTGCCTTGATTCTGATATGTGAGCATTGTTGCAGAAGTTGGTGTGGGAGGAATCCCTCTGTCTGGTGGGAGGAGGAATTGGCCAGCCAGCACACTGTGAGAGCTGTCAGCAACAAAACTACCAGGCAGCAAATCCCTTTTTGGAACCCCATGTGTGACAATGAAACAGGAATGTTGACTCCTAAGTGCAATGAGGAAGATGCTGGACTGAAAATTTCATCTCTTTAGGCAAAGGATCATTCCTGTGTTAACTAGTCTGTTGACTAAATGACTCAATGGTCTTTTTTCTTTTGCTCTTTCACCATTTCGTTAGCTATCATTCTAGTTTGAAACTCATCAGTTCTCCCCACTGCACCCATTTCGCTAAAAACCTGTGTTTCAGAATTTCATCACTGCTTAGGTATGGGTACCTGTTTCAGTTTGGCAACACTTCACTTTCTACTGTTATAAATGTAAATACATTATTCAGGAATACTCCTCCTATGTGACTGCATTCCAGGTCACAGTGAATCCCACTAAGCAGAGGTTAACTAATAAATCATAAGTTCTTCATGCATTGAATGCACTTGAAAGGGAAAAGGTTACTTATGGCTCAAATTTAACAGGCAAAGAAAACAATAAACAAAGTATGCAGCACAAAAACTGTCAAAACTTCGATTTTTTTTTTAGCAATCAATTTTAAAAGGATTCAGTTACACTGCTGCAAGCTGTGTGCTTGCTATTAAATCAAACTGACTATATCTTGTCAGTATAAGGTAATAGGAGGAAACTTTCAGAAAGGCCTTTTAGAGTTTGTTATTCACAGAGTCACAGAATGGGCCAGGTTGGAAGGGACCACAGCGGGTCATCTGGTCCAACCTCCCTGCTCAAACAGGGCTATCCCAAAGCACATGGCACAGGACTGTGTCCAGATGGTCCTTGACCATCTCCACAGCCTCTCTGGACAATCTGTGCCAGTGTACAGTCACCTGCACAGGAAATAAGTTCTTCCTCATGTTCAGGTGGAATTTCCTGTGTTACAGTTTCTGCCCATTGCCTCTTGTCGTATTGCTCAACACCACTGAGAAAAGTCTGGCTCCATCCTCTTGACACCCTGGAGATATTCAAGAACCTTCTGGAAGCAAACCTTTGCCATGAGCTCTGGGATGACCCTGCTTGAGCAAGAAAGTTTGACCAGATGATCCCACTGTGGTCCCTTCCAACCTGACCCATTCTGTGATTCTCTGACATGAGACAGCAGGGATTTTCAGGGTGTGCACAAAAGCACAACAGTGTTTATGTCCCAGAGCACAACAAGTGCAAAAGGAAGGACACTGTGCTAGAGGAGTGACAGTGTCAGAGCCAGATAGTGTTGAGAAACCTGAAAGCAGCAGACTGCTGAAGGTACTGAGGAGCCAGGAGACTTTATAACAATCTGTGTTCAGAGTGGATGGAGGCAAAGAGCCATTTCTTACCATAAATAACCTCTAGGATAAAACTTTCACTTGTAAAGAGGATGGAAGCCTCCAGCACCAGATGACTTAGAAGGTTTTTTTATGCATCTGAAGCTACATCTTTGAACTAACCTAAGTTCTGTGAGACAAAGTGAGTTACAAGAAAAACTCTCCTCGTTTCCATTGTTTAGTTAAAGTTGTAACCTTTCAATTAATTCATGTTCTCATCATTATTTATTTAATGTCTACCCTGTAAGCCTGAAGAACACAATGAGAAATTTTGTACACTTTTTTATGCCACAGTAGATCAAAGTTAAGGTTTAAATGAGTTTATTATCACCTCCATTCAGTATTTTCTTCTAGGGAACATAGTGTCAAATAAGTTATCAATGATGTGACATGAATAATACATTGAAAGAAAAAAGTTAATGAATAGTCCTAAATCTTAATTAATTTTTATATACTCAGTCAGACGCAAAATAGATTGTGTCTGTCTTGCAAGTAAGAAAAAAGCTGCATTTTTGTATTTATAATTAATGAATAATTTAACCCGACTTAAAGAAAACAATATCAACATTTAATTTGAAATAGTTTTTTTTCAAGAGAGACAAGTATTTTATTGTGATATATCTTCTGTTACAAGAAATACCTTTTTCATTTACAAGCATGCTTGGTATCACTCCATGTTGAATAGCATTTAGAAGAGTGATGGAACTTCAACTTTATCAGAGTGAAAAAACTGAATTTTTGAGTGCTGTTGAAAAAGGTAGGATAGAAAGTCTTTTTGCTGCATACTGTACAGAAACACAAGACAAACCTTTATGAGAATTAGAAGGGATAATAACTCAAAAATTCTCAGCGTTACTCTAAACCCTAAAAATGAGAGGTAGAGAAGGTTATCTGAAAATAAAGGTACATTTGGAATAAAATATGTAAATAAATGTTTTAGTTGGAATTGGGATTTTTGAGAAGTGGTATCACCTGTTTTTGAAGAAGAACTAGGAAGATGGGAAGCTGAGATACACATCCTAGAAATAAATGTGTCATCATCAGGTGTTCCCAGTAGTCTTAGATGAGAAGGTGTATCACATACAGGAAGACTGATACAAGCGTAGAATGTTCTGGTCGGTGTGAATGCTGTCCTGATTTTAAGGGACAGGCTCAGGCACAGATGGATTTCAAACTGTGCTGTGGATTTAATGTATTTAAGCATTTAATAAAGTGTATGAACAGAGGAATGAATAACAATAAAGCACCTGCTAGGTTTCTTGGAGAAAATCAACTTTTCCCATGTGTGGCAATACACCATATGTAAAACAGGGAGATGAAAGTTCAGAGCAGTACATTGTTCAGCCTGTTGTTGAGCTATTTTTAAGGTTCTTTCCCATATGCAAGAGATATTGAAATTAAGGAATAATTTCTGTATCTTTCAGGTTTTAATTGCTCTAGCTGGAAATAAGTAGAGCATATTAATGAAAAGAGATATGGGTAAGAAATACAGACTGTCTCATATAGAACGAAATTAATTTTTGAATTAGAATGCAAAAAATATAAAATTTGTATACGAGGAGAAAGGATTCTTGGGTCTGTCCATGTGACATTACATATTTCTTACTTTTGGGAAGTCCAGTAGGTGAAGTTTCATCTTAGGAACCTATCTTTATTCAGAATTAGCTTTACATTTTTAAGGTATTTCTTTACGTATGAACGGAATGTCCCATTCGTCAGCATACTGAAACCAGGAAGGTCAAAGAAGAGATATTGAACAAAATTGCCCTATCTGCAAAAACCAATGGAAGTCATATTCAAAAGCAGAATGTAACCTACTGCCATTTCATATTATAGGGCTTCATTAAATAAAATCACTACAAAGCTTAAAATGTGTCTGACTTTAGTTCCGACTCACACTGTTATGTCACGATTATTTCTTATGTATTTCTGAGAAAGGATGAAAGTCTTGTGCTGATATGGTTTTCCTAAGTGCTCTACTTCATGAGAGCTATTCAGACACCATCATCTTCTTCCTATGATGTTATCATCCCTCTTGCCTTTCCATCAGGTGCATCTGCAGAAGAAAAATATGCCTTTATGACTTCAACTATTAAACTGATGAGGAAAACAATGTAGGTGTGCATCATTTAGAGCTTTCTGAGGAGATTTATTTGCTACCATTTTTTATGCACTAAGAACAATAATAATTTGACACAGCAAAATTATGTAGTAGCAAATAACAGGACTTACTGGCAGGTGTAAGCTCATTCTTGGTGGGATTTATCAAGGGTCTGAATGAAGTTGCTCTAAACATTATGAATACTGTCATGTTTTTAAATCCTTCCAGAAACAAAATATAAAAGACAAAGAAATATCAAGAAAAGAGTTAACTATAACAAAAGAACATTTTCCCTACGATTTGTAGATCTCGGATATAGTTTTCTGCATACTGTACAATAAGGAATATTACCTGTGTCAATTCTCAACCTTCAAACAAATCTTTCTGTGTTATCTAAGTGGTGTCAAATTAAAAGCAGACATAGCAATGTATTAACCACTGATATTGCATTGTTATATGGAGGAAATACAACTTAATTATTGAAAAGCACATACATATTTTAGCAGGACAAGATGGTATCGGAGAAAATAGGACACCCTAGAAATTAAGCACAGAGAGGACACTTCTCTTGAAAGATTTTACGGGATTTTGTTAGATTACAAGACATGTTCAAAAGGCAAACGAGAAAGAGGATTTTGTATATAGTTTATAATAGGGTGGGGCTCTTTTTCTCTGATTGACCAATTTCTACTTTCCATTGAGAAATATTAGAAATGTTACTTGAGTTATGAGTGTCATAGAGTTACATATAGAGAAATGGAGAGTAACTCTCATACAGGGAAAGAATTTGGAAAAGAAACAATACATGCTTTCTTAAAAACTTGTCTTTTCCATGATGAAGGCTGATAGTCTAAGATAAAAACATCTCAAAAGAGAGCAAAGTGATGACCCTCTTAAAAAAAAAAAACAACACTTTTTTTAAAGTGTTTTCTAGCCAATTACAAAATTACTCATGGAGAAAATTTTGTCAGTATTTATCTCAGTAATTACCATCTGGATTATAAACTCAGGCTTATTGCATCCTCAAAATAGCTTGATTGAAAATGCTCATAGAAACTAATATCCACACTGTATTTGTAAATGCTTTTCATCAAACTGAAAAATAAAAATCTTGGTATCCTCCCCTGGCATGCTCTAAACAGAGTCAAATGTTGAAATTGCTGTAATGTTTGCTGTCCAGCCACGTTGTCATCTTCCACCCTACAGCCTTGCCACTGACTGTCCTTGGCAAGAATTAAAGCCTATCTTGGGTCCAGACACCTTCTGCTCAATGGCCAACAATACCTCAAAATGCTCAAAGCCTTTGGAACAGTTACATACCTGTCACTCCATTTTCGAGGAAGAGGTTGTTAAGGAATGAATGCAGGTAGTTAACCCTGACCTATGGCTCCACCAGGAAGAAAACTACATGAGAAAAACCAGGGTACTACAATAACGATGAATGTACTTTTATATACCCTGAATAGTGACATCACCAGCAATAGCAATACAAAACCAGGACACTGCCAATGAACAAAAGGTAGAATGATACCGTCAACCAATAATTAACTTTTTTTTTATCTAAGACAGTTGAACTAGGGTCTAGATGACTTTTCTTCACAGGATCTTCACAGGATCTCCACTTACTAGTAGCTGAGATGCCATGGCTACACCAAATGGGAAGAAAGCCATGCCAAATGGAAAGAATGGATCAGCAGAACTGGAGAACTGGTACCAAGTATCTGATGTCCACACTATAGACATTAGATTTTCATTTGTGTCACTTCTAGTCTAGTCCCATAAACTGAACATATTTGTAACTGGAGTATCTCTAGGAGATTCCCTGGAGTTTCCAATTTTTGCTTCCAGATCTTGGAGGACAAAGCTGTATCATACCCTGGGTTCAACTCACTCCCTTTAAAATAAGCAATAGGGCACCACTCTGGATGTTTTTGGAGGTCCTCCTGGTCTCCAGCTGCCTTTAGAAGTCATCCCAGACCTCCTGTAGCATCTCTGCTTCCTGTGCCAGGACCCTTGAAGCTCTTTCATGTATTCTCAGGTGCCTCACAATTGTACTGAACATTTTCATAGGAATAACTGAATAAAGAATGGGTCTCTGTAAGTAAAATGGGGAAATAAGGTGAAGAACAATTGTGTTGAGCTCACACTTTTAACAACTTTATGCTTTCTAATATTTTATTGGCCTGGCTGTGTGATGGTGAAGGATTCCTTTAGGGCAATTCTACCTCTCACTACAATAATATAAACTTTTTTTACTAGATTTGAAGAAAAGACTACATAGGCTACTAAGAAAATACTGTAGAGTGATTCAGAAAATAGGGATGTTTATTGAGGAATTTTAATGATCTAAAGTCTCCATACTCTAAATATGATCTGTTTCCCTTTTAGATGCTTATATTTGGTTATTAATGAAGGTCTGGCAAAAGCCGTAGCATGTACCTGAATGGAGTGGTACTAAACTGGATAGAGATGGGATAAAAAATTTTAGAGTAGCAGGGAGACAGTACATATTTCATTAGAGGGAAAGCGAAGACTAAATACAAAAACTGTCCCACTCCAATTAAGCTGTCTACACTTATTTAGTACTATGGCCATCGTGACTTCAGTGCTAAACACATCCCAGCAAATAGATATTTAAATGAGTTAATTTTTTGTTTAATTATTACCCAGATAAGGTTCTCAATTTAATATATTGCTGAATATAAACAATGTAAAAAAAATTAGAACCTGTTTTTCATACTCAAGGATGGAAAGTACATTGTATCTCAGGAGCCACAAACCAATTAAACAAAGGGAGAAGAAAACAAATAAGGATTCCATGTAACAAAGGACAGAAATAAAATCTCAATCAGGAGACAGTAATGAACAGAATCATGATTTACTTATACCCATCTCTACCAAGTGAAAGAAAGTTGCCTACTGAGAATATAAATAAGACAAATCAAATACTTCAGGATGCATCTGAAGAAATTTTATTCTTATCAGATAATGAACTTGGGTTTTGTGATGAGAATGCTAATTAATTCATTTGTAATATAGATAGCAATAATAAAGATAAAACGACTCTGTTGGAAAGATGGAGCCAATTCTTTGTTAAAGTTAATCAGAAATTAAAGTGACAGAAAAAAACCCACAATGTAAAGTCTGATATCTGACTTAATAACAGAAGCCTACAACTTTGAAAGCAAACTTCAATATCATCAATACTGAGATGCTAAGAGACAAATATAAAGAGTTAGCCTTTTGAATTTTAACTTATTTCTTCAACTCAAAGGTAAGAAAATGCATTTAGAATATAATCTTGAAAAGTTTTGCAAGAGTGACTTTTTGCACAAGTATATTTTCAACCTCGGAATTTGTTTGTACAAGACAAATCTGTATAACTACCTCTTCTGTCCAAAACCTCTATTTTTTCCTCTGAAACTCATTGTGGATAACTCATCAGATAAAATTTAGTGAGATTAAAAAGTACATCTTGGCCTTCTGTTCTGAAACCTTCAGCTCCCTTCTGTATCACTGTGGACAGCGTCATCAAATCTGGAGTCCTATTTGACTTTTATCAGTCTAACCTGTCATGTTGATTCACGCCTCATTTAATACATCTATGACACAGCCTGTTCTGTCTATATAATTATAAATTTTACCAAGCTCACATCATTTTCACTGCACTTTTCACTACAACAACATCTTCCATTGTGGTCCACATAAGTTGTTGTCTTTCTAACAGCCATTCAGGTACCACTATAAAATAATTTTTATAGGTCAAAATGATGTTCTTTCTCCTCTGTCTGTCTTTCTAATGATTTATCTTTTCCACACATAAACAAATGTTTTGGGGTAGCATTGCCTAAGGGTCAAAATACCACGCAGCGGTTCTCTTACCCTTCTCAACAGGACAGGGTGAGAAAATGTGATGAGAAAGCTTCTTGGTCAGCATGAAGACAGAGAGGTCACTTAACGTGTTGCCATCATGGGCAAAAAATACTCAGCTTGGGTACAATTAATTTATTTATTGGTAAACTAAAATAGTTTTGAGTAGTAAGAAACAGATACATACATTAAAACAAGACCTTTCCTCATCTCTCCTTACCCAGGCGTACTTTTGCTCCTTCTCTCTCACATCCTCCATGTTCCACCTCCTCCCACCCTGTGCAGCACAAAGGGAATGAGGAATGGAGGATTATGGTAGACCATAATAATTCCTCTCCTCATGTTTTCCCTCAGTAGCATTACATTAATGAAATTACACGTCCATTTCTAACTGGATTACTTTTTCATGCATTTTTAACCTCTTTTGGGGAGATAATATGTTAAGAGGGACCACAGATTTTTTTCAGTATAATGGCAGCTTCCTGGCATCAAGGAGTAGTTTTTCTTTCATTGTAGGATAGAGGACAAAAAAGTAATACCAACAGGATCAATTTTAGGACAACAACAGAAAAAATCATTAAAAGTCTTGTAATTAGTACACTGGGATGCTAAAAGAAATTCATTTAAGCTCTATAATATTCAGTGATATTTACAAATTATACATGTCCTGTTAAATGACAATTAATTGTTCAATTTATGAAAAAATCCATAAGAAAATATAGCTGTGCCATCCCACTTGATATTGAGTATCTGTAAAAAAACCCTAATAGAGCATCCTGAAACTTGATATCGGTACGTCTAAATTGCTCTGTTTTGTCACAGCAGTATTGCTTGTTAGTATTGGAAGAAATATATTTACACATTTCCTTTTTTATGGGGCAATTTTTTTTGTTTACTGTATTCACAGGCTTTAGAGTCAACTAAGATAAAATGAGTGTCTTCAGAAATGCTTATTAAAAAAGGACAAGGAATTATTACTAGGTCATGAGTGTATTCAGCAAAAAGCATTGTTGTGTAACAAGCCAGGAGAAAGGGAAAGGGAAAGAAGGGAAAACTCCAAGTCACTGGCCAATAAAATAACTGGTGTGGATTTCCCCAGCTCATCCTCATCTGTGCATACTCTCCATTGCAGAAGATGTTCCTTGGAATAATTTTTACACACTAACAATATTATTTCATCAGGACTGCTGCATTGCAGTATGAGGCTGTATTTTTATCGGACACAGATGTTCATTCATCAATTGGCTGTTTAGCTTTCTGTGTGTGCATTATCAGCAAGTGCTTACTGGCCACCTATATCACTATTTTCCACTAGAGTTATCTATTAAGGTTTATGTGTTCCCGAACATAAGGTTATCAACTAAAAACTCTGAAGCAATGGCTGAAAAAGGAAAATTCACATTTCAGTGGCAATCATTTCCTACACATCCCAACTTTACAGATGAGATAATATTTCCTGAATCCTCCAGCATGAACCTGTGATGCTAACAGCACTTTGGGACAAAAAAGTAAAGGTACAGCCACGGCAGTCTGTGGTTGTGTGTGTGTCAGGTTGAATACAAAATGAAAGGCAGACTGTAGTGCTAGAAGTGGAAGACAGAAGACTTAAAAAGGTAAGCTTCCTACAGAGCAAAACACTGTGCAACACCAACACTGGTGTGTGCTGGATACAGGAGTCCCCCTCAGTTTCCCTCAAAGCCCACTGATCTAGTCCTAAACAAAAAAAGACAAGAGTCTGGTAATTTGCAACAGGAACAGATAACTTCAAATGGTCCAGGGATTAATTTGCAGATACAGAAGACAAACAGGGTGCATGTTGCTGGCTGTCTAGACAGGAATCCATTTTCTTCCTTAGAGTATTGCTGATGCTTTCCTTGATACACCTCTGAATGGGATTCTGTAGGTATATAATTTTAAGACCTATAAAATTAATTCAAGTAAGCACATATCTAAAGTAAATGAGCTCATAATTAACCCTAAAATGAATATAGCCCTAAAATTAAACTTGCTTTGCTTAGAGTAACTATAATGCACCCTGATACGATCTATCCCTACGGTTTTTTTTTTAGTCATACTTATTTATCTATTTAAATTGTGTATGTCTGAGTCTCTCTCATTCATTCATAGTTACTACTTGGAGGACTGATCTGACTTTTGTAGGTGACTACAGGAAACTGTAAAACGTCCTGGAGAGTTATCTGCATTTAAATAGACACATAATAAAAAGGTCGCATCCAAAGAAGTTCTCAGAAATCTCAAAGTTCCTGTGATAAATAGCAGACAATGAGGCATTAAAATACGAGTAAAAAACCAAAATGTCTTAGTGGGCCTTGTTGTTAGAAGCAGATAAATTATACTACTTTCAGTCCTTTCCTATGCACACCACAAGAAAGATAAGAATTTCTGAACATGTTCAATTTAAAATTAAATAACTGTGTTTTACTATAAATTAATTTTAAAATATTTTGTTCATATTAAGTACGGCCTTACATAATATTTAATCTTAATGTAATATTAATAAAATTTTAAAAATAAAAATATGTAGTCTTAAGATTGAATAAGTGGGTGTAAGGCAATTTAATAATAATTTAATCTAATCTTTAAGTTTTCATGAGCATGTGTAAGGCTTTCATAAATCTAGGTCTGCACATGCTTTAGTATTTTTTTGATTGCTCAGAAATATCAAATAGTCAAAAGAAATAGGTGATTCTCTGCAGTTCAGTGTGACAGCACAGAACTCTCTTTCCCATGAGAAAATCTATCTGTTTATGGTAAACAGAAGAAAGGGTGTTCAGAGCTCCTTTGGATCAGGTGGGAATGCCTGTGGCCAATCAGCCCCAGGGGGCGAAGGACTGTGGCCAATGCCAGTCAGCGTTCATTTTGTATATAAAATCTGCATTTAAATAAATAATGCCCTTTTTTCAGCAATCTCACTCGTGTGCCTCTTGTTTCGACATTGGTTCAACAGCGACAGTTCAACAAATGGAAGTCCACACACTGGGAAACATTGACCCCTACTTTCAATGTGGTCAGGGGCTATTCCATGCATACATACCTTGTTTTCCTACCACTGCAATGAAATCTGCTGCCTTGTAAAGATCATCCCTACCTATTGGCAGAGGGAAAACATGAGAAGAGCTGGATGCAATTATACAACATCTGACTATGGCTGCCAAAGGCCCTTCACCCATCAGCAGCTTTCAGCACAAGCAGAGATTTCCTACACTGTTTCTTGTCTGAGCTGAAAAAAAAAAATTCTTTGACTAGAGGAGTGACAGTTTTACAAGGTTGAAATAAACAATTTTAAACATAATGATGATTATCCATCGAACCACACAATGTGCATTGATTAATACAGTAATTGGACTACAGACCAAATATCAAAATTGTATTCACGCTTTTGTAAAAGAAGGCAACAGTTCAGGCCATCTCATATAAGAATGCCATGCTTTATATATCCACCCCTTCTTTCTCTTCAGTGACATTCTACTCGAACATGTTCTTTTCTTAGCACAGCCTGGCCTATTAGCAACAGTGTGTAATACACATGTTCATGGTTTGGTACTGATTGAGGTTAATTGGTGGTTCTTCTTACATAGATGTCTGGAATTATAACAAAAGGTTCAAAACCTACAATTAACAGTGACAAGTAACCTATAATTTTTTTTCAACTCCTCTACTAATTCTGATTATTATCCATTGCACATTTGATTTCTTGCCATTTTCTTTGACCTTTTCACAGCAGAGATGAAAATTTCATTGTTTAGGTAAGAGAAGTGCCATGTGGTTTCTTTAGCATCAGGGACACAGCACGTTAACCTCTCACAGTCAGTCTGTGGGTACCGCCCCACCAAGACAGAGGCTATTAATCATAATTCTTTATCAATTGTGTTGCATAAAATATGTTTGAATTTATTGGCCCTGACATTCATAACTGTCAAATGAGAAAGGTATTTTAATCACAAAGCTAGGACTGCAGAATTCAGTTTAAGACTAGTATACACATCTTGTCTCACAATTTCTATATGAACCATTCTGAAAGAAAAAAGATGAAGCAGAAAATTATTTATGTTGCATTTGCAGTAATATTGTGTCCATAGACAGCATCCTGAGGAACTATTCTCCTGTGAGCATATGCAGGTATAAATTTTCCTGAAATTTGAACTAGAGATCTCTAAGGTAAATCTAAACCATGACTGACTTTTGAAGCTTTGGATTGGCAATCAGACTGGTGTGTGCTGGATTCCGTGAATCATTTCAAGACCCTTTTGAAGTCCTTCTGCTAATGCTTGAAATCTGCAAAATATTCAGAGAACACTGAAAGTTATATCTAGTTAAAACAGAAGTAAAAGGGATCAATGGATCCTTTCAAGCTCATGCTGTCAGGTAGTCTGCATGTCACTCTCCAAAACGCATTACTCTTAAAAAAATGGAAGGTCACACTACTTCTCACCTCCGAGCAGAAATGAAACAGTACATGGCACTGACATTTGTTCACTAAAGTCCATTCAGTCTTTTTCAATCTTTTCAATAAGGGTCAGGGAGTCAGAATTCCTTCCTGTCAATCATAAAATAATATTTTGTTGTGCTGTACTGGAAAGTGCTCGCAGCAGGTTAATTTGAGAGTTCACAGAAGATGTTTCAAAATTCTGCACATGGTCCTGAGCTTGCCAGAAACATATACAAATATACACATAAACTGAATCAGACTACCATAGTTCCTCCTTTCTTAGCTAAAGCCTGTAGTCTGCAGCACTAGTTATTGATCAGGGGAATTATACATCTTTCAGACACACAACACAACAGATCCACAACAAAGATCCTCAGATCCTTCTCACAGTGAAAGAGAAATGGCTTAGATCCAATTTCTGTATTCCTTCCTGACTGAAGCAGCTGTGTGGATGAAAGAAACCCCTTGCCTGGTGTGGCAGTCCAGTGGGTATCCCTTGGGAGTCTCTACATTTCCTCACCTTCCTGTGTGACTTTCAGCCATTCAGCTTGACCTCATGATGAATTAGACTCCTGAGCCAGAATACAACCCAGGCCCTTGGTTTGCTGGTTAAATTGTGTACCATATGCAGAACCACTGATGCAGTTCTGTGAGTATTCTGTGATTTGCTTTGTTGACAGATTGTCACAGGCATAGACACTCAGGAGCCAGTAGTTTATTTCAGGCTGCCCATACACATGCAGGAAGTTATTGACAGTATGTTCCTCAGCCATTGCTGACAGCAGACCTTCATCTTCAAATAGTAATGAAATATGAATCATTCTGATTCAGAAATAGGAAATCAGAGCCATTTCCCTAAGAAAAATGTCTTTGAATTCTTGGGACAACAGCCATTATAAACAGAACTCTAAAAATTGCAGGCGTAAATTTCTTTTTTTTAAATAAACACAAATATTTTCATGTCCAAATGATTAACTGCCTATACGTGTCCTAAATTAAGCACATAAACACAGTTATATCAGCCATATGATAGTTCTTAACACATAATCCTTCCTGTCTCTAAGATAACTTTGTGTACATTTATTTGGAAGCCAAATAAAGCATTCAGGTTTTGCATTCAGTTAATGTAGGGAGAACAACTAAAACTAGAGTTCACTGATGATAAATGCATCCTTTATGTTAGTTGCAGACAATTTTGAATTTGCTGACATGCCCGTCCTTCCTAGCGATTCTTAAACAAGACATGTTCTCCAGCGTGCCATGTGAACTCCTGGAATAATTCCATTCATGTCAACAAAGATGTGCTGGAAGATACATCTATGAACAAATGGATTTGTGACGGGCATAATACAAGCAGTTCTGTTTAAAAGAATACAACTGTGAAAAGCAAAGCCAAAACACTATGTGAGTTTTTCAAATTATTCCTTCTGCTCCTTCTACTGCTTTCCAAGTTGTTCACAATCCTTATCACAACTAACCCAAACACTTGTACATGTCATGAAGATTGTCATCCTTCTGCCAACACTTACCAGTTGAATGAAGATAATCTATCTTTCCTTTATATTTTGTCTCTTCCTTGTTTTTATGTCTGTACTTTGCTTTTCTTCTCCACTTCCTAATAAACTCACCAGAGGTATTGCTAGGACTTTGTGAATATTCAATTAAATTATATCGTCTTTTTCCCTGACAGTTGTTTTTTGACACAACCATCATTTTTTTAAAGATTTGGCAAAACTTTGCTTAGAAAAAAAATTGCATTTTGTCTTATTGTTTCAAATTGCCCATCATCATTGTAAGGTCTGTAAGTTAAAAAAAGCATGCAGGACTGAAGCTTGGAATGCCAGTTATTGCACTACATTTCATCTCAGTAAATACCTCTCTCCATACACACATATATTCTGTCAAACTTGCATAAAACCTAAATCTTCCAATCTCTATTTTAGGACATGAGGGAAATTTAGATATAAAAGGTAATTTAGTTTGTGAAACACAATGCTCTCTCCACTGTATTGCTGTCTCCATTAATCAACTTTCCATTTCCCTCCTTATCCACAAGATGTTTAGATTTTTTGTGCAAAGTGAAACAACTTCAACAGGACACTGGGGTCTGGCTGCCCTGGTAGGCAGCAAGAGCTGGAACTGGAGGATTTGGATGACCTGTAACTGCTCAGCCAGGCCATGGATCTGGTGCTGGCAAGTTCTCAGGTGCTCAGTAAAGGTTATCTCTAGGCTGAGTACTGATTAGGCTTTCAGAAAAGAGAGACCAAGGAACAGGGAGGGTTTAGATCCTGATAGGGACAGGGCATAGCAGCTGTCAAGAATGAGACAGGTGTTTCTTTGATCCTGTTAAGCATGAAGGAATTTTATTGGCAAAAATTGTTACATATGTATGAATTTTGGTCATCTGCAGTGTTAGATGGCATCTAAAAAAAAAGAGGTTGAACACAGTTTTGGACAGAAATAAACTAAAATAGGAGATAAGTGAGATTTAACTCTTAAAAATACAAATGGGAGTCTGACCTCAAGTCTCTCTTCTTCTGTACAAAATAGATCAGTAAACTCTCATACTTCCAGCTTCTAACATATTTTAAGGATTTTTTGGTATTTAACTTGGCCTAGTTTCCACCTTAGATCTCTTTTGACATTGCTAAATGGTAATTTTTGACATGGTTGTCCTTTAAAAGTTTCCAAATATCTGAGAAAACTATATACAAAATTATAAATAAAGTTATACAAACATGAATGTAATATATACAATCTGAAATGCATATGCATAAATTAAAGTATGATTTAAAGGGTTTGGAAGCCAGACGTTACCATTTCAAAAGGTGTTATGAAAATTTTTAAAACTAACATATTCAATATTGTACTTACCAATAGTGTGAACAAACACCATGAACTCTGTGAAGTGCTGTGAGAGATATTTGCATGTCCCTGGATAAAGCCAGATATTCAGCAATATACCACTAACAGTTAACAGTCATTGGTGAGAGCATGGTGGATTTACAATACCTGAGGAGCAATGATGAGATAATAATTAAGTAGACTATAATTTATACACAAAATGCAATCATTAATCAAAGCAGAAATTAGCTTGACAACACGGGGGAAACTAGCCTGTCTGTTTTCTTTGGGAGTTCCAGCAGTAATAGAACACTTTCTATTTCAAATTGTCCTCAAACACCATCTATCACTTGGTCTTTCAGAGAAAAGGCAGTAATGTAGAGAAGATGGAAAAAGTTTTCTTCTACTTTCCTTTTAGACTTTGTCTTGAATCATAATCATATGCTGCAGAATGTGACATGCCTTGTCTACATCATTAGTGTTCTAGCCCATCACAATGTGTACATAGCTATACATATATATAAAATAAATTCACACATGAATTCTAGAGACAATTTATATGTGCAATTCAAAAATATTAGCTACAAACTTGTCTAGAATTTTAGAGAAGTCTGAATAAGCTGAGTATGCTAGATAATTTATTTTGAATAAACTATTATGAATAATTTATCTCTATTTTTTCTCAGTAGTTAACACCAGGAAATTTCGTTAAGACCTGCTCTCAATATTGCTAAGGAGTGTCTAGAACTGAGGCTCAAGGAAATTCTGTAAATTACATTGATTTTCAGGCAATCTAAGTTTGTCGTCCAATTTCTTGCTTAAAAATAATTTCTTACAGAAATTAATATACTCATTAAATATATATATATATAATAATGAAAAGGTTATATTCAATGTCTTTGGAGATTTAAGTTCTCTCTTATGTTTCTATTAAACATTCATCTGTCCTATTCCTCTGCTACAAGCACCAAACCTCTGTCTTTCAGAAAATTTTTGCCATTCTTAAGTCGAACTTCTCTTAAATTAGGTTGGAAACACAAATGTAGGAGCAATCTTCTCAATATGATTGCCTGCCTTAACAAAGTTTTTGGAACAAGTATTTAGGTTTAGTTTTACCTTAGAAGAATCCATTTTGTGTGCTCTGATACTGGTCTGTGATAAGAAAAAAATATATAATAAATGCAAAGGGGTTTTTTTTTGAAAGTGCTTTCCTATTCCAAGTCACTATATTGATGTAAAAGTAGCCATAGATGCACACTGGTACAAATAGGTACTTTTTTAGTTTTCAAATACTGGACAATAAATTTGACTGCTAAAACATATGTCAATATGACAAAATAAATCAAAGCAATACTTCAGACTGTTAAGAAAAGTTCTAAACTGCATTTTGAAAGAAATACATCTTCACAGAGATGTTTACATGCTCTAGTTTGTTCCCACATAAGCAGATGGAGTTTCAGGAGATAAATTTTACTTACTCTAATGCCAGATATACATATATATATATATATACACATATATACACATGTTGCTAATTGGAAGTGGGAGGGAATTCCTCTAGGATTACTCTACAAATAACTGCTCAACTGAAAGGATCCTTGAAAGTGTAGATATATAAATAAAAATTAGTCACTACCAGTTGTACATGAGGAAAGTGAATTCAAATATATCGGACAAGATATTTTCGATCAGTAACATTATCTAAAACCAGGAAGTATTTTTAACAAATCTTTGTGAAATAATCAAGCCACAATATTATGCTAGTCATTAAAAAAATAAACAAACTCACCAAATTCTAGAGAAAAACTACATGGATTAGAAAAGATTTTTTTTATGCCACCAGACAAGAGAGTTTGAAGTAACCAGCTCTGGCCACAAAACAGTGTTGGTAGTGGATCCTCAGCCCCACCTGTTTCACTGGATATATTCATTCCTTTTGGTCTGTGCGGTATCCTAATGTAGACACACCTTTTTTCTTCCTTCTCCCTTCTTCTTCCTTCTGAATTAATAAAATGGGAAAAGAATCTGAAAAACATGTTTTTCCCTATGGAGGTAAGAGCAGCTTTGAGAAAGATAGATATGTATTCAAGTTTGTTTATTTATTACACTTTTCCTAAAAAAACCAATTTAAACTGTTTTATTTGAAAGAGCATGACTGGACAGGGACAGTTTTGTCTTCCCCACTGCCCTTTGCAAAGCTTTGGTGGACGGGGGTGCAGCTGCAGGTTGGATGAGTGTTTCATTACAGTGCAGCCATCAGGTAGGCAAAAGGAAAGTTGCTGCGTTGGTCCTTGCCAGACTTTTCATAGCCTTTTTACTCTTCCTGCTTCCCCCAGTAATTTTGTTCATGAGCTGGAAATATCTCAGATCTCAACATAATTGTTGATGCACAGATGAAAAGAGAAATCAGACACTCAAACAGAGGAGCGTAAGCGATACCAAGTGTCTCGGAAGGCATGTGTGGTATCTGACAATGTCAGTGTCGGGTTACTACACTTAACAAAAACACACTGGAGACGGAGGAGCTCTCAATCTAATTTAACAGAGATATTGTTGTTTCCAGGTTTGGGTGTCTTTACTCTGTGATTACGCATGTACCTTTGGCAAGAGATTTCTGTTTTGTTTTATTCAGACTGATTGCTACAAGTCATGGTGGCCTTAAATACCTTGCCATACTCTCTCACTTGACTGAGCACAAATCGTACTTGTACAAATTTATGGAGTGAAGGTTGATTTAACTCCTCTGTCTTTGCTAGGTTTGCAAATAATATGAGGAAATTATATGTCCTGAAATTATGCAGAGGTAACTTTCATATAAAGTGTGACATTTAATCTTTAGCTAAATGGCATGAAGAGCAATATCCCTGCTTTGAGAGAAAACAACAAACCCTCCAACTTTGCAATAAAAGGTAAAATTTCAGAACAAAACTTGTTTTCCTGCACATGAACTTCAGTACAATTTTCAGTCTTTCTTAGAACAAACACACCTAGCTGAATCCCTTCTCCCCAGGTCTCACTTCTCTCTGTCTATTGCCATGGCCTCTTGCATTCTACTCCACCCCTTCCATGGGACATAGGGTCCATTTATACTACAGCTCCCATGATATACCCACCTGTACTGCTACTTCATACCTTCATTGTATTTAGAATTTTTAATGGGGCGGATGTGGATGGGGGGTGGTGGGAGAAAGGGAATATCTTCCTATTGTTATTTAAAAAAGGAAAAATATCTTAAAACTATGCCTCAGCTGACACAGCAGCACCATGTCTCTCCACACATGATAAAACAGCTTTCCATGATTATTAATATTATATGTCCACTGAGCAGGCTTTTTAATTGCAAATTCAAGATAAAATTCACATCAGAAAATGTTCTGTGTTCAATAAAATGCAGCCTGGTGTGTCTCTAGCCTTTCTGTGTAGCATACTGCACTTTAATAAACATTTCTCCCTACAGAAACAAATTCAGTCTGCATTGTCCAAGCTGTAGTGGATGCAGTAAAACACATTTACAAGGCAGATTTGCTACTTAAACTATGCATCTGTGGCTCAGAGTGTGCATGTAGTAAATCATTTCAGTAAAGAGGTGCTGTCTTTGGGCAGCACTCTAGAGTTCTGTTTGCACTGAATATCACATAATAACAATGTGCATAATACTCTTTTTCCTTTCTCCTTTTTTCCTCTGCAACAAAGGTGATTCTTCAGCTCGTTGTCATCTGCCTCCAGTCTTTGAAAAAAATCTGAAATGTCACACAAGATAAAAAATTAAAGGTGGATGTAGGTGGAAACATGATTTTACATTACTGTCTCTTTTAAATAATTTTTTATTAATAAAACAGGACTAGATTATCAGGGCATAATTATATTGCTTTTGTTATGTTTTGTTCTTGTCATTCATTTCAGATGGATAATTCTTAATACAAACAAGTGTTATTTTCTTGAATGTAATTATTTATATCCCTTTTCTTCACTAAACACATTAAAAAGAGAAGCAGATACTGTGGTGTGTGTCTGTAAAGGTGTTTGATGAGCTCATTCAGCAGATCAATGCAACAACTTTAAAAGGACTCTTGTCATATGACTGCTGTAGCTACAAGACTTTGTGTGGAGATGATTTTGAAGTTTATGGACTTGAAAAAGAAAGAAAATCATATTCAAGGCCTCCCAAGATGTTGCAGTGTGTCTATGACTTTGCATTGCAATGGGTAACAGTAAAAATTCTGAGAAATTAACTTTAAACCAGGTCTTTTACTATTACCCAGTAATACACAATATTGTTCCTATATCCAGATGCCCTGCCACGATCATTTCGGTTTGAGGTTCAACTAATACAATGACTATGTCCATTTAGATTAATATCATAAAGCTATCTCAGAATGTCAATGCACTTTTATGTATGCACTTTAAATAAAGCACTTCAAAGAAGCAATTAATCTACTTCTTCCCTCTGACAAAAATGAAAGTCCAGATTGCTGGTTCCAATATAAAATGACTACATTCAGTCAGATGAATGGTATTTCAGCTGTTCAGACATGGGTCATTGGTGCCACATGATGTGTTGCAGGTCAGGATCCTGGGATCTGACACATCAGCTTCTGACAACTCTCTTTTCAAAAAATAATAGCTGGCACTCATTCGTCTTGTTCAAACAGAAAAAAATAAAAGCATGTAGCAAATCCAGGTGTATGTTATTAATCTTTTCCAAGTACATGATAAATGCTGTTTATATGTCACAAAAAAAAAAAGGAACACATCTACCACCTTTGCCTCTTGGTGCTTCAACTAATTGCTCTATTACCAGACTGCTACTGACTTCAAAGGCTGATGATTGTGCAGCTACTGATGGCAACTCTCAGCAGAAGGAAGGAGGATGGGGGAGTATAAGCAATTAGCAAATGTTTCCACAGTCACCAAAGAGGTTGAGAGCAATATCTGAAGTTTGCACTGCATTGTATTAGATTACATTGATGTTTAAATGAATGCCACCAGTGCTTTTCTTACACTGCTTTTGTGGATTATTTTTCTGGGGTTGTTGAGGTTTTTTATTTGTTGGGGTTTTTTTTTAACAGCCAGTAAAATGTTAATTCTCATTGTATTTTGGCAAAATCACAGGTAGATGTGATAAAAGATGCTTTTCAGCTCCTTGCTAACATTTGATAAATAACTTAAAACTTTACAGGATATTTGCATGTTTTAAAATTGCTCAGCTTGTGATTTGGCAACTGGTGAAGCAGAAGAAAATCATGGTAAATCTAAGAAATCCATATGCCCAAAATTTAATATACCTAAAAGCAAAAATTATTTGGAAAAGAAAATCTATTAAAAGCTTTAAATATCTAAGAAAGGCCTTAGGCCGTGTCTGATTACACTAATATTTAACTAAGCATAGACAACACCTGCTCTGAAAGGTTATCATAAATTTCAAAATTTGAGAAGAGCCAAAGCACAGACTCAGGAAGCTGACAGTCAGATTCCTTTTACAAAGATGGGATTTAAACTCTAGGTTTAGACATAGTATCCCAACACTTGGACATAGAACTTGTAAATATAAGACCACACCAAAGTGCTTCAGCTTTTCTCACCTGAGCTTCTCTTGACTGGAAACCTGGAGAAAGTGGACCTGCTGTTGCTCACGCTATCAAACTGAAACCAAATATTTAATCAAGTCTCCATTTAAATTACTGTTTTCTAACATATCATATCCTTCCTATAGTAACCTGTATTCCAGCTGTATGATATGCATGTTTTATTTTGCCCTTCAGGAAATTACAGTTGTCTTCTCCCTTAATCACAGAATCACAGAATATGCTGATTTGGGACCCACAAGGATCATCAGCTCCTGGCCCTGCACAGGACCAATTCTCTTCCTCTGAAGGACAACTGTCAAAGTTTTGAGGTTAGAGTCTCAAGCATTTTCTTAATTCAGACTCCACTGAAGTGGAAGCAAACTCTGAATATAGAATGATAAGAGGTGACAGGAATAAAGCAAAACCCAGGATACAAATAGAGCTTTTATTGTTTTTTTCTTAATAGAAAAGCAAGAGCTATAATGGCAATGCTATCATGTTTTCTGTTTCCCTCTCTCATCTGGCTGCAATAACTTTTAGGTTCCTGGAAAAAAACCAAATGATAATAGGAACATTTCAGTGGAAGAGATTGTGGAAAAGTACTGAAAGACAAAACTCAGCAAGGAGAAGTGCCATGTTGGCAATGGTTCACCAGAAACAAACTGTCTGCAAACCTGAGGAGCAGGGACTTTGAGGGAACTTGGTGTACTGCCCTGGGAGAGGCAGGAAACAGAGGATGGAGAGGCACTGAGGGGTTGTGGTCGTGTTCTGTTTTAATCAATGCAGGTAATGAGAACTAAGCCAAAGGAATGACCCAAACAGCAACCGAAGCTGGGCCATGTTTCATTAACTTGAAAATACATTTGACTTTTCGTGCCCCTGGATGTGTTAATGAAGTAAAACCTGCACATGCTTTACATGTATGACTAAAGTCACTCAAACTCCACCTAATGATGAAATTTTATCAAATGAAAATTTCTCTCCACTCTCAAAGAAAACAATATAAATGTAATTCAAGGAGAGAGGAAGGTCAGGGGAGAGTCTACCTCTGTATCCTGGAGGTCAAAAGGCTGTACCCATCTCCTCCCCAACAGGAACACTATTTGGGTAAGCTTTATTCTGCAGTAATATTATTGCTTATTGTTTCTGATATCAGTGTATTTATCAATGGCAATTTCTGAACCTAATTCTGTCATACCAATCAATAAATTGCATTATTTGTGAATCTGGAATCTTAATGAATGTGACCAGACTTATAGCGTAACCCCTGCTGTTTGTGCATCTGGGATTGCAAATGTGCCCAGACTTGTGTCAGTACCACCCTATCTGGGCATATTTGATCGTGAAAGTTCTAATGTGACCAGGCTTGGAGTGCCAAATTGGTTACTCTGCAATATTATCTGTGACATTCTCCAGAAAATGCACCAAGTAAGAAGGGGATGGCTCACCTGTCCCTAGGCTGGCTGTGTCTGCAGTTAACTGAGAAAACAATGGGGACTCAATTTCCTAAATTTTTACAAGATAGAGGTGCAGGCAGTGGTAACAGTATGGTTCAACAACTGAATTCTTCTCCATGAGCAATAATGTGTTCAGCAAGTTCCTATCCAGCTAAAATTGTTTTGCTAGAACAATTTCAGACATGCTCATTTTTCAGAAGGTTTCTGTATGTTAGGAAAATTTACTATTCTAGTAATTCTGTTTGTATGCAATTGCATTTGCTGTTGAAATATTTTCAGTGAAAAACCATTGAAATTGAACTTTCCTTTTCTGATCACTGGAGATACCTTCAGGACTCCAATTTATCAAAGACAGAGCAGAACACAAGACCTTGCAGCCTCAGCAAGCAGAGAAGAGTAAGGAAAAAAGGAACGAAAAATTGATCATGAGTAAAGAGTTTCAGGATAAATTTGCATTCTGAAAATAAAAAATTTGGTCACTTTTTGGGGAAAACAGACCTTGTTTTCTTAAATATATGGAGTTCAGATACAGCATCCATAGGAGAAATGTGTGAGATAATGAGAGAATTAAATAAACCTTTTTTTTTTTTTTACTGTGTCTTACGATAAAAACTGTTGAACAGGAAATGCAGAGATGCATAAGCTGGTTTTGAGACAGTGTTTTAAATTAAAGAACTGTAGGGTTTATTTCCAATGCTGTCAGGTTACAAAGCTGATTCCAAGAAACATGCATTTTATTGCCAGTTTTGAAACAATGAAAGTCTTGATAGTTAATGAAAGTGTCTAAATAATGTGGCTCAGTATAAATTTGCTGTAAAAATCAAAGGCAGAACAATCAGTTAATACTGAATGTTAAGGGAGCTATGATTCTAATGGTCTCATGTTCTTCAAAAAAAGAAAAAAATGCAAATTCAAGGAATAATTGATTATTTTTTTCCAGTTAGTCCTGACTTTGTAATCTAATGTTAAAGTGTAGCTCTGTAGCGAAGGCCTTTTCACTTTCCTTTTCTTGGAAAGGAAACATTAAGTGCAATAGAGATTTGTGCAAAGGTCCTTCCTTTAGGATGATCTTTGGCTTCAATCACAGAATCACAGAATGGTTGAGATGGGATTGTATCTCCAGGGATCATCTGATCTTAACTACCCTGCTCAAGAAGGGTTTCCTAGAGCTGGTTGCCCCAGATCCTGTCCAGACAGCTTTTGAATATTCTCAAGCATGGAGACAACAACCATGGGCAACTTGTGTCAGTGCTCTGTCACCCACACAGTGCAAAAATGTTTCCTGATATTCAAAAAGAGCCTCGTGTTTCATTTTGTGCTTTTTGGTTTTTTTAAACTTCTTTAAAAATTTAAATGCAATACTTTGGGATGGAATCAAAGCAAGAAAAGTTCCTCAAGTAGTAACTCACAAGAACTTTGTTTTCAAACAATTATTAATTAATTAGTTTTTTATATATAATATTTCAGCCTTTATTGCCATCTTCTTAAGTTTTTGATTCCATATTATCTATGGAAATGAAATTCTGAACCCTGCCAGACTACATAATCTTTGCGGGAATTTATATTTTATATTCAGATGGCATCAAAATACATTGAATTCCAAGCATTTTCCAAGCATATTTCCCTGATGCTTGATGAGACAAACAGGTTTAATGTGTCCCTAATGTGACTCCAGTGATGTCTGGAGAGTTACAGAAAGGATCATTTTAATCCACTTAGCAGTATAGCTTAAATTAAAACAGAAATGAATCAAAAAAGATTTACCTTAGCAACTCATAAAAACTCCATGCAAAGTAGACATTTAAAAACAATAATCTCCCTGAAATAAATGCATATCTGATAAATCTGAACTTTTGCTAAAATCTTTATATAACTTTTATGTCAAGAGTACTAGAGCATTGGAGGAAGATAAACACTGGTAAAACCAGATGTAGATGGCTTTTCTGGGATTTGAGGTGAATTGTAAATCAAATCTGAAGCATTCTCTCTAAGGTGGCTACTTTTGCAGCTGTGCTTGGATTTGACCACTGAAGTAACATTAAAAATTATTTATGTGACTTCCTCGAGCCCACCATTTTGAGTGTACGTATTTTCAAGAGAATAGGTCTGACATAATATTTTATTCCAATGATTACCTGAGGTAAAAGCTGATGGGAAGCTCCTGATAAAAATATATTTTTATAGTAATATCATGCATCCTTTCAGCTGACTCCAGAAGTTAGGCAATATTGTTTTCATGGATTATAGATGTCAGTAAAAAAATCCCTGAGCTATCTATTCAAATTAAGTAGAGTTTTTTCCTGGAGCTTTCAGTGAAAAATAGCAAGCACTCAACTGAGCAAGGGGGCAGAGAAGAGGAGCTTGAGAAGGGAAAAGGGACAATTAATCTTTTTTTTGTAATGCTTCATTGAGTTGCACAGCTCTTCTCATGATACCTTGTTTGCAAATACTTATCAATGCTGTGGTAAATATCCACATAACATAAGTAAGTTTTCAAAATTATTTAAATATACATTGAAATGTATGTGTAAATTTACATTGATTATTTTAATGCAATTTGTTCAGATAAAAATGCAGAATATTCTTGGGTTCCAGTGCAGTTGGAATAGTGACAAAGAGGAAAGATAAAATGTCCTTTTTAGGTCTTCTCCAGAAGAGGGTAATTCTCAGCTCTTGGAAACAACCACGAAACACAGCACAAACAAAGGTAAAATGAAAATATTACAAATACTTTAAAATAGTATTTTGTATGTGAATTGTTCATCAAATTAAAAGCTCTGATCATTCACTGTCCCTAAAACAGTTAGTTTTAAGTATTCAGAATCTTTATTGTAGATTACATGCACTGGACAGGCAGTCAAAATCCTGCCCTTGGGGAAATGAAAAAACTTTATCTGTCAGAGCCTGGGACTGGAGGCTCCATGCAGTTCCTGTGTTTCTTGCTATTGCTGCAGTGCCATGAGTGACACAAGCACCATAACAGGAAAGAGTTTATGTCTTTTTTTCAATTACATTGGAACCTTCAGATCTCATTTATGTCCCTGAGTAAACCTGCATTGGAGATACATTTTACCCACAGTGGAACCCTTCCTCCTTTTTCTTTTTTCTGAAAAAGATGAAAATAAATACATATCTATTCTCATCCTTTTCTCCTTACCCCCTTGCAAAATAGGATGGAAATATTAATCATATTCTTCAAGTAGGATAACTGAGCTGTCCTGAGGCAGAACACAGAGGCCAGAGCACATCAGAGAGGTAAATCAGTGCCAGTCAGGAGCAGAGCTGAGTCTTGCAGAGCTGGGTGAGCAGTGCTCTGTCATTTCCTTGCACAGTAAGTTCCTAGGCAGTCTCTAGCTGCCTAGACCACATCGTGCTTGAAATCACACATAACGTTTTCAACACCTACTCCTCCATCAGAATTGTAAATATCTTCTCTCTTTTTAATTCTCTCTCAGCATTTGGCATAACCAGAAAACAGCAAGTAAGAAAACACTTATTTTTCCCCTGAAAAAGGTAACTTGCTTTTCATAGAACTTTTTTCAAACTTCCAGATAACAAGATTTGTTTCTCCTGTGCTTTATATAATATCACCTTCAATAGGATTAAATAATATTTACTTCATTTCTGTTTCTAATCCCTTTGTCCTTCTCAGTATTTTCCTGTACTCTTTTTGACTAAGGAGACAGAAAGTTTTGCAGACGCTTTGGATAGAAGTCAAAAGTAAGAGGAAATAGTTATAGCTGAAAACACACAAGAATTTAATCAAATCCTACATAGAGAATAGATAAAAACACAGAACTTTCCAAGAAGGTTGGTGACAATTTTTTCGAAATCTAGAAAATGCAGTGCCATTTTCAGGAGCCATGTAAACAATTATTCCAAGATCCCTCCAGAAGAACCTCATTAAGCCTTTTGCTACCATCATCACCCAATTCTGCTGGATGTTCTTGTTCTGTGGGTTCTGTGGGAGCACACACTGGGGGGATCATCCTGCAGAGGGACCAGAGAGGAGTGGGAGATACATTCCTTACAGTCTCTTTGAAGCACAGTGCATGTAGGGGAGTCCTTACTTGAGGAAAGAATAGCAAACTTGCCCTTCATAAAAAAACTGCTGTGCCACACTGCAGGATTATGTTAGTCATGAGAGGAGTGAGGCTGCACGTCAGCAAGAGCTGTAAATTTGTTTATCATCTATAGGGATCAGTCCCATGGAGGCATGGCCCCCTTCCATCACATATATGTGCTCGGATGTTGTAGATAATGCTGGTAAGCACCAGAGTCTGGCCTGTTTTTTGTCCTGGCAATGCTTGTGTCTCCAGGGCCCTCATAGAATTAAATGAGGAGGCACTCCCCAGTCAAAATCCTTATATGAACTTTGATTTTGAAATTAAACATAAAATTCATAAGACTGGGTTCACAGCTATAAGAGGCTGTAGTTTCCATGCAGATAGATCTTACCCAAAGAAATCTTTCTTCATGGGGTGTAATCAGTTATTTTATTTTTCTGAGAACACTAAAATCTTTAATTTATGAAAAGGCTTTGCAGAACTTTCACTCTTCAAGCAAGTACACTGACAGATAGAAACTGTATCAATTCCTTAAGATGATATGGGTAGGGCCTTTACCTGGCTTTAAATGTAATATAAATTTCAGGTTTCTCACTGCAATCCTATCAACGTACTTTCATAAGAAAGGAGTTAGATTTTGCTAAGCAAGTGTGGTGAAACAGCCTATTTGGGTGATGCCGCTCTGTGCGCTCTGAGTAAGAAATGTGTCACCATATTTAACAGCTTTGTCTGCTTGATACACCTGATACACACACATAAATCTCAGGTTTTCTGTCAAGAAAGACCATTATTTTTTCATTCTGGTAGATATTGGGCTATTTAGAATAAGCTGGCTGCACAAAAAGTCTAAGAACTGTGTCTGGTCAGGAGTGAAGAGCTTCAGACTCAAAGAAGAAAATTATTTCTTTCCTGTAAAATACATAATACATGTCCCACAGTGGTTTGTGATGTCAATAACTTATCTTACTGGCTATCCATTATAACAGGTTTAGTCTATTTTAAGTTAACTATTTTTAGTTAGCATGATACAATTGAAGAGTGTTATAAAGAATTTATGCAAACAGAAATCTGCCATATAATTCACTGTGCAGCTTTAAAAAAACAGAGGCCTAGACAGTTTAAAACAGGGAAAGACTGGCTCGTGGATTTTACAGGTACTAGAGTTCTCAAAGGAAGCACTAAGGTTCAGGGCATCAAGTCATTTCAAAATGAAATGCCTTATGCAAGGTGAATAGCCTGGCACCAATAGTAATCTGCATAAAGAAGCATCTTTGGTGCAGCTGTACATGGTCTCCCCAGTCTCTCTATGATGTAAAAAGGAGTTCACTTTGTGCTCACACAGAGGCTGAAAAGAAGCACTGGGTTGAAGACAATAAAAATGTCGATGGCATGGCACAAGAGTTTATTTACATGACTGATATTGCTGCTCTCATCTTCGGGAGAGCTCAGGAAAACTGCTCTGGATGAAGCATAGGTTCACAGTGTCCCGTCTGGGGTTGTAATGATTTTTTAATGATAGTTTGAAATTCTGCTGAACAGTCAAAGGTGATACCTACCACCAAAACAAATGAGAACACTGGCGATTCTGCTGCTGGGGTGCCTGCCTTTAGTGGTGATGAATGGTAGAAATGACCTGTGCTGTGCTCTCATGACAAGGCACTGTATAATCCCTGAATTATTTTGTTAGCCACGGAGAGGTAGCCCGCTGTCTTTCATCCAGCATTGATCTCTGTGATGCTAAAGAATGAACCTGCTGACAACAAAATGCAATACCTCAAAAAATACACCTCGGGTAAATAATGAAGGTCCAGATTTTGCAACACAAAACTGCTTGAAGGTCTGGAAGAGGGAGACGGTAGAACAGGAATGTTTGGTCACTTTAGAAGGAAGAGGATGAATTTTGGCAGTAGGTAGCAAAGATGTTTTCTGTGATGCTTTTTTTATTCTTAATTCTACTCATAAGGTTGAAGGGCTAAATCCCACCCTGTTTCTGTGTAGTTTGAACAGTGAAAGGCAAAAAAAATACAGTCTTTTTGTGGCTTCCCTAATACTAACAAAGCATGTTTTGAGGATTCTTGGCAACCTATCCTCAAATCAGTTTTCTGGTGTATTTAGACTTCATAGTAGACTCTTTGTAAAGTCTGTTTCAAAATAAACCTTTTAATTCTTATAAACGGGGAATGCATGCTAAGGTCTTAAGCAAGGAATTTGCTAATTAGGGTACAAAATAGAAACATGTTTCAAGAAACTTAGAAAGAGAAGAGAGAAAAATTATCTGAACATTGTTTCACTGTAAGATGTCACACAGTCCAAGAACAAGCAACAAGAAAACAAGTTTTTTAAAAGGCAAATAAATGATGCTTATTCAGCCTCAAGATAGAAAAGAGCAGTATATACAGATTTAATGATAGAGGAATATGCTTAAAAATATTTTCCTTTCTTATATATAATATGTTAAAATATTTTCCACTTATATATTTGAAGTGATAAAACTGACTCTAAATATTCTGACACAAATGCTTTCATACCACATGTCTAGGCACTGCAAAACCATTTTGCAATGGCAAATTCCTTCAATGTCTGTCACCATAAAGGTGGTTGGGCTTCCAAGAATATACAGAACAGTCTACCACTAAATTGCAAATGTTTCACTGCAAATAGAGTCATAAATTGTCAAGTGAAAGAAAGAATTGTCAAGGTATAGAAAGATATATTTCTTGTCAAGGGAGTTGCCAAGTGTCTTTGGCAAGGAGTGTGTTAGTAAGCAGGAAGGAGCTGGGACACTGCACTAAAGGTGCACTGAGTGTCACTGAACACCCCCAGAATTGAGAAAAGGCTAGTGTATTTTCTGTTCCTTATGTAGACACACCTGAACATCTTATAGGACACTGATTAGGGTGGGTGAGGCTTATTTTCAAGTCAATACTTCAGCGAGAATTTAGGTCACTTGCAGTTTGGAAGACCATCACCACTAGGCTGTTGGTTATTCTGTGCTTTAAGCTGTGGGATGTTATCTCTCATTTTAGTTGGGATATTCCACTAGGTAAAATCCTAGTCAGTGGAACTGGCATATTGTTGCAAACATACAAAATAATGGCTAAAAACTAGCAACATTTATCACCAAAAATGCCTTAGTGAAAATATCTGATTGCTTTTCATGGAGTATTTTAACCTCCTTTTCTCTCAGTGTCTTGGCTATTGTTTGGAAGAGAGTCACACCATGAATTTCGTTAGGATCTATGTTTTCCACACTGATGTAAAACAATTATGTCAATGATAATGCTATTATCCTGCCCTCAAATCAAACTGTTATAGTCAGTTGAGAAGGAGACTTTTCCTTCCACTCTCTGTGTAATATGAAAATTTCCCTGGCTTTCTAAGATGATGAAATTAGTCATAAACTCAGAATAAATTGAAATAACACAGCCAGGATTGCTACTGCTCAGAGAGAAAGAAACGCTAACCACAGCAAAACAGAGGAGGTTCAAAAATAGAAATAACTCACAGAGCTGGAGAAGAGCAAGGGGCCAGTGAAAGTCATCTAAAGGTGAGAAGTGACCACAGCAGAACGAACCAAAGCCAAGCTCTCTAGAGCAGGCAGCACTTCTATCACCAAAGGGAATAATAACTAAAAACTCCGACTAGATCAATGCCACAGTTCCATGAAACAACTCCCCATCTAACTCTCCTACACCAAACTCACTCATTATCACCTCAGTGCTCTCTCTCCAGTCATGGCACATGATTACTGAGCAGTCACATAATCAAGGGAGTGCTGGCTCAGCCATGGACCTGGTAAAACCTTGCCGAGGACACCTAAATCAAATGTTACATTCCTCAGACTGTGCTTCTGCTTCCCAAAGTCATTGAATGCGTTATCAAACAGGCTCAGGCTGCAATTCCATTTCATTTTTTTGTGTTGATGGTGTTCTGCCTCAGGCATCTATATTTCATTCGGGTAGGCAACATAATATTAGAAAATGGAATTTCCTCTTCTGTGTCCCGCATTTTACAGGTAAGCCCCTCAACCTTTCCAAGAAACAAACAAACAAAAAAAACCAAATCAGGCAGAGATCCCTGAACAGCCAAAAGTTTTAGCTGCATGTCAGGATCTTACTGATTTCCATAGGTATTACAATGAGGTATTTGAGTAGTTTAAATCAATAGAATCATTTTTGTCACTGTGAATCCATAAATCCCTACTAAACGACCTAAAATGCATGACTGCTGAACAAAATCTTAGCAGGTGTTCCACTTTTATCTGTTGCTATAGACTGTATTGCTCACAGTATTCATGTTGCACTCCGGAGATAATTTTGCATCAGACTTCCTTTTCACTAAATGAACTGACTGGTTCAGATGGTTAAGTTCAGCATCCGTGTTTGGTGTCCTTGGAAGGACCTGCTGTCGTAAAGAGAAAATTCACTGCCTCTTCTTTCCACAGGTCAATAGAAATTCTAAATGAAAAACGATAACTGAGGTTCTTCCATAAGTACTTGTTGTTTAATTTCATTTAAGGGAGTAAAAAGTGAGAAGATTTGAATTTCCTTGCGTGTGCTAATTATGAGTTGCTTTTAATTTGTACACGTCACCAGATAAATACAGATTGTGTAGACATGTGTGTCAAGAAGTTAAGAGCAGGTAAACTTTCTTTCTTATTCTTATTTTTCCCATGCAGGATTTTAGGGAGTTTTTTTGTCCTTCTGATAACCTACACAGAAAAGTAGAATTTCTAACAACCTACACAGAACATGAATTTCTGTACATTAGTAGATGCTTTCTTTCCTGTTTGGATATATTAAAATAAAATTTGGAGCTGTTTATCTTTCAGTAGTTTAACAAATTGAATTTTCTTTTTACTTGGTAGCAAATGCACACTAACTCCTTCCCAAGTTGTAGCTGTTATGTACAGACCTCATAACTTTCCTCTTTGGAGCAATCTTGAAATTTTCTAAAAATAATTTCCTTGAAGTTAACAATATTTCCCTGAGATTTTTCACGCTGACCTTGAAGCAGGTATATTTTAAAATATAAAAAAAATATAATGAATAAATGTGCAATTTATTTCATACTTTCTGTATGATAGAACATCCAGTAAATTTTCCACTGCATACAAATAACCCCCTAACTATTAAGTCTGGTTTTCATCTTAAGGTAAATCAAAATGCTCCATATTTAGAAGAACTGAAATGATTCTATTTATTTGCTTATAAGCCTTCTCTCCAATTCCTGACTCAACATGACATGCATGAGGGCTTTACCAAGTGCCAAAATACAAAGTTCTGTGTGTGTGTGTGTGTGTGTGTGTGTGTGTGCACAGCTGGCAAGTAAAGATTAATAACGATCATTGTGATTACAGTCCTTGGTATTTTGGGGATTCTCACCTCCCTCTCAGATTTAGAAGAGATAATAAATGAAGTGCACAGCTGCACACTGCAATTTAGATGTCTTCTGCCTGTAGTTCTGTGATCTGATTATCAAAGACAGTTGTCTTTAACTCCTGCAGACTTCTGTGAAACATAAAATTTAGGTGTTCAGAAAATATTTTACATGACATGTTCCTCTTTTTGTGTTTTTTCTACACTGGACACTTACACTACTATTTGTTTACAATTGTGAATTAGTCTAGATTATCACTTGATTAGACAAATTATATAAGGCAGGGTCAAATAGATCTGCTAAAATTGTCTGCAATTTTACAGCAGTTACAGATAGGGCTCTGAGTCCTGTGATGGCTGAAAATGCCAGATGAAAAAAGTGAGCTCAGGCTCCTTCAGGTAAATGAGAAAATGAAACCTATCTCCCATGCCCATTAAAGCATTATCTAGTAGATAAAAAATGGATGCAACTTCCTACTCTAGAGCAATTTTGAGCTATTTCCTAAACAGAAAATTCTGTGAAAACTATTGAGCTAAATTATTTACCAAGTGTCATGTGAAAATTGCTCCAGGATAACAAAAGAGAGGAGAAATAACTTTGGGTTTTTCCTCATATTTCCTATTACTGCAAATTTATTCAGTAGATCTGAGTTTCAAAGATCTGACATCTCAGTGTTGGCCATACCTTGTATTAAGTAAAACAATGGTCATCTGAGGGCTGACTGCTGTCCACTAAAATGACTCCTGCAGATATGGGTTGAAGTAACTGACTCATCTTCAGTCTCTCTTCTCTGGTAGTTCAAAACATTTTAGTCTTCTGCTATATGAACAAACCATACTCACACATATACAGAAGCAAAAGGCAAAGTAAGATTTTGAGTCCTTTCTAACACTTCAGTTATAAAGATAATGACTTGTTCTTTTACTTCTGATAGCTACTTCCTTTTTTTTTTCCCCCAACAATTCATTTCAGCTATAGCAGATATAAGGAAATCTGCAACCTGACTTTCCAAGAGATGATTTTTGGACATAAATCACTTGACTATTTTCCACACAAAATATATTTTGTACATATTTGTATATATTTGCTCTGTAGTCTGGGAGCAGTGTAGAGCCAGTCCTGCCTTCCAGAAAGCTTTGCCACACTTAGCAAAACCCAGAAGTCCAGGTTTCAGAAGGCACTAGACCCCAAATTTTGTCTCACACTACTGGTGCAAAGAGAGGACGGATTCTGCTGCCTTAGTTCCCCTCCACTAGCAGCAGAAAGTCGAGTATTTAGAACCTTAGTGATTAAAACTTAACAGTGAACTTTCTTACCACTCTGCGACAGCAGAAGATCAGCATCATCATCTTCTTTAAGAGCTTGGTGTGAGAATGAACCCCCTCAAGAGAGCTGTTCATTAACTATCTGCACATCATTATCTTGGTTCAGCAGAGTCTGACACTGATTACTGAAAGGTGCATCACTCGTGCTTGGAGGTAACTGCTGTGTACCTGTTGCCACAAAGGATAAATCTGCTGTTTCACCATTAATTTTGATATGATGAAAGATAAACCACTTTGAACTCTTAAATATTTTAGCTTACATTATATCAAAATAAAGTAATAGAAAGGCTTTAGTATCAAAAGCATTATTTTTCTTGTTGTATCATCCCCTATTTCTTTGGAAAAAACCACTAAATTAATTTTAAAGATTAGTAAATCTCAGTGTTACACAATTTTACTGTTTCCTATCAAAATTAATGTAACATATAAAAAAAAAATCTATAGGATACTATAGAGCTACTGTACTGGTGTCAAGTTCCTTCACCTTTTATTTTACTTGTAAGACCCTATTTGCCACTCACGTTGCAAGGTTTCAAGGGATCAGAGACCCTTGTATTTAGTACTTCATAACCCTTTCAAAGGCTTGTGGAGTTGACACATGTTGTATCTTCAGCTTTGAATGAAATGTTCTCACTTTGCTAAAAGACTGTGCTGGCTGCTTGGATCAGCCGAAATAAAGTGTCCTGTAATAGCTTACATGAAATATAATTTGCTCATTCATTCATAGAGACAGAAGTTCCAGAGAATGAAGGATAATTAATTTTCAGAAGATTAAACATTAATTTTATTGTATATGTAAATGTACTCTTTTACTAAAATGGAAATTAATGAGAGCAATAGACATATTTTCAAGTAGGAAGTCATAAGAATAAAAGCCTGCTTTTTTATCACAAAATTATTGAGAACCTGTGGGCTATGGGAACACAGGTGAAAAGGATAGACAAAATGCCACAACATAGTGAGAAAAAACAAATGTTGGGGTTCCTTGTAGCTGTTATTTCACATTAAGTATTTTTTTATTGTTATTGTTATATTGTTATTCATAAATATTGGAGCTTTCCTTGAAGTGATTAAGACTTTTAAATACAATTTGCAGCTTTTCTACCTACCTATATCTGTGAAAGTGGCAATACCCTTCAGTATTTATTTGTGCTTTTAGACATTTACATTATTTAAATCATGTCCCTTCCACCTAGTGTATCTGGTGGAAATGCTGTGTATTACAGAAATTGAAATAATATTGCACATTTACTGATCTACTGTAGGAAACACTACTCTGAACAGATGAAACATAGCATTGCACAGTATACATCCACAATCAAAAGAAAAAAAATTATACTAAATTATCTGTGGATTCATGGAAAGTAATAAATCCTTCAGAGATGCTTTAGGTACTGTAGGATACAGTAAGAGTACTATGCTAAGGATAAGAGTTCCCTTATTAACAGTACTGCAGAAATGGCAAATGCAATGAAAAAAATAATAAATGGGGAAATAAAAAAAAGAAGATTATAGAGTTCAAATCTAATACTCACCGAGAAAACTCAACATAATTAAAGCCAGAGGATCTTATTCCCTTCACAGTGTTTTCAGTGTGATATTTGGTCTGAATAACGATCAATTATGAAAGACATAAGCTGTGAATAAGTTTCCTCTTATGAACATATGGGCCTGACTTATCAGTACATGTATCAGTTTTTGTCTCTTATAATTCCACTTCTCTAGTGGAGCCACAGTGATGTACAAGGGGGGGACCACAGTAGGATATCAATAAGCATAAGCTTTCTCCTAAATTAGAGCATGGTGAATTATTTCTCGTTTCCCAAAACAAACTAAATGTTGGGTGTCCATTTATTATTTTGTCTTATTTGATTAACTACTTGCACAGGTAGAAATGTGTGGATGAGGAGAAGGTGGATCTGAGTGGGACAAGTATTATTATTCTTTTATTTCCATTGATTCCAAGCTACATTTTCATAATTACAGAAGGCTTAAGGTTGGAAGGGACCTCTGGTCATCACCTGCTTCAGCTTCCCCTGTTCAAGCAGTTTCACCTAGAGCTGGTTGTTCAGGGCTGTGTCCAGACAGAGTTTGAGTATCTCCAACGATGGAGACTCCACAACCTCCCGGAATAGTCTGTTCTAGGTCACACTCAGAGATATTAACAAATATCACACTGAACATGTGGGGAATTGTGTTAGGCATCGCTAATGTTTCTGACCAAGTTTTGGTTGTAGGACGATAAGTTGGGAAAAAAAGAGATTAATTAATATTAAATTCATCATTAGGCACAAAATTCCTCAATTTTAATTTTCCAGTGAGAAAGCACAGATAAAACAAAGGTCCTATAGAATTACCATTTCCATCCTGTCGGTGACTCAAATCAGATATTTCATCAATTTTTTTCCCAAACGAAAAGAGTTCTGGTAAGAGTCAGATTAGTGCATGACATGATGTGAAATAGAAAACAATCCTCAATAAACACTTTGCTTTAATTTTACAGTTTAAAAAAAAACCAAAACTAGTCATGTATCATTGATGTGAAAGCAAAAGAAAATACTTTCTGCTGTGAATTTGAAAATAAATTGCGATTTTTCTAAGAATTATCTTTCTTTAATATTGCAAAATATCTTTAATAATTTTTTCTTAAATGTGAAAAATATATAATTTGGTTTGTAATTTTATTCTCATTCACTTCTTTTTTCCTTCTTTCTTCTGATTCTTCTCATAACGAGAGTAGCATCTGAACAGACAAAGTCCTGAAAATACCAAATTCTTTTCACTTCAATACAGTGTGAAGGTTAGGAAAATGCTGTAACTATGCACAGAAAAAAAAAGTTTTGTTTTCCATTTAAAAGGTCATCCAATTTCTTCAGGAGCAAGCTAGGTAACCTATTAGGCAAACTAATCAAACCACACTAATTCCTGTGGTTGGGGCACTACCTGCGACTGTGTAATGGCTGATTCCAGCTCCCCAGGTTATTTGACTGCTCTTAAATTTGACACAAGTCTAGATCAAGATTCACACTTACAGGAGGCCATTACTGGGCTCCTGAGAAATAAATTCTTCCAGTTACAAACTCAGCTTGCCTATTTATCCGTTAAAATAGTTGGCACTGAGCAGTTCTCATGGATAATCACCTCCAGTAGACTACATTATTTGGGACAAAGTGAATAGTGGCTTGTGAGACTCCTGTGTGTTCAGGAAAGGGCAGGACACCTTCCCTCCTGCACATGGCTTGCTAGGTGTATTTTGTAGGTGAGTTGTCAGATTTGGAATTCTCAGAAAGGAATGATCCTTGTTCTCACACTGTCTATGGCAGTAGGTGTTAAGGATATCTTTCTTCAGACCAATTCACCCAGCATACAATCCCCTCTTTATGTCTACACCACTATTTCAACTTTTTTTTCTGGCTGCTTGAATGAAACTTTTATCTTTATGTTCTTATTTCCTGACTTACATATTATTATCAAGAACAGTGATAAGTATTTTTAGTGCCTGGAATAGGAAGGGACATGCTGAGGGCTCTTCCCAGCTTTGGAGCTAGACTATTGCTGAATTTAGCAAGAGGTGTGAGCCAGCAGCAGATGCCTTTCTACAGAAGGATCTTTGTGCCCTTGGGAGGGACAGGAGATCAATTCACCCTTCCTTCTCACTTCTGAGTGTTAAGGAGTCAGGAGGTTCATCCTCTTTATGGGACATGGTGCTCCAGGTCTGAAAATACCCTGGGGGTTTGCCTCCTCATAGTTTACAAGGATATCTACAACGTTAGGACATACTCATGACTCTAGCTATCCATTAGCCTCTGCCTTTCACAAAGGTTAAAAATTTTATTTTCTAGGTAGAAGAATTATCCCGCTAATTCTTGGCTGAGCAGATGCCAACAAGCAGTGGGCAGGGACTGTCTGAGGAGGCCAGGAGTGGGGTGGCAGGGCCATGGGACAGGATGGTGCAAGGGCCTCACCTGAGGTGGAGAAGAGCCAGACCTGTGCCGGGAGGCTGTGGGCACCCTGTAAGTATGGCATGATGAGGCAGGCCCAGGATCAGGCTGAAAAGGTAAAATTGGCAGGTGTGAGGTGCCACACATGGAGGTGTGAACCCAGGCATGGCACTGCTGCACCACAGCTCAGGCAGGGACCAAGGACAAGAGCTGAAGCTCCACCGCAGCTCCCAAATAAAGAGAGGGAACATCTGCTGAGATCCTTCCCAGTTTTCCTCGAAGGAGCCCAGTGCTGGGGAAGCCTTATCAAACAGACCTCTCCTATCAGAGAGCTGGTCTGAGCACAGAGGGGAAGGGGAACAGCTCCCTTGCCAGAGGGGAATGGGAATGCGCTCTGGGACCTGAGCTCCCAAGTATGGATCTTAGAGGTGGTATCTTATATCTTCAACATTTTTGAACAGCAGCACCTCACAAATCTTTCTGAACTCAGAAATTCAGGGAGAGCTGGCTTCATCTGTCACAGCAAAACATTTTCATCAGGAGTTTCTAAGGGGGCTTCTAACATGTCTGATCCTAGGAATGTCCCAAGAAGAAAGGAGACCTTCTCTCCAGTCTGGCAGTACCCAGAAGAAAAAAAATTATAATCTTTGCTGGTTTGAATGCTGAAGATTTTGCATTTAAATTTCTATATGAAAAAAGTGTTCATATTTTAAAGGTTATTTGAAAAATTATAAAGGAAAATAATGTTGGTAATTTATGAAATTCATTGCTATTATCAAACTTACAGTAAGATGTTATGAAGTTTTAGATTTGAGGCATTTTTGTTCAGCGGAAACTAAGGACACTAAGAAATTATGTAAAAAGATTTTTTTCTTCCTTCATTATTGAACCGGTTTTGAAGAACATAGTTTTGATGTTTTGAAGAAATTAGACCTGATCACACTGCAATTCTGCACACATTATACTAACAAAATAATCCTCAGAAAAATTTTAGTTTTCACAGTTTGATGTTGGGGATAATGGTCATTTATAGAATGACACTCATTATTTTTAATTTCTTCTCCCCATCCAGTAGCTTTTCAATCATTTTTTTTTTTCCTAGAGCATGAATTCATTACTCCTCCCCAGCACGATTTTTTTTAACTGTTGCTTAGTTTTGTATTCTTTGAATTGTTTTTTTTGCTGCAAATCCTTAGCTGGATATTTCAGTGAATCCAGAAACATGTATCACAGATAAATACAATAAACTACACAATATGAAAAATTTTCCACTCAGGTTTTCAGCCCTTTAAACATTTGTGACAGTGCAGTTGAATAACAGAGACTTTTACAAAAATACACAAATACACACACATAACTTTTTTTTCTTCCTTATTTAGGTATTGTGTTTGGTGTCTAGAAAAACAAAATAAAAAGAAAAACAGCCTTACATTCCTCTGAATTTAACAGAGTGTTAGTTAACTAATGTTTTAAATTTTCTAGCTGGGAATTATAAAATGAACCTCTGATGCCACATAGACTCAAATTTAACATAGTTAGAACAGCTGACAACAGAAAATCTCATATAAACACTGGAATACAAATAATTTTAAGACTCAAGCTAAATAACTACATATTCCTCAGATACATATTCCTAATTAAGTCTTCCAAACCTCTAAAATATCATCACCACTCTTCTTTCACTAAATAAACATTTGAAGAACAATGAGCTCTTTGCAACTAATTGGCACTACAGAAGAATAAATTGCATTCTTCATTCCTTGCTACCACTTTTTAGACCACTCTAAGTATTGTGGTCTACAGACTCTTTAAATTTATCTGAGAGCAGCACGTACTTCTGACCACATAACAAGCCAGTGGAGTAATACATCCATGTATTTATCTCCTGTGCACAATGTGTTTTCAGTTACCCAGACCCTGTGCTTGAACTCATTGTGGCTGTGCATGATGCTCCCTAGGGGTGGCTGTCAATTACTGGTGTGTCACACTGCCAAGCTAACAGAGTTTTATTTAATTTACCACAGCCATGAGCCAAAGCAAAGGAAAGTATTTGTGTAGGGTCCAGATTCTGCAGTCGACTCATACGAGCCTCTTCAGTGTATTCAGCAGAGGAAAGTGCCCTCTTTCAGTAAGAGACACAAACAGGCTGTGCTGCCAGTTCATTGGCTATGACTGTGTTAAAATCACAGAATCGGCAAGTTTGGAAGACACCTTGAAGATCATCCAGTCTACTCTTCAAATCAGCACCACAATAATCATCCCTAAACCACAGGGATGGTGCCACATTTAGATACCTCTTCAACACTTCCAGAGATGATGATTCCACCACCTCCCTGGACAACCTGTTCTACTACCTGATTACTCTTCCAAAGAAAAATAAAAATTCTAGTATCTAATGTGAGCCTCCCTTTACACAATTTGAGGCTATTTCCTCTTGCCCTTTCACTTAAGACATGGCAGAAGATACCAACCCCACCTTGCAGCAGTGGGCAGACCACCCGGAATTCATCCCGGTGGTCTGACCATTCATAGCGCTGCTTTGTACCTGTCCCTCCCGTTTACCCAGGACTGGCCAGGTGTCACTGGTCAATCATTTGCCCATTGGCTCGTCTCTCGCCTTGGCCTTCCCTGATGGAAGGCATAAGAAGTGGAGGCGAGAGACGATTGGGGCCATTTTGCCAGGTTTACCATCTCGCAGTTGTTCTTTGCACCTTCGTTTTCCCTCTGTGAGGGAAATAAAAGAACACTGATATAAAAGGCAAGTGGTCCGTCTGTTTATACCTGCAAACAGCTGCCACCGCCCCCCTAGGACGGAGCTCCCAAGCTAAGGGAGCTACCAAGGGTGGTCACAGTGGTCCCAGAGAAGTCCAGCGCCGAAACAGCAAAGTTACACCACCTCACTACAATCTCCTTTCAGGTATTTTCATAAATATGTAAAATATTTTTGATATGTAGGAATTCTAGAAAGTTGTGTACAAAAGAAAATGGGCTGAAGCAGTTTTGGTTTTTGTTTTTGTTTTTGTTTTTGTTTTTAATATTTTCTACTAAATAAGGCTGAAAAGGTACTACCAAGGTACAATTCTGATGTCAGAGATTAAAAGAGAAATCCAGATGTGAGCTTCTGACTGAGCGTTTTCTGGTGCAGGCTTCCCATTTATTTAATATATTTTTATGTATTCATGGTTAAAAATTCAGATCAAAATATCATCAGATTTCAGAGATATTTCTTGATCCCAGGAAAAAACTAAAAATTAAATATTAGCAAAAAAATCCTCAGAAAAATTACTTCATAGTTTGGAATTTTAGTAATTAAACATATTTTATGAAGCACTGCAGTTTGTTGCTATTTCAAGAAGGTAAGGAAAATGATAAATTTAAATTTTAATGAAAAGAAGCAGTGGAATATTTTCTACTTACCAAGCAAGGACCAAAAAAAGAAAACATTAACAATTGATACACTGAAAGAGCTGAGTGAAATAGCCGTTTCTGAACTGGTAGTAGCAGATTTTAAATGACCCTGTAAACCCCACAACACACATGGCATGCAGGAAATTTTTATTTTTTCTGTTCTGAAGCCTACTTATCTAAGATGATGTTATTGAATTAATAAATGCAGCTTTTGATATCAGCAAATTGCAACAGCAGCTCATTTTTATTCTATTTAGAACTCACCTTACATTTGACTGGGAGAATAATGACATTGAGCTCCCATAATAACATTCAGAAACAACCTCTTCAAGTTCTTTCAGGCAGCACTAGCAAATAGAAGTTGTTCAAGTGTGTCACAAAGCTGCAAGCATATGAGTCTGGCTCTGAGAAGGCTTTCAGGAGTTCCTTGGTATGTGTGCAGGATATTTTGAGACCTGATTCAGTTTTAAATGAAGTTCCTAGAAAACTTCCCTCTGATTTCAATGAAAGATGACTGTCTTTATAGGATTCCACTTGTTGTGGGTGAAAACAAACAGTCTCTGGTTTCTTGTTTGATTAAAAAAAAATGTGTTTAATGTTGTAGTTGTCAGTAAGATGAATCTTAGGGCAGAGCTCCTACAGCTATGTAAATCTACTCCATTAAGCCCACTGCCACTTTCTGTGCAGACAGAATTGACATGGAGTGTTTTGGAACTGAATTCTTATTTCCTAGCTGAAGAATTTTCAAGACATAATTACAAATGCAGCATGTAATAAATGAAGAAATGATGGCCCAGAGCACGTAAGTGATACAAACCAGATCAGATACTAACTGCTTAATAAAATTCTATTTATATGAAAAAATATTAAAAATAGTAGATATTTTTCATTGAGATATGGATGTGACTTCTAATGCTAAAAATATTTTTACACAATCAAAGAAAATAATTATTTACTCTGGTGGATCATAAATATGGACACTTCTGCTGCTGAATGTTATTATATTTCTGGAATTAACTGAGCTTCTAATTGGCATTCCTTATGCACAAAATAACTTAGGCATGTGATGATTTTAAAGTGTGTCCATAAACCCCATTGAATTCAATGGTATTTAGGGATACGTGTAATGTTAAATACACACTGAGTTGTTTTCCTCAACACACATTTGCTAGTAATGAGGTCTAAGAGGATTTTAATAACTTTGGGTTTATTGATTTAATGGAAAACAACCAAAATTTTATCTCATTATAAATAGTACCTGAATTTAAAGCGCCATAAAAGAAACCATAACTTTAAGGCACCACAAAGAAGTACTTAAAACAAAACAAAAAATAGCAAAAAACCCAAAAGCCCTTTTCAAAACCGACTTGTACCCAGGAGAATCTTCCTACTGTTTGTAAAAAGAAATTGTTTATGTTTTATTAGGTAATTAAAAGTCAAAAGAATTCTATGCAATTCATTCTAATAACAACCAAGTATTTTAATTCTTAAAAGACTTTGGGAAATTCTATGCAGAATTATGAGAAGAAATAAAGAGTGTGTTTTTCAGTGTTTCAAAAGAAACCATTTAATTACAGTAAGAGGTGATGTATTATGTGCTGTTACATTCTCTCTTTCTCTTTGAACCTGTTTGTGGGTGTATTCATTATGTTTGTGGTACTGACCTAGAGAAAATTTATAATTACATTTAAAACTACAGCAAAATTATGCCAGGACAGAAAATTCTGAGAACTTATCTCTCTCTTGTTCATTTTTATGCATACATTCTTGTTATTTTCTACAGATCAGAACAGCTGTCAAGATATGGTAGTGCAGATATGTATTGAGCAGTACTCAATATTCTTCATTTATCTGAAAAATGTCCCTACCTCCAATTTTAATCATCTTGATAAGATTTAGAGACCATTGACTTGATTTAGGTGGCCTATGCCATATACAAAATGAAAAGATTTCAGCATGGTTCATTATAGGAAGCAAACTTGTGAAATATTACTAGCTAGCAAAAACAATCAATGCATTCATACAAGCAAATCTTTTTGATGGATGATTTTAATAGAAATAAAGTATTTGTAAATTATTTTTAATGAGTATCACTTCATTGTTTTGATTTACTAGGTAGATTACCTCAACCCTTATATCAACAGAGTAGGGTAGGTAATAACATTTAATAATGGAATAGGAATTACGTGCCAATGATGATTACTTCTTCAATCAATTTTGTACTGAGAAAAAGATGAATATCACTGTATCCTGAGGAAACATTCAAATATTAGTTAACTTAAAGCTTGTATTTCTTGAACTAAAATAACTTGTATTTCTCAAGAATAGTTGAGTGTTTTACAGTTTCCTATATTGTTCTTTGTGGTAGACAAAGGAAAATAGATATGAAATCAAAATGTTCTTTCAATAGTTTTTATTATTTACCAGTATAAAATTACTACCTTAATTTCAATTTTGTAGGTGTTCTGTGGTATTGTGAGTAGATAGACTATTGAATATCACTTAATTTGATAAAAATATGGCTTCATTTTTAATTATACAAACTTTATACTAATAGGTTACATTTTTATTATTTGAAATAAGAAAACAAATGACCACATCTAGGCTTAATAGGTATTTTCAGAAGTTCAAATACATAGCAATTCTCAGGCATCCTATTTTGCATTTTATTCTGACTGAAAAATTTCTTGTTGGTTGTGTTTTCTTATTGTTGCCTACATTTCTAGGTTTCATGAACTATCAAAAACTATGTTTTGCTTAGTTGAGTTGCACTGAACTGTCAGGGGAACAGTGCAGGGAGGGAGTCCCTTAATTTAGCTCATTCATGGAGAAGATACTTTGCACATATCATTTGACTATTGGGTTTGTCTAGTGCAAGACTTGTGCATCTTGTTCCACTAGGCATGGCTAAATAAGCCAAGCTGAGGTTGTTTCACAGCTCATTAACTCCTCTTCCTGGCATCTGGCAGACACTGGATAAAGCACCTGTTATTTGTCTCAAAGGATTAAAAGCACAAGAGACAATTCAGTCCCAGAAATCCTTGATTTACTTAGTTTATATCTTCCTCTTTCTGTGCACACACAAAGTGACAGAAGATGCTGTTATTCTTGGTAATTATTTGATTCTCTTCCCATGATGCCATTTTTTGTTTAAAAAATTGCAGACATTTAGCTAATGTATTATTGCTCTTCTGTAAAAGTATTAAGCACAGAATTTTGTGGTTCAGAGAAGATGTCAGTTATTGCTAATGCAGGGTAATGACAATGAGTTGATTATTCAAAACACATGTGGCATAATCATGACTGTGGCAACAGCTTAAAATGAGTTTAAGATAAACTGACAGTTTGTGACAGTTAAACAGCCACAAACTATGCAGATATGAAAGTTGTGTTCCAGTTGTTCCCCCTTGTAAAGGAAATCATGAAAAATATTTTCATAGACAGTAAAATTTCATCACCTCTGGGACCTGAGGATGCAGCTAGAAGCTTTGATCTCCAATTTAATATGGCGAGATCATAATGAACAATTATATGCCAATTTTGCACCAGTTTGCTTTGAAACACAAATTCATAGGCTTGCATCCTGCATTTGCACCTGTGTTTCAGAACCGAGATTTCTAAAGCTGAAATTATTTTTGGCTCTAAGTCCACTGTAAACTTGAACATGGAGCCAGCCAGGTATTTTAATCTGAAGCATCTGTGACAAATTTTTTTCCATCTTCAAATATAATTGAAAGTCCCGAATTGCTGTGAGAAGAGAGTTGGCAACGTTATAATCATTCTTCATTTTCAAAGATTAAGAAAAGTGTGTTTACTATTTTAGAGGCTATTGCCCTCTCTTTAATTTTAATCTGTCATCCATTACTGATGTTCATGAATTCATTTTTTATTTAACAAACCTGTCCAAACAGAGCAACAGTGCATCTGAAAGAAGGCATAGACATATGTATTTGAAGAGTTTACAGAGACATTAAAATATGACAACTTTTTCTTTTAAGAACCACACTCAGGTGATGAAAATTGAATGAGTTGTAATCTAATCAATGAGAGTGGCAGCTCTATAAGTAAGCTAAGCAATGCATGAGATTTGCATAAATTTTTACTAAAAGACTTTCCTGTCCCTGATGACTTGTGTTTTACTCTACACAGTACTTTTTTCTGATGCAGAGTTTTCCCTTGACAGCTTCCCAACACATTTTGGATTCAGACTAAAAAGATGTTGAAAGCACAAATATCTGCTGATTCGAGCAGTATTGTGTTAATAATGTAATAGTTTTAGCTGTACTTAACAATGATACTAATTACAAAGCCTTCTTACATAGATGTCACTACACACAGATCTGAACAGATAGGAAGCATGTTCAAACCAGTGGGACTATTTATTTAAAGTTATGGCCCTTTGTAAGAGATAATTATATCTATTCTGAAATAATTTTATTCTGGTTTAATGGTAAGCAAGAGTTTTTGACAAATCTTTCTCTAGTAGTTGATGTGTATCCTGATAGGAGAGACAGAGAACAAAACCAATAACATGAGCACTCTCCTTCTTGAAGTAAAATGAAAGCATCCACTGAAATTCTCAATATGCAACCATATAGCAGATCACAAAGAATCAGAAGTTTTCTAGTTGCAGAATTCCTGTTAGCCTTCACAAGAGGCAGAGAGTTTTTCAGACAGAAAAAACTATGATGACCAACTTAAATCAGCACTTTGATTCCACTCAAAAACATCGGTTAGATTAGAGATCACGGAACTATTTAAATGTGATTAAACACCTTTCCATAAAGAGTACAAAATAGAGTAGCCTGAATTTAACCAGTTCTGCAATGATGCAAGAAGCGACAGTTTCAATAAGAATAGACAAGCTACATTTTTAATTACAAAAGCCATTTTATCCTAAGAACATTTAAACGCACCAAAATTAACAAAACCTGTTGTGTTGCCCTCACTTAAAAACCAGAAAACATGTTATAATTAAGTTCTCATACCACTAAACACATTATTTTTACAACAAAAAAATTCTAACGTCTACATTGGGACAATCCAGATTTATTGTACACATGACCAGTAGGTTGCTACAAGTTAATGGGTCTGGAAGTGAATGCATTGGCATAAAAAATAAGGGTTTTATAGGTAATCACATATATCTAATTATAATGAAAATATGTGTGACTTCCAAAGCTGACACAAATACCAAATATGCTGTTCTTATCAGTTTTATAATAATGTGGAAATCAGCATATTTTAAGAATAAGTTAGCATACATATTTATTTCTGACTATCAGTCATTAAGCTCAATTTTATGATTGCCAGTTTAGTTTATATCCATTCAGATCAGCAGCAGTTTGTTGCTGTTGGACCGAAAGCGGAGCAAAGGAACACAGCAATCTTGAGAGAATGCTAAACGAGTTTATTTAATTATTAACAGATTTATATACACGCGAGAAGGCTGTTCGGATTGGTTGAAGCCAGTCCACCCCCCTGGGACTGATTGGACAGAACTCTGACCGCCTGTTTTCCAAAAGCCACTCTCATAAACATGAAACTTATTTTATAAACTTTCAGTAGGATTCCTGTGAGAAAAGTTCTGTTACAGCAGTTAACTAATAATTTAGATGTTACTTGTAGCTTGGAATACCATCATGATCTATGAGTTATGTAAGTTATTAATGAAAGAGCCCATTGCCTCAAATGGGAACAAACTAGTTAAGTTATGTTGCAAGTAGCAATATCTGTCTCACTCACTGAGAAATGGAATAGTATTTAAGAAAATTACACAGAATACTGCCAGCAGGAATTAATGTCTTTATTTTTTCATTTATACCAACAGTGAAATTCTCCTGTCCTGATAGCAGCCTTTTCATGACATTTTCATCACAGATTTGGAGATGGATGAAGGCAGTTATGAGACAAATTGTTACTGAATACTGAAGTTAAGCCTTTGTTCCAACTCCTTCAGAGCTCTATACAACACTCAGCTCTACTAGGTTCCTTTATACCTGTGTCTCCTCTTTTTGTGGGATCAGAGCTTGGTAACTAAAAATGTGCAAGCCTTCAGCTGATCTGCTCAGAGATTTCATTTTCTTGAGTCCATCAAACTGAAATATCTTTTAAAATTTCTAGCGGGACATTTGGGAATCTCCCATTATCACAGCAATTCCGGAAATACCAAGGTATTGCAGGATTTTCTTACAGGCTTTCACACAAGAGAAATTCTTTGAAAGTCATCTGTGCTACAAAAGAGAACTCAGATTTCTTATTTTGTTCACTTAAACTTAGGAGTCAGAGTTTCAATGTACTACTTCCTCTTAGCCAAGAAGACAGCTCTGAGACTCCTCTCTTTTGTGCACTTTTTCTGAGAGGAATAGAAAACTCATGTCTACATTTAACCTGAAAAATTAGAATCCTTTTTCACTTGATGAGGTGCATTTGTGCATGTAGCAGAGGAATTTTTTGGGATGATTAAGAAGAAATTAGTCTTTGATACATTGGAAAAATATGTCTCTCTCCTTGTTTCAGTAGGGACACAAGGCAACCTTTTTCTTCCTTGCTCCATATTGGAACACCCAATAGTCAAAAGAGAAGTTTAAAAAAGTTTGTGCACAGAGCTAATACGTTCAGAAGCCTTTAAACTTCCAATTAGCAACTCATCTGTTATTCAGAGTGGGGGAAAAAAGAAATAGGAATGGGTGTACATCTGCTGATGACAATAAAGTTACAGTGCATCAGGTGCATCAGTAAGTTAAGGATACCGATAATTGTTGTGAAGCCTTTGTTGAAATTTGTGATGTCAAGTAATAGATAGTTCTCCATATGTGTGTCAAGCTGGCTTGTTCAACAAGGCTGTAGTTTGTGGCTGACAGATCAGAAAAAAGCCAATTTGTTTCTTCGCACTTTTAATTAAGGCTCTGAAAGTTTTACACAGAGATGAGACAGCTCCCCACATTAGCTGTGCTGCTGTTCTGCAGCAAACAGCACATTCTGACAGTGATGCATTTTATTCACATTATTTTCTTAGATTATCTTCTGCATTTGGCAACTATATTTTTAGCTAATCAGATTTTTTGTCCCCTTGGGGAAACCACTCTAAAAAGTTGCATTGAGGGAGCAAATAGAAGTATTTAGTAGGAAACCACTCTAATTGCCGCAGATTATTAATATTGAAGATGCAAGCCTTTTACCACACCTTCATGCTTTAATTCCAATTATTATTATTAGTTTGGGCACATATAACTTGTCATTAACTTTCTACAATGTTTCCATTCTGTTTTCCTAAAGGGATGTTTCCTTTTTCATGGTATACTCAGAGAATTGAGATCAAATGGAATCCTCTACTTGATAGCTCAAAGCTTTGCCCTTCTTGATATTGAACAGTTTCCTTGGAGGACCTTGAACAAATATGTTTTATCTTCCTAGCTGCTCTTGCTAATATTCCACCCAAACTTTCACTAAAAGTCTTACAGACCAGAAAAGATTTTGTGTGGGGATGGCTGTATATATAAAACAAATTCTACATATCTATATCTCCAGATTCATGCACGTTTCATCCAGTAATTGTAACTATTGAAGTAAAAAGTGTGGTGTTGCTTTTCTGCAAAATATTGAACATAGGTTATTTCTGACACTTTATTTCCAAATAGTCGTGTAACAATGAAGTATTTACATAAAAGCAGCACATGATTAATGAAATTAAGCATGTAAAATCACTGATTTCTTTAAAATAAGAAAGACCTATCGATATCTGTGGTTAGGTTAACCTTCACTAGAAAACACTCACCCAGGCAGTCAGTCGCTCCCACTTTGTGTATTCTTGAATGCAAAAAAATAGGTGGGATCAATGACCAGAAAGAATTTAAACAGTACTTCCCCACCTGTTAAAAAGAAACTCACCTAGCATATCTAACACATGTGTTCATTTTTCTTTGCTACATTTAGCAAATTGTCAGGAAGTCATACAAGTTCTTTCTTACAGTCATTTTTGCATCAAGGACTTAGATACAAATTTTAAAGGGCCTAAATTATTCCTTTTGTTATGTTCAATATGGGACTATTTTACTATTTTTACACTGTCATAAGGGGAAGAGGATTATCACTTGTCATACTATAATCAAGAGTTTCAGAGCTGCAGGTAGAGATAATAGCTTTTATTTTTCTCTGGAAAAAAAATCTTATAGATATCCATATCCTCTTGAAAAAGAAGTATTGGTCTCCAGATTGTCCAGGTGGTGTGCCTGGAGCTCTGCCTGAGGATGGATGAGAATCCAACCTAGAGTTTATGGGTAAGGATTAAAGGGAGGGCAGAGACAGGAGACATTATAGTGGGGACCTGCTACAGGCTGCCTGACCAAGAAAACTGAGCAGATGAGGCTTCTGTAGACAGACAGGAGCAGCTTCATGTTCACAAGCTGTGGTCCTCATGGGGACATTTAACCACCCTGATACCAGATGGAGAAACAACACAGCAGGGCATAGGCAATCCCACAGGTTCCTGGAATGTGCTGATGATANTTCACAAGCTGTGGTCCTCATGGGAACATTTAACCACCCTGATACCAGATGGAGAAACAACACAGCAGGGCGTAGGCAATCCCACAGGTTCCTGGAATGTGCTGATGATAACTTCCTTCTCCAGGTGACACAGGAGACAGCAAAGAGAGGTGCTGTGCCGGACCTTGTTCTCAGCATGGAGCAGCTGCTGGAAACTGTGAATGGCATCCTGGGCTGCAACCTGGGCTACAGTCACCATGAGGCAGTAGAGTTCAAGATCCTTAGAAATGTGAGGAGGATTCATAAATAAGATCACTACCCTGTACATCAGGAGAGCAGACTGTGGGATAAAGTCCTGCAAGGAAGAAGGGTCCAAGAAGGAGATGATTGGAGAGATGGAGCAGCTTTCCAATGAAGACAGGCTAAGGGTTGTTCAGCCTGGACTAGAGAAGGCTCTGGGGATACCTTCCAGCAGCCTTCTAGTACCTAAATGTGAGTTGAAGATAAACGATGTGCAATGGCATGTAGTGAGTGATAGGACAAGGGACAATGGCTCTAAACTAAAAGAGAGTAGATTTAGATCAGATACAAGGAAAAAACTGAGGGTGCTGAGACCCTGGAACAGATTGCCCAGAGAAACAGTGGATGCCTTATCCCTGGAGGTGTTCAAGACCAGTTTGGAGGGGGTTCTGAACTGCCTGCTCTAGTGGAGTGTTCTTGCCATAACAGAGAGTGTTGGAAGCAGATGATCTTTAAGGTCCCTTTCAACCCAAACCATTCTGTGATTCCATGAAAAACTATCGGTTCTTATCGTTATGCAGATTAAACAAAAGTTAACCAGGTTGCAAAGAAGAATTTTGTACCAAGATTAACCCTCAGAGTCTGAGGCAGCTCTTCAGCTTGCACAGGCTGTGTGTTGTATCTGATGAGGATGGGCAACTGATCCCCTCCTCCAGCTCTAGGGGCCTAGAAGACCATTAGGCTTAAGGAAGCACCACCAAATCATGTCAGTCTCCTGAGCAAATTCACAGTTCCTGTTTGTAGTCAAATTTCCAGTCTCTTACTCCACTAAGAATTAGTAGTACTATTTATCAAGCCCCCAGCTAAGACTGCAGCTGACAGATTGCTGTCAGTGCACTCTATCCATTATGCACTAAATTCAATGGGTTTTGACTGCTGCCCTATTTTCTGCCCTTAAGTCCCTAGTTTTATAGGGTTTGACTCCTCCAAACTCTGCTAGGCTGAACACCAAAGCACAATAGCACACACAGCAGGCAGACTCACAAAACTATTGCTTCAATGTTGTTATAACATCTATTCATCACTGGTTTTTGTTTCATAAATTTACAAGTTTCAAAAAATTATTTTGATGAAAATGAAGTGTGAGCAGTGGGGAAAAAAAGGTTAATTGCTACTACAAAAAAAACCCCAATAAAATAAAACCAAAAACCTCCAGCATTTTCAAGGGGTCCAGGCATCAGTCCAGGCACTGAAAATGGTAAAAATAGGTCAGTTTATATAAATTTCCCATGGTTAGTCAAAGCTCTGTATTATATGTTGAATTTTAATCTTAACTTAAAACTACGATTTAAAGCCATCGGGGAGCCAGTGGTCAGATATTAACATCCTACTTGTCAGTGGTGTTGCTGATCTCAGTGACAAAGCTTCTACTGCAGGGTAACCCAGTTTGCAGATGAATGGACGTGTCTTGTTCAAATCTGTCTTCCCACTCAGTGACCCAGAACATGCTGGAGATGCCACAATCCTACAGTGGTCCATAGTTGAGTCAGGCATTCAGATGAAATTTAACTCCATCATATGCTTTCAGCAAGGAAGTTTTTCTCTCTTAAGAGATTACACATTTAATCCTTTCCCAAGTGCATTTCTTTGACATACTACTATATTAATGACCTCACAACTGAAACGATTGTATTAAATAAAATATCTTTTCACTAACAGAATATGAAGAGAAGAGAATATTTTGCACTAAAGACTTCTGGAATAAAACGCTGACTGAAGAGTGAATGTAAGCATGAAACCCAGAAAGAGTTTCCAGTAAGATTTTGGTGAAGCTAGAATACCATGTAAAATAGCAAAATATTAATTCTGAGAGTCTGCTTGATAAGGTCTTCTATTTTAAGTGTATCTTTAAGGAAGTTTTTTAAACTAAAATTCATACCTTTTATAATAAAGGCAGCTGATTAAAAAACCCTAAACAAACAAACAAAACTGTTTCAGAAATGAGAGCTCATTTTGGCACAGAAAGTTTTCCAACCCAAAGCCTCCCAAAATATTTTGCAGCACCTGAGAGATATAGGAATTTGTTTCAATACTTGCTTGGAAAAATTTCAGGTGAGTTTATGAATTAAGAGGGGAAAATCAGGTACTGAATAAAGCTTAATGAAAATGTCCATGAGCCATGAATGCTTTGAAGAAAAACAAATGACTTTTAGTACTTTTATGATTATATGACACATGAATTTTTAAAAGAGACAGAGGATTTAAAGACTGTTAAGAAATGGATCTCCAAACTATATGTTATTAATGCTTTTTCTGTATCATAACTAAAATAACATGTAGTTATTTCCTTACAGATGTAGAGCACTTATTCCAGTAGGTGACTGCAGAAAACATTTAGAACAGATGCTTAGCAATGTTTGCCATGTTCAACCTCCATAAGTGCAATTACACACCAAGAACTGTGGCCTTGTTGTTCTATTAAAACAGCCCCCTCTGAAAAGTTATGTAAGGCTCTGTGGACCCCTCCTGAAATATAAAGGTTTTCACAACACTACAACAATACAGTACAAACAAAAACCCATTTTTGCTTAAAGTGATGTGACAAAAATGTGATTTTTTTTTTGACTGTAGACCTAAGAGCATATCACATTGTACTCTTTTTACAGCTGCTCACTTTGGTTACCCTTCCTCATAGGGTTCACATTTATGATAATATCTTTACAGATGAATGACAAATGAAAATTAGATGTAAAACTTTTAATACTCCATGTTATCAGTGTCATAGATTATGATGGCCTCTTTGTTTCATTCAGTTAGGGTTTTAGTCAGCATTATAGTTAGTATGTATCAGATAATAAGAAAGGATTAGATTTTTTTTTTTCTTCCTGGTGAATTAATAATTATCTGAAAAAGTTAATAATTTCATTATTTCTTCAGGAAAATATCCACACCAAAGTTACTAGTGGTTCCATCACTTCTGCAACCTCTTTGTCTTTTTCTTTCCTGGCACTGTCAAGCTTGCAGACTACATTGAAGTATGGGGCGTGTTCATGGCCAGGTATTGCTGCTGCAGCTTGGGAATTAAAGCATTATTAAAGTAATAAACTGCAATTTTTGATTAAGTCTACAATATTGTGTCATGGCTGTAATTAGTAAATTACAACAGGACTCCTGAGGGAATCACATGTTACAGCTATGTGATTGCTCAATTTGTTCACTCATGATTAATATTATTGCACTAAGCATAAAAGGAAATGATTAATGACTTATCTACAAATTACTTAATACTGCTGATAATGGTGCAGGATAGAAAGTAAATGTGCTTGGAAACTAGTTTACCTAATCAGAGAAACTAAACCAGTGCTGATAAATTTTCTGGTAAAATAATACCAAAAAAAATTGTCCTTCAAGGACTGATAAATACATATAAATTTTATGTCATATAATTTCAAATATATTTGTCAAAATACTTGCATATAAGAGAAAAAGTATTAATGTTTCCTCTCAGACTTTGCAGACTCCTAAGACTTCATACACTAAATTTCTGGCTTTCAGCAGAAACCAACAGCAAATAAGGTTAAAAATAGGCTTGTTTATATATTAAATTACATAACTTAGCTTTTGTCCCAGTATAGAATTGACTTTCAAGTGTGGATACATTAGAAAAGAAGATGGATATATTTTGTATAATTTGTTCCTAGTTAAATTGCTATGATTCTAGTGGCCTTAACACAAGATGGTAAAAGTCATTACATGAAGTATGCATTGTTTTGCTCATGAAAAAAAGCAATGTTCTCTTTCTTTTTTCTGCTGAAGGCTCTTTTAAGGGTGAATTAGAGACTAGAGGATGACTTAGTGTTCATCCTGATTAACATGTGAAACTTACAGTAGAAGGTAGCCAGACCTTGTATATTTTGAGACTTAGGGAATTCTCCCTCATGGCCATGTAGAGGTGATCTAGGTCCCTGTCAGACCTCGTGGTGTCTGCCATCTAAGACTCACGGATGCAGAGGCTCCCTGTGGCCAGGTCCTGTCAGCAGTGAGGTGGAGAACACATTTGTGGTACACACACAGAGCCCAGGGTGTGAGATCACCAGTGGTTCCACAGGGATACCCTCCCTCTCTGGACCTGCAGGCACACCACCTCCATACACTCCTTGTGTGTTATCACAGACTCCAAGAGCCTGTAATATCTTTGCCCAGGTCCCAGGTGCCTCACACAGTTCCTGCATCAGATCTTGAGGAGTTCAGTCTTTGCAGGTGTTGGCATCCTGTTACTACACGCATGTCCAACGTGAAGGTTGCTAGTGGTTCTCCTCCACACCCTCACACACCATATGTTTTCCATCAGTGGCTGCTCTCACATCTCTCATCCTACTTACTGACTAATCCCTCGTGAAGGTCACAAGTGGTTCACACACTCTTACCCAGCAGAGAGTGCACTCATACACAAACTGGTCAGGAATAGAATTGAATAGGGACAGGGCTCAACCAGAGTATTCCAGCTAGCAAGTTACTTGCACTCAATTAGCTTCTCTTGTTCCAGCTCCTCTCCATTTCCCATGTTTGTTTTCCCCATCCATCAGGACCCCTCCCTTTCTCCAGCTGTGTTTCATCCTAAATAGATGTCCCACTGTTAATTATATTTTCCCTACTGGAGTCACTTTTGTTACACCTGTACCCTAGCTTGGTATCTCACAGATTATGGTTGCTGAGGGTTTGCTGACCTTGCTATATCTCACTTCTCAAAGATCCCCAGTCGATCCATCAATTATTTATGAGATTGGCCATCTCTCACCTCACCTTCCTGTAACTGTATGTGAAATCTGGCCATTATTCACAGCGCAATCCATAACATTTGTCAACTTGTCCCTCTGTTATCTGTCAAATCCAGCAATTTCTCATGCCATGTCCAGCAGTTTCTCATGGAGAGTTTAGTTAAACCCCAGGCTGGGTCCTAACATGTGCCTGTGTACATTTATTGGGCCCACTCTTCACAGGAATTTCACCTCCTGTTTGCCTGCTGGAATGAGTTAAGAATGTACCTTTTTGCTGCAGGTAAGACAGCCAGACAGGATTAATCATTTTTAACACTTACTGCTCAGCATCAGAGCACATAAGAAATGAATTATTAAACAGTACATATTCTCAAAAGACCTTCATGTTCTCATTTTAAAAGGATATTTTATTTTGGAAATTAGATTTCAAATAGGAAAGTGATGCTGTTTGTAGGCAGAAGGAGAAGCAGATTAAAATTTGTGTATGACTAGATATCTAAATTTCTGGAATGGATGAAGAGTCTTCTGAAATATCAGCATATAAATGGAAATCAAACAATGCAAATGTATTAGATAATGCACAGGAGAAAATGAAGAACTAATATTAATATATTAAATGTATGCCTTACATTTGAAAATAAGATGTATTTCGTGCTTTGCTTATATTATAGTGATAGAAACATCATACCAAGTTACTTTATTGAAAAAACCCAATCAAACTAACAAAATCCAAAACAAAACCAGGGCTAGATAATTACAAATTTATACAATCAGTTCACGTTTTGAGGTTAAGATAAGTTTGGAACACAATTAAAGAAGATAATTTCTTTTTTGCTAACAGTATCATTTAGCAAGGATTTTCACTGAAAAGTTATTGATGCCTTGGCTAACCTTTCTAATTGCTAACTTGAAATGCCACCTGTGATTTAATTATGTGCGTATACAAATTTAATGATCTTCTTTAAGTAAGAGTTTTTTGCTTTAGTCTAAGAAAAAAATAGGATCTCCATTTCATCTAAATCAGAATATTTTGCAGAAATTTATACTTTTCTCAGTGTTATTGAGCTTTGTTTCACTAATTGTATCATTCACATTTGAGATTCTACTAGTGAAAAAAAAAAAATAACCAAAGCCGCTTTTTTTATATGCTAAAACCTCTGAAAAATTAGAGTGTCACTAACGAATGGATGTGACATTAAATCCAAAAAAAAATTTTATGGAGATCACTAGGCAATAATACCAGAAGTTTTCATCATTAGATACATAAATAATATCAACTAGAATATATTTTACATATGAAAATTTCACCAGTGTTTGCTAGTTAGCCTTGCTGATCCTGAAATCACTGTGTGTATAAAAAAAAAAAATAAAAAAAATAATTTTCTTAACGACTACCACAATTTCACCCAGGACCAATACTTTTAGGAGATGTCGGATGAAAATGCTATTTGCCTGACACTGATGACAGTGCTTTTCAATGCATATAAAGTCTCCAATTGTGTACTGCATTGAACCCCATGCTTGTAAGACAGGTGCAGGGACAGAATTTATTTCAACCAAGGTGCACTTGTTAAGTGTATAATTATTTATGTAAAGGGTGGCGTTATTTTAATTCTCTTTGCCTGAAACCCCATTGATAGATCCAAATTAAAGGGAGAAGACTATGCAGAAGGTGGAGGAGTTTGTAGGAAGCATTCAGTTCACTGAAGCAATAGAAAGGTGGAAAAAAATAAACCAAAACTGAAATTTGAGCAGATGCAACAACATGTAAGGTTTGGAGAGTTCACTGGCCTGGTCTCTGTTCTGTACTTATCTGACACTTGCACCACCTCAGCATTTTGGTTGGTGTCTACAGCTCTTAGAAAGCAGCATCATGTTTCTAAAGCAATCAATACTGCAGAATAGTCTATTAACTCAAAGGCACAAGTCTTCAACAAATTATCTGGATTTTTTTCCCCTACATTTAGGCTTATATATTTCTCATTATTCCTACACAGTTTAAAGTTGCAAGCAAGCCCATGTGCTGTTTTGTCTGAACAAAACATGTCCAGAGAAATGTAAGAAAAACCAAATAAAAACATGCATATTTTTAGAAATGAATGCTGGTGGGGGTTTTTAATTATGCTGAAAATTCTTCTTAGTTGCTTAGCAATATTTTAATCTCTCTCTGAACTCCATGCTTGGAGCTGTGATGCTGACCCTGCACCTGTCTGCAGAACTGCAGATGGCTGGTGTAACACAGGCTATTGACTTCAAAACAGGAAGGAGGAGGAGAACCAGATTGTTTGTGAGATGCACACACAATTCCAAAATGCTAATTATTGGTTCCCTAAAATATTATGAAGGCTTGTACATTTGCAACTGGGATCCATCTTCATGCATCATTAAAGTCCTAATGTATACCTTTGGTGAAGAAAGGAAATCTGGTCAGAAATTGCATATTTTAATTGCATACAAAGTGACTGGCTGTGTTATTCACTAGAATATTCAGCTTCTTTCAGTGAAAGAGGGAGGGAAAACAGCATATAGCATAGCTTAAATAATGACTCAGGTATGTATCTATTTTTTATAATAATGAAACAAAATCCCAAAGTAAACATAAGTCAAATAAACTCACCATCTTTAGCTTTTAAAAAAACCCCAAGAACTTAGCTGAAGCTAAAGGCTATGTTACTGTCCTTATGCAGTTAACAAGAGAATATTTAATTAAGAATAGTGGACTATTAAAGGCCTAGAAGTAGAACAAAGCTTGGTATCCTCCCAAAGATATAAAAGGGCAGAGCAATAAGAGCCCTACCAAACAAAATAATGACCATTTTTATGATTGACATTCACATTCTGAATACAAAGACACACACATACATATGTATAATAAAAATTTGAAAAAGAATGTCTTTGAATCTTGTTCATATTCTAATATAGAAAATATTGTTAGTCTCTGTTACCTATATATGAAAAAAAACTTAAAAATATGATTATAACATCTTGCAAAACTTTACATTTCTGAGTGTAGAATTCTGCGTGTATGCAGTTCACATAATATTATTAGGATTTTGAAATCATCTTCATGAATTTGAAGAGACTTAATTTTTTTTTAACTTAAATTCTACCTTGGGATGTAAGACTAGTTCATGGAAACTATTTGTTCAGTTTCTATCACTATCCTTACAGTAAAATGGAAATTATGGAGAGGAGTTCAGGTCTAGGGACATTAAATCAGCAATTTTCGTATTGCTTGAAGCAAAAACTGTATCACTTGCTGGATTTTAAATGCATGATCTATTGAGGCATGTCCTATGTCAAAGACAACATCTAAATTAGAGGAAATTGATGGTTCATGTACATGCTGTGCCCCACACTAAGATAAGAAACACAGCCATTGCTTCCCATTTGAGCAAAGGAAATCCATGTGGGTAAACTTAAGTGGCCTCTAAATGACCTGTTCATCTTGGAGACCAAGATGTGTCATGAACTACATATTGCCTTAATTGGTCTAAATGCAGTCTGTGAAATGACCACTGAAACAGAAAATTTTAAACTGCACTTTTTTTTATGTAATTATAGTACCTTAGGCCCTAGGATGAGAAACTTCCAAGGCCAGCCTGTAAAACTACAGAGTCCTTTCACCATTAGATTTAGGGCACTTGAACCTGATTGAGCTGTCCCCTTGTATCCCGTGAAGTATCATGTTGGAGGAGATATCCACACTGCAGTTTGATATCTACCTATATTAGAGAGACTTTGTGCAATCACCCATTTTTAAAACTTTTTTTGTAAATTTTCATTCAGGCCTTTAATTACTTGTATGTGAAAATACACCATATCATCATTTGATAGAAGCAGATATTTAGGCCACATAAACCATTTTAGCTCATTCTTTCAGTGACAATAGAATGGAAAAAATATTTCATTTAAAGTGTCTTGAATTTAACAGGAAATAATAAATGTAAAAATGTAGAACAGAAGTTATTTGTATTAATCCAATATATTTATTGATCATACTTAAATTCATTTTGACAAACTTTCTAATTCTGCTTACAAAATATTCATGAATATTATAAAAATTATTAGTGTAAACATAACATTAACAACAAACTGTGACATTCCTTAATTCCAGTCTAATTATGCTTTTTTTCTTTAAATTGTACCAAGGAACAAATACAAGATTTGTACTTCAAAAATATTTTTAAAATCTTCTTTTACTCGTATTCATACTTTTGCATATATACAAGTCCATAGTTCAGGGAATATCATAAAGACTACACAGAACCCTACAGGCCCTGGCAAAAAGTATTTCCTGATGTTGCTTATGAGTCCCTTTAAGTACTGAAAGGCCACAATAAGATCTTTCTGGAGCTTTCTCTTTTTCAGACTGAACATCAACTCCCTCATACTTTGCAGGAGAGGTGCTTCAGACCTCTGGACATCTCCACAGCCTTCATCTGGACCTGATCTAGCCCTCATTACTGGTTTCCATTTGGACATTGAGGACATTTAAATGCCTATATATTATTATATGTGTTCATAGATGAGCAATAAAGCTCTAGTGTTTGTCAGCTTGCACACATAGATACATTAAAAAATACTTCAAGAGATATTTTTCTAGGGGGTTTTTTTTTGTAAACTTCTGCTAGGTATATTCTCCCATTATTTTGAGGAACAGTCTTCAAACCACAACTTAGACAGCTACTCCAGTAAATATCACTCTACTGTTTGCAGAACAGTACAATCTTATTTTTCTTGTGGGTATCAAGCAGAATGTAGGCTAATAAAAGACAGAGAAATAAGCAGAATTCTGACACCCCGTGAGTAAGATACCAAAGTCAGCTTCATTTGTCAAATAGTTGATGTAGCAGCTATATAAAAATCTCTTAGTGAAACCTGAAACATCCAGTTTCTTTATACATGCAAACCAGACTCTGCTCCTTTGTGTTCTTTCCCTATCTCTTCAGAATGCTTATAGCTCTCAGTAATGTATACTGACATAAAGTCTTAGGGTCAGCATCGAATCCCATTAAAATAATCTGAAAGGCTCCTTTTGAGTTGAATGGGTTTTAAATCAGACTCTTATTAGACTCATCTAGTAGAGTAACAAATATTCATAGGTGGATGAAAGAAGAGAAAATCTCTCCAGTTTTGAGTCCAGCAGGAAGATCATTTGATTGTTGAAGGATATCTACTCGACTGAGGAAGACTCATGGAAATTTACTTTTAGGGCATGTGCAGAACATGGGCAGGTAAATAAGGTATTAGTGAAACAAAATCGTAATAGCATGTGTCACAGTGTCCAAAGCAATCTCTGCAAGATACTTCGATTTCTTCTTGTTTTTTTAAACTAAGTATAATTGCAATTCTTGTGAGTATTAATTGATTGTTTTTAACAAGCTATCCATCTATTAAATATCATAAATTGGCACAGTTTAGGTAACCAAAAATAAAGCAAAGACATTTCCAACTCTTCTTCTAGTTATTCTCACTATTCACAGCAATTCCATTTATAATATGCAGCTGTCAATGATATGATCTGTTTCATCCCCATGTCATATAATAGAGTCTTACTGACAGTAGGGAAATCAATATTCTCTTTTGTGCATAATAGGATTGAAAGACTGGTTAGTTTGAGTGGAGACTTGGCGAGAAAGCCTCGGTGTGCTTTATTAATACATGGACTTTTCATTATGCAGAGTGATTGAGATAGGGAAAGGCAGAAAATTTGAGAGAAGTGGAGATTAAAACATCATATGCTGTTAAGAAAACAGGAAACTGGTGGGGGAGACTCTACTTCTGCCACAACACAGGCAAAAGGTGTCAGGGTGCAGAAGGTGCACAGTTTTGACAATAGTTTCATATTAGCATTTAAACCACCTTTAAAAATGTAGTGCTGTGTTTCTGAATTACTTACATACCATAATGACATCCTTTGTGTAAGCAGAGACTTCTTTCTTCCATCACTCTGATCACAGAGTCATCTGCAGATATGGAAAGAAAGAATCTCTTCAGCAGGCTTAATACAGGCCTGCGTACCCACCTTTGAGGACTGGCATGGTGGAAAAAGACCTTGCATGTAAGCTTCTGTTGTGGTTTAACCCCAACATGTATCTTTGCCCCACACAGCCCTCATCACTCCAGCATGTGCTGCTCCCTGCAGCTGATGGGGAAGAGAGCAAGGAGGGTAAATCAGGACAGTTCATGGGATGAGATAAAGGCAATTTAGTAGGTAAAGCCAAAGCTACACATGCAAGCAAAACAAGGAGTTCATTCACTGCTTCCCATGGCTCTGCAGCTACTCGGACCCATTCCCAGGAAAGCCAGGCTCCATCACACATAGCAGTGACTTTGAAACAGAAACACCATAACTCCAGGCATCCCCCTTTTTCTTTAGGATGTGAAATATCTCTTTTGTTAGTTATGGTCATCTCTCTGGCTGTGTCCCCTCCTAACCTATTGCACACACCTCAACGTCCTCTCTGACTGTACAACATAAGAAAGAGAAAAGACCTTACTTGTCACTGTTTAAGCACTTTTCAGCCATAGCTAAAACACCCTGTCTTATCAACACTGCCTTGGTAACACAATCTAAACATAGCACCATTCCAGACACTTTGAAGAAAATTAGTTCTGTCCCAGCCAAAACCATTAAGATTCTCAGAGGGCAAGACTATGTTGTCCTCAGCTTCAACCATGGCTGAGGCTTTTTGGCACAACCTTGTAATGATAAAGCACTCAGTGCTTTTTGCATCATTGGCACTGTGTGTTACTGCTTTTGTCACTTAATGCCCTTTCCTCAATTTAAATGCTATATGTTTATATAAGAATATCTTCTAAGTGCATTCAAAGAAGAGGTAAAAAATTATGCTATCACGTGCCTAAGGAGCTACAAAATATAATACACACATATAACTGTAGGCTTGTCTAGGTACAGAAGTAAATGCACATTTTATTTTCTTGTCATCACTATTCACCCTTCAGTGGATTCACCTGGCCTAATATAAGTTTAAAGTTGCAAATGCAGCTTCAAAATGTGGTATGACTATTCAAATGCAGTCATAACCATCTGTACCAACAGAAAGGCAAACTTAAATGACACTAATTGTCATCTTATCTGCTAGTCTTAACAGAAAGAGAAAGGAACAAATGAGTCTGTCTCCGCTGCTCTATCAGCTTTAGACGTCTTCCCCTATTAACAGTAATTTTATTGGTAGGATGAGGATAAAACACTAACTCCATAGCTGCATGTGCCAGGGACTAGAAAACAGTTTTTCTCTTGTCATGTCTGTCAGTTCAGTGTGTGTCTAAGGAGAATATTCATTTAAAAATTGTATCACAAGGAAAAGCCCAAATTCCATGAGTATTTTCAACAGTAGCCAGTCATCTCAAGCTATCTTCTTCACTATTGTTATTAGATTTAACATTCAGATTTGTTTCGGTTGAAAATCAAAAATTCTTTTTCATTGAAAATCTAGATTAAGTACTCACAAAGCATTGATAAACACCCACAGTAGTTTTCTGACAGATTTAATTAGTATTATCTTAATTTAAAAAAACAACAACACAATATTTTCTTTCAGATAAGGTCCTTGAGTATACACAGACTTAGAAACAAACATGTGATAAAGACAATAAATGAGAGCTTAATTAATTAAACTTAGGCTGATTTCTCATTGAGAATGTTCAGGATTTCACACTGATATGTTCTACACTTTGATGTAAGACATTTCTATTTTAAGTATTTGTCCGTGCTGAAGATTAAATATAGTTGCCATGTTGCCTTTCTGATGACAAGTAAGAATTAAACTCATCTTTGCAATAAAAGAAAGTTAAATATAGGCCTTTTAAGTAAAAGACATCATGAACAGAAGAAATTTTTTTTTTATCCTGCCAGCAGATATTGCTGCTACGAAGACCAGATCCTTTCCCTGTGAAGTCAGAGAAGTGCTCTGCAGATTATTGGGGATATGCAACAGAATAAGTACATTGGAAATGATGAGGAGTGTTAACGCTACTAGAATAAATGGACACATAAAAATATGAAGAACAGGTAGATCATGTGCTAAAATTCTACATTGAGGTAAGAAATTTTCATGAGAACCAAGTGAGGTTAAGGATAAGTGCAGTGATCAAGTCTGAAAATTTTTATTGATAAAAATTTTCACCACAGGCATTTAATGAAAAAGTTGATCCTATCAGAGAGTTTATATTTTCTTATCCAGGATAATTTTATATTATACATTGTGTCTTTGCCCATACACTTAAAGGAATAAGAAAATACAGTTAACTGAAACTTCACATGGGAAGTGAAAAAAATTGGATTTAATAGAGAAAAAGCTCTAAGCATTGTGGAAAGTCCCCCTTTTGACTACCTTTGGAAAAAACAATAAAGAATTATTTATGTTTTGGGGAAAAATTGTAAAAAAGCCAAATATACAAAATAATTTATCATTTATTCAAATTCCCTGTGGAATTCACCAAGCAGTTATTCTGAAACTGAATATTAAATATATTCTGTCCAGTGAATATGTGTGTATCAAACCTAAGCATAACATAACTCTCTTACAACTGTTTTTTTCAGAAAATAATCTATAATTCCCTGTGTATAAGGTCTCATGGGAAAAGTACTGAGAAAGCACTTTTTCTAACTTGGCCTGAGTCTCCAACCATGACTTTCAATGAGTTTCAAGGTCATCTTTTATTTTTCTTTGGCATCTGCACAAAAGCTGAAACAGAAATTCGTTTAAAATTATCTCGCATACAATGAATTAATAGAATGATAAGGTGACACTGGTAAAGAATTATACAGTATGATTTGGTGCTTAATCTTCTGTGGCCACATTGCTGAGATGCAAAGCGATGCTGGAACCAGCTCAGTGACCTCATTTCTGTATCTAACATTTTTTCCTCTTGTTCTAGAATTGGTTTTATGTTGCTTCTGCACCTGAAGATGAGAAATTTGCTGCTTCTTTTGAAGAGGTCTCTGCAACAAGGGCCACAGCTTGTCAAATCAGAGACTGTGGGGATCCACAGGACACAACCTGCCTGAACCATGTCTATTAGAAAATGAGAGAGTTTCATTCAAATTTCCTTTCTTTTCCCCTGTTAGCCTAATTACGGCAGCTTTATTCCTGTCGGGTTAAAGGCTGTTCCTCACATATTCACAGGTCATCCATTTCAAAACATTAATTCATAGAAGAGGCAGAATCCTTGCAGAATTAAAGAGCTAAAAAAGTGAAAATCAAGCTCAATTAAAATATATTAATCACCATGTAGGGGACGAATGTTTATAAACATTATTTCATGTTTCTCTGTATTTTTAGATTTTATATGAGTTCAGCACATTATAAAGGAGGCAGACCCTATCAGTAATTACAAATTCCATCAACCTTGTTAAAGAAAATAACAGGATGAGGCTACATCTCTGCAGAATTCTAAAACAATCAACACATGGAATTGAGTTGTCACAGATGACAACCATAAGTCTACCCAAGTCTGAAGCAGATGGAACTACCTCATTATTGAATGCAGCTTGACAGTTAATAAATATATTTAGCTTTTGTTCACCTTTTAGGGGAAATACTTATTATTTGAAACATCTGACAAACAATTTGCATAATGATTAATAAAGATGAAAAGTATTGCCCCTGTAATCCAATATGCAGCCTGTAATTAAAATGAAAGGATACTGGAAAAAGGAAAAGCAACTTTAAAGAGACATTGCTAATGTAACAAAAAAGTATTTCAGTCGGAAAATAATTGGTTGTTGAAGGTATGAAAGAAACCATCTTCTCATGAGTTTACTTTTGGAGATATGATTATTTGTAGTTTTGTTCAAAATGTCGTCCCTTTTCCAACCCTTTAACAAGTGCTAGGACAGGCACCTCTAAAAACTGGCAGGAGACAAAGACAGAGAGAAATCATCCCCATGGAGAAAGGGAAGAATCATGGCATAAAACCCCATGGAAATATCTGCATTCAGTGTGATGCAGATTAACAAGTTTTTGAATATCAATAAGTCTAAAAGAATATATATACATTTGATTTTTGTCACTGACAACTTGTGATAATTGGAGCTGGTATGTCCCTTCACCAGTGAACTCGTGAAAGAAATAAAATAGCTCTACTTCACTTTAGGGTTCTTATGTGTGAATGGATCCAAAATTAGGAGTGAAATAAAGATTAACTATGTCATCAAGAAAAATTCCAGCAAGGAAACTGCATTTGTGGTGCCTCACAAGACAAGGTAGAGTTTCCCTTATATGAGGGAAATTATTGCTGCATTAAAGAAAGGCGTCAAAAAAATTCCGGTTAATATGACATAAACATGACACAAAATTTTTCTTTGTCTCAAAAGGTTAATAAGTCGTCTCTCCTCCAATATGAGATATTAGTTTACTCAGCTTGCATAATTCTCAAAAGCAATTGATACTCACAAAAGCAATTGATAATCATTTAGTCCATTTTAAAATCCACCTGCATTTCTGATTCCTTTAAACTTCTGAGGCAATGAATCACTCAACTTTGCTAGATAACACATAAAGTAGTTGTTCTGACTTCATTTAATGTTTCTCTTTCTAAGGTTCCATTTTAGTTCCATTCTAATTTAAGTTTTATCATCTTTTCTTTACTGTCACTCAATGTGTAAATTAACACTTTTCTTTGCTCACAAGGGACCTGTAAGCTGTAGTTCCAAAATACAAGGACTGTGACCAAGGGCATCTTCATGGTCTGGTAGCTCCCAGTTCCTACAGAGTTCAAATACATCTGTTGTGAGAAGAGCTGCAAGTTTTGATTTTTTTTTCTCTTAATGTTAACACCATTTGCAATGAAATTGCCAAATGGATGAGCACTATGAGGTTGTGTTCTGCTGAGTACAAACACTAAGCAGAAAATACAATATTAGCCTTACTGATTTGAAGGTTGGTAAAACCTAAATTTTTAGGTTTACTAAACCACCAGAGTATTGTGACAACTCTGTAGAAATGTAATTAGAAGAATACTGAAGTATCTATTTCTAATGTATCTTCAAACAACTAATTTTTTGCAATTAATTTCAGGTCCAAAGTTTTGTTTGTTTCTATTAATTTCACAAGGAAAATTCTTGATTTTTTTTTTTGATAAGTTAAAATGGTTTCGGTAGTTCAACACGATCAATATGCAATCAAAACTTTTGGTCATCCATTACCATTGTTTTAGGGCACTCCTTTTGCCTGCTCTCTGCATATAAACTATGAGTTATTTTACTAATAATTTTAAATACCTTTTTCTCAATCTAGCTGAGAGGTGATTTGCTAAAAGCTCTTCAGATGGAAAAGTGATATATAATCATTGCCTTGACAGAGGGAACATTTGTTATAGTGACATACAGAAAAATAAGTGATGAATAGATGCATTTCTAATGTGTTTAGATAATTGCAACCTTAGGTGCATACAGGTTTCTATATAAACACCTATTTTTTAAGGTGTCAGGTAAGATACATATAGATGGCTGTGTTGCTTCTGTTGATATTTGAGCCTTTGTCCCTCACATACACTGAGTTTTCTTCAAAACATAAAAGTTCTTCTATTACCAGTAAAACTTTTTATTGTGGGGCTGATTGTAGTGACAGAATTAATGAATTTGGAATTCATTGGAAGAGCACTAGGTAGGTAGGATCAAAGAGGGGGCAGAGTCTGTAAAGGAAGAAAGGAAGCAGATCTAAACTCTTTCAGGCTGAATCAACTACACCCACCCAACTCTCTGTCTCCATTTCTCTTTCTGTCTGTCTCTGTGTCAGTGATGACAGATTAGGAGCAGCTGGAAGATGTGTAACCTTTCATACAGCCAGCCTGAAAGAGGAAGTTTTGCTGCATTTGGGAGCTGCTGGCCAGAGCACTGGAAGCCCCATTCAAAGCACTGATTACAGGACAATCTGAGCAAGATCTAGTGAAAATAATTCATGTTGTCAATAAGAGAGTTCAGAACACTGTATGGAGTTCAAGTGCATCTCTATGCAACAGAAATAGAAAACATTTACTGTAGAGATGCTTAAATAACAGGTCTGGATAACATAAATGAACCCAAGAGTTGTAAAGATTTGACTTGGGTTCTGTCCAGCTTCCTGCTATTTATCATTGATCAATAGAATAGAAGTGTAATTTCTCAAGATAAGAGAGTAATAGTAGCCAATGGAGGCAGTAGGTTGTCCCAGCCATAGTAAGTATATACATACATACATATATATATATATATATATATGATTACCATGTTGTCATCCTTGAGCAGAAGAATGGAAACTGACATGATTCAATCAATACATAATTAAATTGAGAGGAATATCAATGCAATCAATAACACATGATGGAGGACAGGTCTTATCAAATGAAACTGATTTCATTTTTTTTATGAGATTACAAGTTTTGATAGAGGCAACTACAGCTGTAATATAATTACATGTTACAAAAGCATGATTTAAAGTTTCACAGACTTAAATAATCAGCACACAGTTTTCACAATCCCTTGAAAAAAGGGATTAAGAATTGACCAACAGGAAGACAGCAAAAAGCAGTGTTATATAAGAATGAATACACTAGATCTATTTAAGCAGCTTCACTAAGTGTTAACATTCATTTTGACATGATTTTAGAATCTGAACTACTGATGCAAAAGTAAATTTAAAAAACTCCCTCAGAGTAATTCATAAAGGAGGACCTGACCTATAAAGTGGACATTGCACAGCAAGAACACAGACCAGTCAAGGATATATGGTATTTTGAATTATAAACAGAACCATAATAAAGAGAGGAAATTTGTTTTTAAATAAAAAACAAACCCAAACAAAGACAATACATAAATGAAGACTGAAATTCAGTTAAGAGAATCATACTTAAAAAGTGATGGAGGATGAGAAGAAGAGAACCACAAATTGAAGGGTTAGTAAAGAAGTCTCATTGTAAAATAGATTTTAGAAACTCTGTTCATTTGGCTGTAAGGTCTTGCATATAACAAAGCAAGTCTTCTCCACCATATGAATTTTTTTTCCAAAGAACTTGTTGATCTAGTTGAGAAAAATTACTGGCTGAAAGGCATATTCAAATCAGGAAAAAAAAGTTTTAACTGAGAGTGTGATTAACCATCAGAACTAACTAGAGTGAACAGAAAAATTCTCTGAGTTGCAAGTCACGATTATTTGTCTTGATGGAAGATGATACTGTAGATGCCTACTAAAGATATGCATATTAACTTTTTAGACCTCATGACAAGAAGTTTACAAATCAGTCTTATGCAGAATTCAAAGAAATTCATATTTCATATGACACCTGAACAGGTAAAGTTACAGACTTTGCACTTAGAGGATGTTGGTGTTCATATAAGAATAATAAAAACATTCTACAGTCTGAATTATATGTGATATAACATTAGAAGGACCTGAAGTTCAATTCTGGTACATAAGCAAACACTTTGAAATTCAGGTAAAACTACGAAATATTTCACTACTTTTCATTTATGGAAATTTTCCACACTGGTCTTTCTCTAAGAAAAAATTGCTCATCTCATCAGATAACTAAATTAATATTTATTTCTTTTCCTGGCATTTTGAGAAATTCAGTGAGTTTCAATTCTGGTGCTACAACCTCACAGAGATTTTACACTTGTCAGTATCCTTCAAAGAAAGGATCAAAACTTCTGCCGCTATGGAAATTGAATTTTTTCCATTTCTAGAGTGTGAAAAATACACTGGCAAGGTGCAATGCGGGACAATTACTCAGCTTCTGCAGAGGGATCAAACAAATAGGCCCGCTCCCCACAGCAATCAGTCGACAGTCTTCATGAGCAATATGTTGTTTAGAGATTAAATCTGATGGTGACTATACTTCTCTCCTGCAAGACATGGGTTAAATTGTAAAGACTAAATTCTTGTACTCACATAACTTTCCTTTTTGCTTAGTGTTGCTGTTGCATTTCTTGTAGAGTTTGTCCACTTGAGTACGATATTGTATCTTATATCTTCTAATTAATAACTTTGAGAAGGCAAAAATTAATATTTTTAAAATATTAAAAGCCAATGCAACTTTCATCGGACTACTTTTTAACATCTGCAGTGCAAAGGTTATCTTTAAATAATAGTCTCACAACTGTTCTAAGGACTTTACTTAGCTATACCTAAAGGAAAAGACAGAGTCTTTTACAAAGAGAATTATGTAAAACTGACACTTTTATATGTTGACATCATGACCTGACTTTTTTTATAGCTTGTTTATTTCCTGCCTCAGGATAAGATGAGATCAAATAAACATTAACCCAAGATCTAAAATGCAAATAAACAGTAGTATTAATAAATTGTATATATGCCTTGTATCCTCTAATGCCAGAAATTATTTTGAATGGTTAGGCTTTCTGACTACTTCATTACATGTACTTGATTTGGCTGTTGCATGTATTAATAGTACCTGAATGTCATATCCAGCTACATTGGCAAGTAAACAGAGTAAACAGATGCCTATAAGTGTAGTTTAAGCTGGAGTCTATTTTTTTCAAGTGGTGAAACATTTATTCATTGTACCAAGGTTAAGCTAAATTAATTTTTTTTTATTTTCTGTTGGTGCTCACGTAACCGAATCTCTCCTTGCCAACATTCTCAATGACAAAACATAATGAAAATCTGGCCAGGTGATAATAGGTGGAGAGACTTCAATAAGACCTGATAATGAGGTAGCTGATGAGGTTTCATGCAAGGGATGTTTCACTGAAATGGCATTAACAGATGATTAGCAAGCTTAAATTAAGAGGCAAAGAGAACAAACAGTATGAAGCCAAGCAGGTGGTAAAGAAGAAATACTAAGGAAGGAGCTAGAAATGTAATAAAGCTTAATGCTGAAACATTTCCTCACTACTTAGAGATGGATGATACAAATCCTTTCTTAAGTACTTCAGGGGAAATAAACATGAAAACCAATTAGTAGCAGAAACGTCAACACTTCAGGCAACAAAAGTAGTCCAGCTACACCACTAAAGACCTTCGGCCACAGAAATCAGGTGCACACCAAAGTATGATGAGAGCTACAATTACGTCAATATGTGCTAATATGAATAACACAATCAAACCATTTTGCCTTTACATGGAGCAGAAAAAGAAGGCCAAGCAAAAGGACTAAAACATCAACTCATATAACACACATTTGCTTCAAAAGTCTTTGAATTTTTTTTGTTTCCTATGGTTATCTCTAAAACAATTGTTTTCACATAATCTTGGAAAGAATATCATCATCAAAATACAAAAATTGCATGATTTGCATGACTGTTTGCCTGTTGGTTTGCTAAAGTTATCTAATTAGGTCATCAGACCTAATGTGTGGCTACAGAAATAAAAAAATGCCAGCCATAAAGCTTTGAAATATGAATTCTCAGAAATTATGATTTCTTGGAGAAAGCTACAAGTGCCAAAATGAACCACAGGCTTAAAAACTTGTTTGCATATGTGGTGGTTCATGGTTATGAGTAATTAAAATCACTACAAAATCTACTTGTGAGTAGTAAAAATACTGGAACCAAAAGCTGAGATCAGTTTTCCTGAATGACAACAAAGTTGAATATACCAAGTTAGCTTGAAAACCATATGGAATTCCCCGTTTGGGGAACCTTATTTCTCTATTGCTTTATTTCTAATATTATATCAGAAAATAAACAAATAATAATTATTTTATATTATTAATTCTATTATCTTCTGCCTCAACATTTCCCAGAATTAAAAACATACAGAGAAAGTGAGTCATAAGTATTTGTATGCTTTAACAGCCCAGTTCTTCTTGTCCTTGCCTGAGTTGTTTCGCAACTCTGCTTGTTCTTGGTGATCAGGATCTTAATCTGCTGATGTGACTTTCTGGCTTGTCCTCAATATGGACTTGTCAATCACTGAACTCCTGGCTGGCACTGGTTGCCATCCCTGGACTTTATCTTGCTCAGGTGCTGCAAGGTGGCAGTCCTTGCTGCTGTGCCTGTGATGCTGTCACCCTCTGCTCCTGGGTCCCCTGCCATTCAGAGCAGCCCAGGGCAGTAAGGCTTTTACAGACCTTGTCAATGTCCGGCTGCATTTAGGATCAAACTCGTGTGAAAAGTCTAAGAGACTTCAAATGCTAAAATTTAGGAAATTCTATGGAATAAACTGATAGAGTATCTCTTCTGTAAGTGAAGAAACAGTAAACATAAGACTGAAAAGACTGAATACGTAGTATGATTTAGTATTAGCAAATCAAATAACAGAACACAGACAAGTCAGATACTTGTTATTTTGCAGGGGTTTTTTTACATGTCCAAGATCAAGGAAAATTTTGCCATATACAGATTCTGACATTGATCAGTAAAGTTGCCTGAAAATAGGACATTCTCTTAAGTAAATTTTCAAAGTGTTGCTACATTAATATTTTAAATAATTGCAAATATTTATTTTGAAGGTGTCAATTTCAGACATTTCTGAGAAGCCATTCTGGTGCAATCTCCTTCAGCTGTTCTCCCAGCACTGCTCACTGGAGCTTTTTTGGTTTCTGTAGTGTATAACCAATTTTTTTTTTAAGCAAAGATGTAAAAAAAATACATTTACCTGCATGGGAAAGGTCGATAATGGAGATAGAGTGAGGACTGATGGTGCTCCAGCTATTTGCATTCCCTTGATGGTGAGTTCTAATTAGTGCATTGGCTGCTGACTCAACTGAAACTTCAACAGTACAACATGACAAACTTTTGTTTTGATTAGCAAAACCACTGTTTGGGACAAAGCTACTTGTGTTGTTTTTATGCATAAAGTTCTTCCTCCGCTCTCTAGCACTGTGAGCTAAAGAGCCTGGTTCAGGTCATTTGCACAGGTTCAGGTCATTTGGACAGGTTCTGTGCAGATTCTGAGACCTGGTTTGATTCTATTCATCTAAATGCGAATTATGATAATTCAGATAGCCAGTGCCAGAACATTTTTGTTTTTAAAGTAATATTTTACTGAATCAGCCCAAACATATAAATATGTAAGTAGAGAAGTTCACTTATACATGAAATTTAATTAAATATATTGATGCTCATAAACTCTTCTCCAGTCAGTTTCTAATCTGCAAGTAATCTTACTTCTGCAAATTAACCTGCATTGCTATGTTTCTTCATCAAAACAATAATGAAAGGATTAACAGTATATGATTCTTCAATTAACCTTAAATATGTCCTATGTTTCATTTCCAGAACACACATACTGTGTAAGTTTCCACTGTAGGTAATACAAGAATATACTACCTGTCTCTGCTGTCAAGACCATTACCACCTTTTTATTTTTTTAATGACTTTTAGTAATAACATCAAATTTGTGGCACTTGAACTCAAAATCTCCAAATTAGGTAAAACTGTGAATTAGTAGGTAGCAGCACCTAGGTACTTTGTAAAATAATAGCAAGGCTTGCATTTCACCATGAAGCAACTTTGTGTCTTCTAGTAAATTTAACTATGTACAAGTTTTTTTTCACATGGTTGTCTTCTATTCATTTGATGAGATCCTAGTCCATGTGTATGGATGAGAAAGAGGAAAGAGAAAAGAGAGAGCTGAGCATATTCAAAACCTATCATTCAGCAAGCTGCACGCTAAACTTTCAGCCTGATGACAAATTTAAAAACAGAAGTGATGAAAAAATGTTGCATTATGAGTTCAAACTGTAAAGAAGTTGCCACATATTATTTAGGATTTGAAATTACTGTTTGCAATTATTATTATTAATTATGAAAGCATGTATTAAAGTAATGACTATATGTAATATATTCATGCTCAATTTGACATTAACTTGTTTGCCTGCAGTCAGTTGCCACAATAAAATAGAAGGGATAACATTATTAGTGGTTACGATAAAGCAGAATGTAACTAGGTAATGCAAATATAAATTAGACCAGTTAAAATCATTCCCTGCTCAAACCAAAACTAGAGATACAACTCAAAAAAGCTTGAACTGTGTTCTGGACAATGAGAGACACTGTCACTGTCTCCTGTGAATAGAGAGATAATTTTAAGGGGTAAATAGTCCCACAGTCCCTGTTTCATCTCCAGCTGCAAATGCTTCCACCTGGAAGCTATTTCAAAATACACAGTCTTGCCCTCTGTCCTAATAATTAGTAGGAGAAGAGAATTTTCTAGATGACCAGAAGGTAAAAAAAAAAAAGCTCTACTTATATGGGTTGAGATCACCATACTGATTTTTTTTTAAGCTGAAGTGAAATACAAAACTGGTCTAATACATTGAAAGAAAATTATAATAACTCAGTCATCAAGAAACAACATACAGGAGAATAAAACTAATACATATTAGTTATAATACTCTAGTATTTGATACAACTAATATATCTGCCTTAAAAATGTTACAAGTTATACATTCTTACAAATTTTATTTACAAACTGCATAGCACAAAGCAAGCTAAACAGAAAGATATGTCACTAGAATCCCAAAGAGAGAAAGAGTGAGAATGATTAATAAAAATGCATTTTTATATGATTATTTTTGGATATTCATGTATGTATACATACATATATGAATACCTGTAACTATAAACTTATATTTCCTATACTCATGGTCAATATCCATACATATTCATACTATGATCATAGTCTAATTTTTCCAGCAAATGCAAGCCTTTACAGAGAATTACAATGGTGTGTTCTTCAGTGAGTTTTTACCCTTTGCTCTCCAATTTCAAATAAAATTGACCAAAAAAGTAGAGTTCTGCAAACACCTGTATAGAAAAAAAGGCTGCAGCCTATGTTTAAAATTTTCAGCAGGACAGGGAATCCACATTGCAATCCATTGCAGCCATCCCTATTTTCATTGTTAATAAAACATTCCATTTCCACTGGTAAAGTTATGTACATGCCTGATGTACAGAGCAGGATTTTCCAAACCTCCTGCCAGTGGTCTGATTTCTGTACAGGGTAGAATTGCTGATACACGGTGTGAACTGAATATCAGCAGGTAATGAAGACAGCCAAAATCCACAGCTGAAGTATAAAGAGTAGATTTATTCCATCACCATGCCGGGTAAAACAGAGACACACACACACACTGCTGAGTTTATTCCATGTTAGCAAGGGGCAAAAAGCACCCAGGCTACTCCCAGCTTCACATATCAAAAAGGCCTGGGACGTGTGCAATCTCTCCCACGGCTGTGATTTTCCTCTGTGCTTTTATGATCTCTGCTTTGATCTCACTCCCAAGACAGGGAGCTCAAGCACGTCTGGGAGGGGGCCTTCAAGTCTCTGTAAATACCTGTGTTATCTCTACACAGAAATTCTGCTTCTCAAAACAGACACAGGGTAAACAGCAGTAGGCAAAATATATGATTTCCCATACTATTATTCTCCAAGCCTTGGCATTCCCAGCTGCAAGGTCACTTGAGCAAACCTACCATCCTCCTCACTGCGGGAGCTCAGGACTTCTGAACAACGAATCAATATGATTTTGCAGAAGCCATTTATTGTTTACAAAACACTCTCATTTATACTTTTACAACTGCTGTACACGCGATCACACATTACATGATTGGTCCCTCTAGCTTGTCCACACGCTTTGCATGCACTTTTCAGAAAATATAATTGGTTCTTGATTTAGTGCAGCACAGTCTTTCTTTATCTATTTCTTGCTGCCTTGGAATTCTGTTTTTCAGCTTTTCCTTTCCCAATTTAGCGCAGCTTACATTTCAGTGGCCTTGATGAATTCTTGAGGGCTTTGATAAGCATAACTACAGGTGGTTTTGGCTGGGGCACACTGTCAGTGTTCAAATGCATTACAACACCTCACCAAATCCTTCATTTTTAACCCCCTTCCTCCCAACACACCTTTTATCCTTATGCTGGTTTTTTTGTTTTGTTTTGTTCCAGTTTAGGCTTTTATTGGTTGGGTGGCGGGTTTCTTCATTTGTCTCTTCTTGCTTTCTATCACTTATATTTATTCAACCTTGATTTTTGTACAGTTCTTGTTGTCCAGGGGTGAATATGCAGTTAGCTACCAAGAGGACACACTGCACTCTAGAAGTCTGTTCTACCCTGGGTACCAGGACCACTTTCTGAAAGACAGTAATACACAAACGCATTCTCTTCAGATGCTGGCTATGAGTCCTCTGCCAGCTCCTCAACCTATTGCTGGTTGCCATTGCCTCCTTCAATCGTCTGCCTCCACTACTTCTATAAATGAATGTAGAATATATTCATATGAATATAGTTTTAAAATGTATTTCAGTTCAAAGAAGCCAGATTAACTTTAGACATTTTAATGAGTACTCTGACACACAGGCTTCTTTCATCTGAAATAAGGCTTGCGAATGTTCATATCACTGCAAACTAACTTGAGAGCAAAGTTATTTCCCTATAGGGGACAAATGAAAAGGTACAAGGTATATGTTTGTAACCTTGTATTAGAGGAGAGGTGCCTCCTCCACACGTTCCTTCTGTTCTGACACATCTATTGTCATTTCTCCCAGACTCCTCTTAACAGTTCTGTTAGGTATTGACTCCCCCTGCTTCCAGATTCACTTCTTTAAGTTAAACTGTTTCCACTTTTCTTCCACGAGAGTATTTCTTTTTTCCTGCTTTGTCTCTTGTGCTCATAATCTGTAAGTAACTTCCACCATCTCACAGGTGTCCCATTTATGACACATCTTGTTACTGTTCTACTCTTTATCATTAATCATGGTGACACTCAAAGGGTTTGGCACTTCTCCAGTGTACCCTGGTCTATAACAAGGCTGTGTTTTAATGCCAAATTCTGTTTTCATTGTGTCCCAGTGTTTTTGGCTGTGAATGGAAACAGTAAATTGTATTGAAACTACACTGTCCCTTACAGTAGTTTCGTTTCACACACAGATGTTAAACAGATAAGATGTGAATTCAAGATTCATTTCTAAAGTTCATCTGTGTATGTATGTTTTCCCAGTAAGTTAAAATTAATGCAATCTGCACTTCAGAGTAAATTAAATTTACAGATTAGATAAAAATACTTTTAGCCTAATTCAGAAGTGTGTATCACATGTGATGAGCTACAATCCATTAATGCTAATTTGGGTTCCATTAGATCTGCTTATGATAATTCAACCAATATTTAATGAAACCCCATCAGTTATAACTCACATGTGAAGAATTTGGAACATGGGGTAATTTCCCAGACAAAAGTGGAAGGAGCTATTTTCTGGGATATGCTTGCCACACAGAAACCATGTAAAAAAGTGTGAATGTAAACCTTTGTGTCTGAATCTTCCAAAAGCGTTCACTTGCAAGTCTGCAAAAATGAAATGTAGACAACGGTGTTAATTTCTACATATGAGTGCAGAAAGAAAGAGAGATGTATAAACATAAAGGCTTACATATATCTGTACACATACTATAAAAACAGCAATGAACACCTTTAAATCCATATGTAAAATGTACCATATAATGAAACAATATAATGGGGATACAGAGGCAAATAAGAAAGAGGAAGCTGCAAAAGCATGTTGGCAAACACATAAATATAACCACATTTGGATCTCTAATGTGAGGATGAAGAAACCATCACGATGATCATCAAATTCCTGCTAGCTAAGGACTCCAGGTGTCAACAACTCCCTGTAATACCCTGCCACCACCACAAGCATGAAACCAATAACATCAGGGCCCAGAGGACCAGGGAAAAGGTAAGCATTACACCAAGAAAGGGATAGAAACTGTGTGTATAACAATTGTAACTCTTTTATTGAGACTTTTCCTGTATAGAAGGCTCTTTCTTTTTGCATAATAAATATGTCTGGACTATTAATGATTCTTGGATTAGATTGTTAAAGTATGAGTTTTATCAACAATAAATTATTTGTTTTATATGTAAAATGTCTTCCCGCTTTGCCAAGAAATAAGATCTTGAGCACAACACAGAAATATATGCAGAGAGACATTTGTTCAGCAAATATTCTAGGGTCTTTATTAATCTCTAGACAATCTCAAGGTATAACTGTGCTTACCTCACCCCTACCACTCCAAGATCTGCTGACCTTTTCTGTTCCTTGCTGCAGTCTCATTTGACACGCGTTCCTTCAATCCTCCCCCTGCAATACTGTAAAGCTGTCCATGAAAAGAAGCATTTAAATTTGCAATACACCTGCCTCAGATCATGTAGACTCTGAATATGAGACTGTCACATTCACAGAGGTCACAGGCATCACTTTATTGTCATTAAATACACAAATGAATTATAGTGGTAGGTATTCAAATCAGTTTATGATTTCAATTTGAAATTCCTCCCTGAGGCTGAGATGTATGAGTAGCCTCTCTGTCCCTGGAGCATGGCCATTTACAATTTCACTGTCAGCAGCCTGAATTTACAGTCACAATGGTAAAAATTATTGGAATTATAAAGTAGGCAAAGAATATGAATCAGGAGGATGTAAGCAGATATACACTTTCAAATTTTGTACTGTGTCACTGTATGTCACTGTGATCATTTGTATGTGCATCAAGCCTAAAAGCATTTGCACTGGGTCTAAAATAGGCAGGAAGTGAGGAATGGTATCGGTAACAGCCTGAGGAACTTAAGCTTGAATAGGTTATTCTGTCATCTACCATTATCCCTGCTAATTGAGGACTGCTCCTGGCATACATATTTTTTTTATTTCACTCTTTTATATTTCCCTTTTTTAATAGTACTTTCCCTGATTTTTTCTATTTGTCAGTAAGTTGCAGGTATTTCTGTTTGGTGGTGATAAGCATGCTTTTGAGAAATGCTCGCCTCTTTTCTCTATTCCATTATACCAGGCTTTCAAAAGCTTTATTGTGTTGTTGGATTATGTATTTTCAGGTCATCCAGAGTAGCCAAATTACCTCTTCAATATATTATTTTTTAAATTACATTTGCATCCTTTGTAGATCTTATATAAGCCTTCTGCATCATAAGCCTATCCAAAGCATTTGGAACCTCTAGCTGGTGAGAAATGTGCCTGTGCAACTGGTGGTGATGGTACTTACAGAGAAATATCATATGAGATCCCTGAAGATTGCTTTAACATTATGGTGGTCACTTGTGGCAAAACAGTGACAGAACAATAGTGCCAGATGGGACATGATTCCTTTGCAACTCATTTACTCTAAATGACTGCAGTTTTGTGACTCATCCAACTGTATGGAACCACCCTGCATGCCAGGCAGTACACAATCAGCTACATATCTGTAAGGGGAGCTTCATCTGCAGCATGAACAAGAAAAGAAAGAACTGTGCAGCAGTAACTGCAGTGTGTGTTGCTGCAGTAGAGGTTATGACAGTTACCAGCTTATTACTCCAGGAAAATCCACAGCAGATTTAAAATATGCTTTAATGATTAAGCAGAATGCCTTGCCATGACTTCCATCCTCCATGTAAAGTGATTATAATGGAAGGGACATTTTCAGTCAATGCCTCTTCAAGGGTCTTCTACTGCTCGTTCAGACTGGGTCAGGCAAGAGCAGGTCTTGCCTTTTGGCCCTGGGGCTCTTCTGGGACACAGTCATGCAAGAGGGATTGGGTATTCATCTAGTTTAATAACTTCTAATCCCCCTGGGGGAACAAAGAATAGGAGGAAAGGGATCAGCTAATTATAGGTAATTTTATTAGCTGGGAGAGTCTGATTAACATATTAAGACAGCCTTGTGAGTAGTAGCTGTATGGCAGGAAAGTGTGCGTGGATATAGCAAATGAAAAACTAATTAAAAGTATGAGTTAGACAACCTAGCTAAAGTCCTAAAAGGATGATTTTTTTTTGACACGTGTATGCTGGAGAAAGCACACAAGATTGTGGCAAGCATGCAAGGGCTGTGAGGCAGGTTTTACAGAGAGATGAAAGATTGCAGGTTAATGCACTGGAAAGTTTGCAGTGTATGAATAATGGGAAAGAGGTAAGCATGCGTGAGTTGCCTGGAAACAGCCTGTGGGCCAGGAAACAGGTACTGGTGTAGGGTGAATATAATGATCATGTTTGGTATTCCTGTTGTTAGAAAGTGGATCTTAGCCTCCCCCCATCCCACCCCTCCTCTCCCAGGCATGAATCTAAGTGCATGTTATGAAAGCTAAATATGTTTTTTAGTATCTCTTTCATGAGATGTGTGACTTCTTGGATCTTCCATGATAGTAATATAGTGCAATTTTAAACTTGAGAAGCCTGATAAGGTGCATGCATAGAGATAAAGAATCATAGCTTTTCTGTATTTTCAAGGCAGTATTCAGCTCCTAATTTCATGATACCTGAGAACTTAAGAGCTCTGTAAGGGGATTTGTAAAATTTGTAAAAATTAGTCAAGGATTTTTTTCCATTTCTGCATTTTCACTGAAGCAATGAAGGCCCTCCACGTTTAGAAATAATAAAAAGATGCCAAACTATTTGAGAAAGGTGTGTTTCAAGTTCTCCCACAGCTACTAAGAGTTTCCTGTGTTGAAGGCTATGACTGTTCTTCTGTCATAAATGTCTTAGTCTGATATATTTTTAAATGAACTTTTGTCATAGCTATAAGACAAAGCAATCCAGATTGTTCCTAGAAGAAAAAATATTATTTTATTTTTAAAAAGAGGTGGCTTGCATTGCATAGTATAATAATTCATTGTGATCTTTATTTTCATTTGATTTCTGCAAATTAAGAGCTTTGTCATAGAAAAATTACTTTAATTTTACCTCACCTAATTCTTTTGTTGTATTTCTAGTTTTCTTCCCTGAAAGAAAAAAATTCTCACTATAGTTAGGAATCTTTATACTCCTCTGATGGCTGAAAGGCAGGGCAACAGAGATCTCTGTTTAAACTCCTAAAGAATTTTACTTGCTGGGCTGGGCTGTTGGGGTTTTCCAAGTTCCAACAAAATAGTTCAGCCATCCTTTGCCACTCTACAGCCTTGCAGAACCACTGAAGCAAAGCAGAAAGTACAGGTTTACAAAGTGGAAAACATCCTTACTATGGAAAAAAAGCTATGGATAGTGATAATTAGAAATCCTCAAGCAGTCTAACCCATGAATTTAAACCTGTTCCTGAACCATTGTTAGAAAGGGTACCAGCACTGATGTAGAATGATATGTCTTAGGGTTTCCATTCTAGACAGAGGATATACATGCCTGCTGGAAACAGACAGTGATTATGGCCAAAATATAAGTCATATGTGTGGACTCAAAGCTTTGACCTGTCAATTGATTAAATCTATACTTTTATTTTCATTACCAAACCCAGGAGTTTCTTGCTGCTCTAAATTCATCATATTTATATCTATTCAAAACAAGAAGTCAAATGGAAAATCTTGAGAGCTCTTTTCTACCTCTCTATAAATACAGTCCCACAGAGAACATACCCTGTGCTCTGTGGGGTCACCACCTTGTCCAAGCACGCTTTGCACAGTCTCAGAGCAAAAATCTGCAATCTTCTTGATGGAGAATAACTTCAAGTGGAATGTGTGGCAGTCAGATATGCTGATCCATCAGCATAGCAATGTATGAGGTTTACATAAGACTTCTTAAGTTTCATGAAGCTAAAATTCATATGGCTTTCAATCCACTTTTCATCAAGGTTCTATGAACAATTCATACAGATATATACACACACACACACACACACACATGTATGTATTCTGTTTGGGATTTTGTCCTTTCAGTGAGTTTCTTGCAAGTAAAAAATTGAAGATACTCTTAAAATGGGATATTGTAATGAATACTTACTTGTGGTTCAAATTCAAAGGGATGGTCAATATGTAAAAAAACCAATCCAAAACAGCAGCAACAAACAAACAAAAAACCCCCAACAAAACAAAACAAAACAAGACCAAAAAGCAACTTGGTATTTGTTGTGATCTCAAAAATTAGTATAAAAATGAAAACTAGAATTCTGATGAGAAAGATTCCAGTAGTCAATTGATAATATAATATTATTTTTAAGTTGAACAGTCTAAGAAGTATATTATAATCGTGTGTATATTAATAATACAGTTTTTAGAAATTTAGAAATTTTCAATGCTTTCAGAAAAAAAAATATATACTCTGAAATTATAACAAAACACTCAAAAATTTTTTAAAAAACTTTGGTTGGGTTTTTGAGGTATATTTTTGTTGTTTGAAAAAGCCCCTCTGGTAGTTTATTGCAAAGGAAGGTTCAGGAGAATCAGCAGGTTTTGATGTCAGTGCTTTAACTTGCACCAGGCTGTTTACATGTCTGTGTTAAGCATTTTCGATTAGTGTTATAAAGCAAGCAGCAGTGAATATTCATAATTTTTTCCAAGTTATAATGCATTATAAACATTAACATAAAGAACTACTTACCAAACAAAAAGTTGATGCTGAAATACAAACTTAATGATCTAGCTGTCATTTCAATTTTTTAAATATATTAATAAAAATGTGTGTATTCATTGTTCCAGACATATGCACATCCAATAAAGCAATAATAATTAGTTTTGGCAGCGAACAAGCTGGCTTTTCCTGAAGCCTGAACTCTTCTTGACATAGCTACCAGCTGTACCAAACTTCTTTCAAGAGTTTATTAGTTTGAGTTTATGTGTTTTCCCTCAGGAAAAGCCTATGAGAAGAAACAGACCTAGAGAGGTGACCTAAAGTCAACAGAATTGGTCTTCTGTAAACTGAATAATGCTATAAAACTTTGCTTTAGTTCCTTACAATCAGCATATTTTTCCTCTCACCCTGTCAGAGATTGAGAAGGAGAAAGTTATAAAAGACAGCAGGTTTGCATTCTTGCGGAAGGACTGACAGTACTTATTCTAAGCCAAGTGACGATTTTCTCTTCAACCAGGTGTTTTGGACTTTGAGTTGAACAACTTGCCAGTCAGTTGAACTGTGTGAGTGATTTTGCAAAGATGTACAGGCAGAAAGGCATAAATGGGTGTTTGGTAAGCAGTAAGGCTTGCTGTTTACCCCCTAGCTACTTTTAATTGGAGTTGTAACACTAAAAAATAGTTCTCTCTTGTGCAAATGAATAATGATGTGTGGCGTCTTAGCAGCAAAGTACATTTTTTAAAGGAACTGAGTTGGTAGTAGAAACGTAGAGCAGCTACTCATGAACAAACCATTTCTTCATATGGATTGACTATATTGAAATTAGCTAGCATGGAAATCAGAATAAACAGTAAATCACTTTTTTGTTATAGTGACTCTCTTTTTTGAATTAATTGGTTTGGACTTTTAAAGAGTAGTTGCATGTCTGAGTCTCATTGGTGGTTTATGGATGTTCAGACCAGAACAGAAGTGGCCCTGGGTGACATCTGGTACCTTCTGAGTTCTGTCTGCCTGCAAGAACTTTTAGCCCTTCTTTCATAAATCAGAATTTATCATGAAATAACTTCTGACTGCTAAGAAAGCACCTGAGAGAACCTTTTGCACTAGCGGTGCCCTACATAAGCACAAACAATTGAACCAGTTCCCTTTTTAAAACTATATTTTATATTTTTAACTAAGGGGAAAAGGTAAAAATGTCATGTACATTATGTGGAACAGTGAAGTCTATGTTTTCCTTATAATAAATGTGCTGATAGAAGAAACAAATTTGAGACATGTACACATGAATTGTGTTTACAGTCCTTTAGAAATACTAACTGCATGTTCTTAACTGAAAAAAAAGACAAAGTGCTCTAAGAGTTTTTCTGTGGAATCAGAAGAAATTTCCCTTTGATTTAATAGGACAACCAGTCACGTAAATTGAAATGGGAAAAGCCTTACAATGTGAGTTCTCCCAATCCACAGATAATGTAGGTTGGTACCTTAATGCAACTGAAGGAAGAATGACCAACAGATATTGAAAGAGAAAATGTAAATGAGGAAGACATTTTTTGTCAGATACAATACAGCAAAGTACAGATTGTAGTTGACAACAGCATGGGTAATGAACAAGAATAGAGTATAATTTCACTAAAAGTCCTAGAATCATAGAATGGATAGGGTTAGAAGGGACCTTGAAGATCATTTGTTCCAATGTCCCTGCCATGGGCAGGGTCAACATTCAATAGAGCAAGTTGCTAATTCCATGTTTATGAAGAAAAGAATTTCTAAGCTTTTTAGCAAAAGGTAAGTTATTGATAGAGTCTCATGGAATTGAAAAAGAATAATGGAATAACTGCATGGATTTTTACAGAAAAAAAATGTCAGGAGAAAAGAGTAAAGACAAGGGAAGTCAAAAAAATAAGAAAAATTACCCAGGAATATTATGTTCAAACCAGAGTGAGTCTTGTGAGTTTATCCTTTTGTAACGAGATATAACCAAAGGAAGGACAGGCTGTAAGACACTTATGTGAAAATGAGTAGCTGGTGTTTGATGTGTTATAGAAAATAATGTAAGGAGAACGGCAGAAAAGTTACAGAGTTGGAAAAATGGTAACTGCAAGAGAATTTTGAAGACTTTGAAAGCAAGATTGCAACTTTTGAGGCTGGAGACAGAGATTCTACAATGACAAATAAGAGTCCAGTCTTTCTCTTTCCCATAAAAAATGAATTAAAAACTAAAAAACAACCCACAAACCACAAAATCAGCCCTCCTAATGAGAGTTTCAAAGTCTTGTCAAGATTCAAGTAACAAATCCCTTTAGATACTTTGCCAACATAAATACATATCTATATTTTGGTGAAAACATTTTATATTTCCATAATACTAACCCCTAACCACAACTAGTAAAACTTCTAGACGAAAACTTTTACATCTGACACTGACATAAATGAAGTAATTTGAAACTGTGTCATCCTATCACTCTTTGCATGATTCTTTCATTAATCTGACTATGAACTGAGACAGCAAATTATGTCTCTCTTGCAGTTTAATTTGTTAATGCATTCATTTTCAGATTTTAGAAATAATATAAAATGAATCATGCTGCATTTGTCAGTCCTTAGATGCAAAAATCTCAAAATCTATGCTTTGATCCCATGTCTTTGCTTTGCCATGTCTTTAAAATTAACTTGGAGACCACAGTATTTCTGGAAAGAGAGCATTTCTTGTATGTGTATATACACATATGTCCACACAAATGTGTGGGTTTATACATGGAAAAAGTATCATGTCTGAAAAATTATGCAGTCTCTAGATTCCAGACAAGTTATTTTTAAAAAAGTTTAAATATTTTACCTGTAAAATGACCAAGAAATTGATTTTAGAAGTTGTTAGCTGTGAAGAGTTGAATTTTGATGTGTCTTGTGTTGCCAAGAGAATTGTGAAGATTTATGTGTAGGTTTGCCCTTTGATGTGACCCATGAGCTAGGTTTGTGTAATTGTGCCAGACTGATGTGTGCGGGAGGAAAACAAGGGCTGGCTGGAAAGACACAGAACGCGAGACAGCGTAAAACTACACATATAACTACAGAGAATAAAAATGTTTGTCCCACACATTTTAACAAAAATCAGTGCTGGGTTGTTAGAATAGATCTACTGCTGTGACATTTTAGTGGGCAGTGTAGCTTTTTGTGTGCTGCTTGCCACCACTACACAGTGGTTTAGTCAGTTATTTAGGCTGCTTCTCCTTCCCTCCCTAGGATAAGGATAACCCTACTCATCTTTGCACAGGATATGATTAGCATGTTCTCCATCAGTGACCTCTGGATTTCCATGGAACACTGAATTTGGGTCAGCTGGGCATCACTACAGAACTGTCTTTCACAGCCACTGCCAAACATCCAAATGGCTGCATCCATAGCAGGGATGAGGCAAGCAGTCCCCATCTCCTGTGAAGTACCATGATTGCTCAGAAACAGATGATTGTCAGCTAGACCAGATGAATTTTTGCTTTGACAAATCAAGATGTTTCAGTGCAAAAGATTCAGCTTTAAACTGAGATATACCTGGAGACATCCTTGTGCACTTTTATAGGAAAGGAAAACACAAAGAATGGCCTCTAACATTTGCCTTAAACTTAATTTTTGTGGAACTTCATTTTTTATTTGAAAGGACAGAGGATGAATATTTCTTAATTGCTATGTCCTGACTTTGCTGAAACTCTGCTCTAGAGAAATCTTTTCTTTTTTGCTGCTGAAAGCCCTCTCTTTCCTCCTCTGCGTTAGTTGCACTACAGTTATTTACAAAACAAGGGAGGAAATTTCAAGCTTTGGATTGGTACTTAGCCCCATAGCCTTTCTGTGATAGCACACAGTTCCTTCCCTTTGTCAAAAAGGAGTATATACACTTTCCCACAGTGAATGAAAGTTGTACAAAGTAAGCTGCAATGATAACCATTTATCAGAGGGGAAAAATTAGGAGAACCTCCCATGAGGATATGTAGTACAATCCAAGCTCTTCTGAATGGAGAAGCAAAAATAATCTCAGGTAACAGACAAAGACTCTGTAATTATAATTGTTATTTTACACACCTAAGCTGGGTACAGAACTTGTTTCCCTTTTCATCTTTTTATACCTTACCTGCCATCAGTTAGGAAAGATTGTCTAGTGAGCAAATGAGGGAGGGTTTTTAGTCTTCACACCAAATGATCTTAAACAAAAAATTGAGAAAGAAACAGAAGAAGCAGACAGAAAAGCTGCTAAATGATGTTTTATCTGAAGCACCCTCTGGTCCTCATGCTGGCACGCCCTTACAGTGAAGCACTGCCCTGAATTGCTTCCTACTGCCCTGGTCCCCTTACCTCTCCCTGATAAAAGAGGGGTCTTGGGGCTGCTCCAGGGAGGGGATTTAGAAAAGCCAGGAAAAAGAGCAGCCCTGCATAGTCCTTCAGCCACAATAACCACACTCAGGGAGCTTTGTAAGGAAAACCCTGCCTCCATAGCTTAGGTACAGTCTCCATATACAGTTGGAGCTGGTCAGGGAGTCAGCCAAAAGAAAGGGGCTGTTGCTGAGTGCTGTAGCTGCAGCGACTGGGGAAGCTGCAAACTAGAGATGGAAGGAAGGGGAAAAAAACATGGACAAAATCATTGTGTCAAAATCACTGACCACTGAATATCAGTTTCAATAGATAGTTAGATTGACAGCAACTGGAGGGCTAAGGAGCGTCTCCATCCTTGGCTGGATGCAGAGGGTAGTATACTGCCAGGGAATGAGGAGAAGCATGAAGTACTTTATGCCTTTTTGCTTCAGTCTTTAGTAACAAAATAAGTTGTACTCAGTATACCCCTCCCTCGGAGCTGGAAGTTGGTGATGGGTAGCTGAGTGAATAATCCAGGAGGAATGATTAGTGACCTGCTACGCCAATTAGGCACCCACAAGTCTGTGGGCTGGCAAAAGAGCTTGCCAAGCTATTTTCAATCATTTGTTTACCAGCACTTCTGGGCAACTGAGGAAGTCCCAGTTGACTGGAAATTAGCAAGAGTAACACCCAGCTACAAGAAGGATTTGAAGGATGATCCAAGGTAGCATAGGTGTTTCAGCCTGACCTAGGTACCAGGAAGGAGGATGGAGCAGATTAAAAGTGTACTGTCCAACATGACTACCAGACTTAACCACAGAAAATGTATCTCAGTAAACTAGTAATTGCCCATTTAAGTTATAGATTTAAATTCATTGATGTGCACAACCCGGGAATTTCTATTACCAGCTTGTCCTGAGATGTGAAATCCTTGACTATTTGGTCACCAAGCACTTTTTCATCAGCTTCATAAAGGCTCTTGTATTTCTCCCCTCCAGATTGCATGAACATGTTATAGGCTTACTAGTTCTGTCAAACTGAAGCAATTCATCAGAATCACAAAGAATCCTACTGGCTTTGGAAATGTATCTAATAATAAAATAACTGCAAACTCTTCCAAATCTCACTGAAGACTCTGGTCAACCTGCTATAAATCTCCTCTGGTATTTTGCTTCTTGATCTGAAATTGCAGCAGTCTCCTTGCAGAGAGTTAAACTGAAAAATAAGGTGGGAACAAGCTTTGAAATTCCCACATTGCAATTGAGAAAGCTCATTATAAAATACAGTTGATACAGATATAAGCATATACTTTGCTCTAGTTCAAAATACTCTGTATAGCTATTATTCAATGCAGTAATGATTTAATTGATGCCACTATAATTACTGTAATAGATTCCTTACCATATGCTTCCTTCAGAATTTTTAGAACCAGGTTCCTCAGTTGGTTATTAATAGTCCTGAAAAAGCTTTTACTTTTGTGTTTGGTCATGTGAATAAATTGCAGGCCTTCTACTTGAGAAGCACTTAACTGTGCATTTGTCCAAATCGATGTCTTCCCTTCCTTCCAATTTAAGATATCTGAACTAATTAAAATATACCTTATCTAACTACATTATTATAGCTGGGAAGTAATTTTATATCATCAGTAAATGAGTTGCATCTAATTAAAAATTAACTTTCGTATTGTAATTAGTTTTTAGAATGAAAATAAAAGTGCTGATAGTCTTCAGTGCTTCTGAAATATGGTATTCTCTTACCTAGGCTTTAGCCATACATTTTCGCAAAAGAAACTCTAAAAGATAAATACATTCTGAGAAGGAAAAATACAGTTTGGGGATTTTCAAACACGTACATTTTTTCTTAAATGTATGCAAAACCTGGTGTCTTATTCAGCCTAGTACCCTGCCCTCGAACCATTTTTTTCCTCCTAGAAAAATGAAAGAAAAAAATTTAGAAAAAATTTATTCTACATGTGTGAAGAGTGCTACTTTCAAAAGCACAAGAGGCACAACTTGCTCAGGTTACCATTATGTAATAATTCATTTCATATCATATGTTCTACAGTAGGTAAGGATATTTTTCTCCATCAAAAATGAAAAGAAAATAGTTAAAGAAAATCATCTATAATATTAAAAAAAAAAAACCACCACAATCTAATTTAAAGTTTCACTTCTTTGCAAAGCAATAGCAGTCAAGGATGGGTGACAATAATTCTCCCTGAGTACGTAAAATGACAAAATTGATCTTTTCAAACGTTGCTATTTAAAACCACCAAAAATTGTTAAAATAATATATTGTCTGAAAACTGCAACAAAGTTTCAGCAATATTATTGCAAAGAAAAGGCATAGGGAAGAAATATATAGAAGAATTTTCAAGGTATTAAAAAAAGACTCAGATGCTTCAGAGGACTTCCAAAATTTTAAGGAATGTTACTTCCAATAAATTTTGCTCTTCCACTAAGGTAGAAAGTATTTTTCTTCTCGTGAATGATAAGACTAAGTCAAAGGATAAGAACAGGGATAAATGTAAGAGCTCCAACAATACTACTGAATTAAACCAAATAAAATCCATGGTAGAGATGAGTAATATTCCTGATATATCAATAGTTTTTAATCTCATAAATCAGTTACCAAATACTAGAAAAGTGCATTTGTTTCTGTTACATTTAGTGCTTTTTCAGTATGTAAATAAAGTCTTCCTTTGTATGTGACACTTCCACTTGGGGCAGGTTTTATTCTGGTCTGAGCCAGAAGATGCTGGGATGTTTCTGAATCAAAGAATGCTAAACATTGAAACTCTTACCTGTAATTGAGCAATTTATATCGGCTTTGGATGGTGGAAGGGAAACAGGAGGGGTAACAATCATTTTTCCAAAGGGGCAGACAAAATATTTTGAATGTGCCCTTTTGAGATTTACAGCAAAATGTTTCAAAAATATTGAGCTTTTAGGATTTTTATGCTAAAATCAGTTTGGTTTTCTGTCAGCAAATATTTTGGCTGTAAGACAGTATTTTTACTGAAAAAAACAAGACAATGTAAGAATTCATAGAGTATAAATTGATTTGCTTGGTCAAAAGCTTAACAACTATCATCCTTATTGAATTCTAGGTGATTGATTTAAGCAAAGCACACAGAGCAGATTTCTCCACATTATTGTTGAAGTTAATTTTTTAAATGCTAAATATTTTAAAATCTTACACAATCCATGTCAAAAAAGGACAATAACAGTTAATAAATGGGGCTGTTGTGTTATGTTCTGGTTTCTTCAGAAAATAGCAGTCACATTTTCCATCCACATTTTCTGGATCCACTATCTGCCTGGCCCAAAAAGAGGGCAGTTGCTGTTCATTTGTAGTCCAACAGATAAAGGGGTTTTTGAAACCAGCAAGTTAGATTATATTAAATTTGTAGTAAACTTATTCATCTCTCAGTGTCCAAATTATTTTTGTTTCTTTTAATCCAGAAACCTAAAATTCTTATGAGGAGAGCTGTTTGAGCAACAGAGATAATAGAATACTACCCCAATTCATATGTTCATGAGGTTTACATGCCATAAAATTATTCTAATAAGCATGCAATGACGGGATTTGAAAAACAACTTCATCTGTAATGGTACTCTTATTTGTTAATGGCATTAAATGACAGTCTTGTGAAAACATGGTTTTCATATTACCACGTTACCACAAAAATATGTTTAAATAAAAATATTAGCAGAGTTGAAATAATTTTTTCTCTCCTAATATTTGTATGTTTATTAAAATCTAAATATTTTCCATAACAATCACACAGCCACACCATCTGCTCCCAGATTCATTACTGTTTAGCACCCTTTCCCTACTTTGATGCACTTGGAAGCTTTCCAGCATTAACTTTCTCCCTTTAGTAAGACTGGAAAGTAATTGCAACATAACGTTTAGAGTAAGGATTAAGGCTTCATGAAAGGAACTTCTGATGAGCTACTTGTTCTAAAAAGATTTGCAGAATCATAGCTAAGAGGAATGCATGAGTAGGAAAGTCACATCTGAAGTTAAAGAATATGTGAGATTTTCTATTTATTTAGTAGACAGACAAAAAGGTGAAGAAATTTAAGACATTTTCGGGGAATCTTATAGAAACATGAATGAAGGATAAAAGACTTTGGGTACTGTTCAGTGAATGGCAAATGGACAGTGGAAATACACTGACAGGATGGGACATCGACATGCACCAGGAAACATGAAATACAGAGAGAAGCTGTGTAAGAGTGATGGAGGGCATGGGAATAGCAGCAGGAAGCCTTTCAGGAATAAAAGTAAAGCATCTAAAAAGGCTTTGCCTCTGTACCTCCATTCTCAGCTTCAAAATCATAGACAAATACAGTACAAAATCTGACAACTTAATTGGCCTTAATTATGTATATGTCTGGGAGGTGGTGGACTATGACTTCCTCTAGAAAGTGGCTTGATAGGCAAGGGAAAAAGACAGGACTGTGAAAGGAATGAGAAGCAGAGATGAGAAGTATAGAAAAACATGCAACTAAAATGGCAAATTGGAGAAGACATGATATTTAAGGAACTGTGACGCTTGGAAGGTGATGCTTGGAGCAAAGTAGATTAGAAGAGGATCCTGCTGTTGAAAGCAACAATAATGTTTAGGAGCTTTGAGGTACATAAGAGTGAAGGGACAAGGCAGAAAAGTCTCTTGCTGACACTGTGCCTGTAGAAGTCTTTCTTTCTCTACATCCCTTGTCAGTTGTAAATCCATGTGGATTTTGGATTTCATAACTTAGACAGTATCTCTATATTCTTCCTGGATTGTCCAATGCTGCTTCCATTTTTTATTTGCTTCCTTTAAATATTTGAGCCTAGTCAGGAGATCCTGGTTCGTCCATGAAGGCCTCCTGCTCTGTTTTCTTGATTTCTTAAGCGTTTGAGTGAACCGTTGCAGGTGACTCTTGAAAGTCAACCAGATTTCCTAGAGTCCTCTTTTCTTTTTCTTTTCTTCCCAGATTGTATTACATCAGGTTCTTTAAAGCAGACCCCTGAAATGGCTAAACTCTCTCTCATGAAGACCAGGGATATGATTGTGCTTTTAGCCTTGTTTTCTCCTCTGAGACCCCTGAACTTCATCATCTCATGTTCCCTGCAGTCAAAGCTGCTGCAGACCCTCATGTCCCTACTCAGTTCTTGTATGAACCAGACCTATCAGAGTGCCCTTTCCTTGTTGACTCCTTGATCATCTGTGTTAGGAAGTTGTTGTCACTACTGTCCTCAAACCTGTGTTGCCCTTCCACCAGATATTAGGGTGGTTTAGGTTACCCATGAGGATCAGTAAAAGTAAGGATGCTCCCAGTTGCCTGAAGAAGGCTTCATCTACTATTACATCCTGATCAGGTGGTGTGTAGCAGACCCCCACCACAAAATCACCCATATTTGTCAGCCTTCTCTTGGCCTAGTTCATGACTAGCTCATTGTCTGTGTCTAGGCAGAGATTTATGCATTCCTGTAGCTCACACAAAAGGCAAATCACCCTCCCTACCTTCCCAGCCATGCTTCCTAAAGTGTCTATCCATCCATCCCAGTGCTGCAGCTGTGTGAGCTGTCCCACCTTGCCCATGTGATCTGAGGTAGCAGTCCTGTAACTTCACATAGACCTCCAGTTCATCTTCTTGTTCAAGTGTTTCAGAGAAGTACCCAATCACATTAATTTCCCAGAAAATTATGAGAGCTTTGCCCATGACCATGTCCTGTAGGCTGTCTCTTGTTTATGTGCCTACACTCGAGGTGGGCCCCTTCAGCCCAGTATTAGAAGGAGTCCCCCATTCACATATCAAACTTTTTTCCTACCCCAGTCTACTTTTCATGTTCTTTCCCAAATGGTGGAAGCACAAAAGAGATATTAGTCTGAGGGCTGGAAAAATTTTGGCAACTCTACCATTAGGAGTTTGCTCTGGCAAGAACATGAAATGCAGCTGAAGCTGAAAGGCCACAGGCTGTATTAGAGGTAAAATAACCAGTGCTGACTGTAAGAGAAACATCATGGGAGCAAGCTGCAAGTAGAAGTTCATGGATCAGTCTGAGCAAACCGATAGAATATGGTTTTCCACCTCAGGGAATCTTAAAAAGGAGCTGCTGGGAAAACAGTGGGGCTGGCAGCAGACTGGAGAATCTCCTGCTTACAGCTGCCTTCCAGCAGCCAGAGTGCCACCAGGGACAGAGTTAAGAGATGTGATTCATCTTCTCCTTGTAATTGGAGCTGACAGAAGTTGCATGTTTTTCTGACAGCATTGGCAGAGCACTTGCTTGTTCTCCACCACACTCCCTGGGCACCTGTGGGAACCTGCAGTGCAGAGCCTGGCGGGCTCCGTGCCAGGCCGTGCCGGTACCACACGGGGGCAGGGGATCTGCACTCCTGCCTGGAGCACTCCCTCACAGACACACAGAGGTAACCATACCAAACAAGGCAAGGTTATAGGGTAAGGACCTTATGTGCATGCTATAAATTTCCCCCCAAACTTGTTTGTTAAAATGAGAAGCAGTTTTTTAAAATGGTTCCAAAGACCCTTTAAAGGAGGTCTGGCATCTAGCAACATATTTTTATCATCATGTTTAAAATCATGTTGCAGCATTTTATCAGTAATTTTGCCACTGTTTTTGTTTTTAAGGTGGAAATGCAGTCAAAAAGGAGTCTCTATTTCATTGTTTAAGAAAGGGGTTTCAGTTAATTATCTTGCCCTGCTGCTTAGACTAAATAACAGTGCCATCTGCTGAAAGGTAGTAGTGACTTGCAGGAAAAGTTACAGTCCTTGTACTTTACTAAGTAGAAGTATAAAGAGAGAAAAAGGAAAATGGTGATAAAAGGAAAGAGAAAATAAAAGTAATCTCAGGAGGCAAAGATGTAGATGTACAGGAAGGATCTTCATTACAAGGCGGATGAAAACAAAGACAAAAAGTATCTAAAAGCAAAAGGAAAAAGAAGTAGGATGGGATAAAAAAGGTGTCTCTTTTTAACAGTATTGATCTGAGGCTTAAAAAGCCATGATACATTACGTTCTTTGTAGTGACCTCTCTTTTCAAATTCTGACATAGTTCATAACCTCAATGGCACTGGTCTGCTCATGTCAATATTCTTCAGCATTAATCTTGCCAAAAAATTGCATGTTAAAGTCTTTCAATCAAATTAGAACAACACCAAATGATTAGGATATGGTTGTGGTCCATTTCAAAAAATATATTGTTATATATTCCAAGCAGTTTCTTGGCTTCTGACACAAGATATTTTTATTGCTATTAGTTTCTGGAAAGGATAGTTAATGAAACAAATATCCTGGCATGGGAGGGACAGTATTGAGTGGAAGAAGTAGCATAAAGACAGTGCATATATTGCTAAAAACTCTGCCTGTTAAGTTAGTGTTGTTTTCTGAAATATTTATAGGAAACTAATAAGTTATACCCTTTCCATTTTTCAGTGGGAGATGGGCATGTGAAAGGAACCTTGTCATACTCTTCTTTGCTTTTTGGTCATATTATCCAGGTGTGCATTAGGGGTTTCTCCCAGAAATTTGTCTCAGCAAATGATATTTAAGGAGCTTAGCCACCTTTTGAATCCCAAGAAGTAACCTGTAACATTTTAATTCTTTAAAGAAGAACTTTGGTAAAGACATCAAAGTAGAAAGTTATTACTTTGTCATTAGGTTGGTGATAACATTTCCTGGAGATCTAAAAGATACATGCTATTTCAGCGAGAGTGCATCAATTTATCATGTAGAAGTTGAAGTGTTTATATTTGTTATGGTGGTTTTGGCATACCATAAACATGTCAAATAACAGATTTTCATTATCCTGAATAGTGTCTTGTGTTGGTTTAGTTTTTGCCAGGAGAATGGTACTTCTTTTTTACTATATTTAAAGAAACAGAATAATGCATCAAGCATTACACCTGACAACAAAATTATACTGAAAACATGGTATACATCATGTTTATAATAGTGCAAACTCTTTTAATTTATCTCAATATTTTAAATATTGGACATTTTTTTAAAGCTTCAACTCCTTTACTCCTGTGATTCTGAAAGTCCCAGTATGCTACTTTTTGATTTTGGGGTTAGTGATCTATTCATTCTGCATGAAAAACTGCAGAATTTGAGATTTTTTAAGGATGAAAAAGGTGAAGTTATGTCAGGAGTTTCCCAACCCTTTTATTGGTTTAAGTCTTGTTTTCATTTTTTCAGAACAGCCTAAATACATAGCATCATTTCAATTTGAATCCATTAAAAATAACCTGTTTATAAATATGCAAGATAGAAGATTAAAAGAGATGCTTGGAGTAGACTGCCTATGGGTATCAATAAAATCCATTAGATAGGTAAAACTTAACTTAGAAAGGAACTTGAATTAGCTGAAAACATAATAGAGACAAATCAGTGTGATTTAAAAGATGGAGTCTACAAAGTGCTAACAAGTAGCCTTTGAAATAAGACTTTTTTCTCTTGATGGGACAGGAAAGTAGAAAAAAGCTGATGTTGAGACCGTGATGAAGACCTACCATTTAATATAGTGAAGAACTCTTTTGTTTCAGAATTTTAAAAGAATTTTTTTCCTTTGGTGCTAAAACACTTGGAGGAGTTGTTTGGCCTGGGGTTTTTGTTGTTGAAATTTAAGATTTTCTTTTCTGTATCCTTATTTTCCAAAGCACACACTTTAATTGAATCCATGAGATGGAACAATATAGGTATGTTGTTATGCAGGTAGATGTTTGTTTTCTTGGGGTTTTGGGGATTGGCTATTTAATTTTTTAATTTTGGTTTCTCTCTGCTTCCAACAAATCCTCCTGAAGATTTTTCCCACTTTTTCAGCATTTCAAATAATTGTCCTCACCTTCCCCCGAAGGAGAGAAATTAACTGGAGAAGAAAAATTATTATGTAGACAAGCTTAGTCATGCTGAAAGGCCATCATTAGTTTTCCTTTCATATTGTGATCCATTTCATAAAGATCATAAGATGACAGGCTAAGAGTAATGCTTACATTTCCAATTAATTATAAATTAATTGCATCACAAAATCACTGCAGCATTTCCAGGGGACAGTTTTTGGGGGTTGTTGTTGTTGTTTTCTTTGCACTTCAAGATTAAAATACTGTGATGGTTTGAGATGGCAAAGTTAAAGAGATAATGTGAAACCCTCTCAAAGACCAATTTTGAGATGGCAAAGTTAAAGAGATAATGTGAAACCCTCTCAAAGACCAATAACGTTGGAGAAAAGCTTTCAAATATTCACAGAATGAAAGAACCACAGATTACTCTGGTTCTACATACTGAACATAAAATTTAGGAACAAAAGGAACTTAAAGGAAGTTGGAATAATGCACATACTTTAACAGAAAGTTCCTTGTATAATTCCAGATCTTTCAGAAGAATTGAGATTAGGGAATCAGGGTTTACTGAGCAATAAGCATAATAAGGGTTCAAAGAGTCAAATGTATCCAGAGCAAAAAATTAGATCTGTGAGACATTCCAAAACTGAAAAAATGCCCCACCTTTGGTATTATTTTCATAGCAATAACATTATTTTTATCCACAACAACCTAAAGATAAATGCAAGGTAGTGTTTGGCAGGAAACAATACTATTTTTTGTTATCCTTGTTGTATTAGAGCCACTGGCATGTAGTGCAGACTGTGTTCCCAGAAGCTCGTCTGATAAAGCTGGAAGGTGAACTCTAGTCAATAAAGTACATCATCTCCTCCTGACAAACTTGGCCACCTCTCAACATGAAAACTCAAGCTATCATATGAGCTAGCAGCAGTCTTTTCAAAGATGAGAGCCACTTAAAACATCATACTGAAGGAAATGCTTAGTCTCCTTCCTGTTCTTTCCCCTACCACACCCAAAAATGTGTTTTTCCTGTAGTGTGTTTGTATTTGCACATAACTAGTTTTAGTTATTCAGTTAACTCTGAGAATTTGCTTGAAGTTTCAGCTAGTCATGCACTTCCCCTGCAGTTCAGAAATCCATCTTTAACTATGACCTGTGGCCTCTGAAGGACAAATCATGTATCTGCACAGAAGTGACACTCTTCCACAAAAAAAATCGCTTGCAAAATTTTGAGCATCCCTACATTTTAAGCTTCACAGTTACTTCAGCTCTTTTGCTCTCAACACTCTTAACCAACAGTAGATTTTGTAATTGCAAGTACTTCAGAAATGAGTATTTCTCTTGGTTGCATATCAATAGAGAAGGTAATATTTTCTGAGAGCTGGTTCCAAGTTGAATGCAGGATTGTTGTAGAGGTTAATGGGCAATATTAAACTCCTGTTGTCATCAGTGGTTTGACTCCACAGTTCATTACTACTGCCTTAGTCTGTTACTGCTGCTCTTCTTTCCTGTGTATTTATAAGTTAGTGACAGAGCACTGAAAAGCACTGTAAGGATTTCAGGTATGCTGTGCAGAAGGATTTAGACAGTACTACTTGTGGGGAAGCAAATAGAACTCTCTTTATCCAAACAGCAATTTTTCCTGTGTGTTGATTTTCATCCTTGTTCGTGTTCTGAATAAATAAATGCATATTTTGTTTTCTTGGCCTATAAGGGGAAAAAAATCCCTTTTAGGAGAATGAGGTTGGGACACACAGATCAGTGATGTCCCCCACCCTCCCTCTCCCATGCCTACATCATTGACTAATGAAGCCCACTTAGTAAAAAATTGATTGAATAAGCCTGAAATGTTTGGGCTTTTTTCTTCCCAAAACAGAACTTAGATGAAATTGCTTTTCTCTAAGCCAAAATAAAATGTTGCATTTCAGAGAAGATGTGAAAAGTGAAGAAAATGAAGGGCTTATTTCACAAAACTGACACAGGCAGCAGTGTTTATAGTTGAGTAACACAGAGGTTGGACATCCTATCACGACGGGAGGGACGCCATTCAAATTTTTACTCTCCCTCAGTTAATTTGAACCCACCACCTCCTGATTTCTAGGGACTCACCAAGTTATAATCACTTAATGATAAGCTAATTCAGTGTATTCTCTTGATGCTTTTCCACTTCTACAAAAAACTAAATGTATTCCAGAACAGATGTTATACTCAGGTGCTGCATTTCCCAGAAAGCCACTATCAACACTAAAATATTTTTATAGAAAGTAGAACAGCTCATGGAGAATATACAAAAAGACATAATTTCAAATAACTGCTAAATTAACATTCCCTGCTTTTCACCCCTCACTTTCAAAAAGAAAAAAAAAAAAGAACCCAAGCACCCAAAACATAAAAATTCTACTCTCTACTACCTGGAAGTTGCTAACTCAGGAGATGACAGAAATTCACTCCCTCTGCTACTGAATATTCATTCAGAAGAGAAAATAACATTGAGACTAAGAGAAGCCTATGTGGACTACTGCAATTACAGTGGCTTGATCCCTATTTAACAACTTCAAATACAGACTGAAACTCCATCAAGTAGAGAAAGGGAATTCACAGAACCATGGAATGTCAAAAGTTTGGAATAGACCTTAAAGATCATCTAGTCCCAACCCACCCTGCCATGGGCAGGAATAAATTGAAATTGGGTCTCCCAAACCATGAATGTTTTCGCTTAGTAAAAGGGAGGAACTACTGGTGTTACTTCTTGCATGTTATTGTGTGACTGTAGTATGTCAATGTGTGTATACTTTTCCAGTTTAAATTCTGTTGTCACTTCATGAAACAGATAATTTCCAAACAGAAAAAAAAGTGGGTTTTGTAAATTTCAGTAAGTAAAATAATTTGAAAGTTATAAGGTTTTATTTTGTGATCAAAATCATAGAATCAGAGAATGTTTAGGTTGTAAAAGACCTGCAATACCATGAAGTCAAACTGTTAACCCAGTACTGACAAGTCCACCACTAAACCATGCCCCTAAATGCCATATCTACACATCTTTTAAATACCTCCAGGGATAGTGGCTCCACCACTCCCTGGGGAGCCCTTTCCAGTACCTGGCAAGCCTTTTGGTGAAGAATTTTTTGACCAATATCCAACCTAAACCTCCCTTGGTGTAACTTGAGGTTGTTCCCTCTTGTCCCTCTTAAACAACCTATATTCTCATCACTTTGTCTTGGAAATCACAATTCCATTACTCTAGATTTGTGTTCATCTGGAGACTTCTCGACTGCTTTTAAGGCAGTTCAGTAGCTAAGGCTCAGAACCCATATGTGATCTGCAATAGTTCACATCATGGGAATCTCGTTGTTTGCCATGTGTGCAGAGCCTGGCAGCATCTACACACAGCCTGCACCAGCAGCGCACAGCTGTTTAGGCTTGCCAAGCCAAAGACAGTTGTAAAACAGCAGAAAGGTTGTGTGGGGAGGCAGAGTCAAATTCAATACACTTTCATATCATTGCTGGAAGAAAAGAGAGGGATTAATCTCCTTCATTGTAAGGATGTATTATGGGGATTTAACTACGTGATAAAGAACAATGATCCTTACAGTATCTCTCAAAACCAGCCTTTGTCATTATTTCTTCTCTAGAGCTCATATTGTGATGTGGCTTCACCACTGGTACTAAGGGGAAAGTTTCATGCATGGACTTACAAAATGCATTTCTTCACCACCTTGATCTACCCTGTTAATCCTTCACCTGGGTATGAGCCAGGGTTCTCCTCTCTTATTTCTGAGTTATGCCAGCTCTACTAACCTGCACTTGGATTGCTTCCCTCCACCTTCACAGGCCAGGAGCAATTCAGCATTTGTCCACCTGGCAATGCACCAAAATAGCTGTTCCTGGCAGGCAGACAAGTCATGCTGGTTCAGCACTTCCATTTGCTCATTTGCCACTGCTTTTTCATCAGGAGAACAAGATTGCTCTTCTGTCCTGTCCGTGAGCCATGACCTCTCTGTGCCTGTGTTTATCACAGCAGGACATTTCTCCAAAGAACCAGTTTCCATAGGACTATCAACTATCTACCAATGAAGATTATTTATTAGTGATACAGAACAAGTCCTTCCACCCCTCTACACTGTTAAATAAATATTCCCTGTCTTAAATCTGTCTCTCATACAACACAGTCTTGATGAAGACTGAGCCTAACCTGTTGAATATGATGACATTCTGGAGCAGTCCAGAGAAGCTGAGCTGAAGAGATATTTCCATCTATAAAACAGGAGGATTGAAATAAATGCATGGCAAATTCAAATTATTTTTGCAAAATATGTTATAGGCTATAAGTATTTGCATTTTAAATTAGGAAACTGGAACAAGTAGACTTTGTTTCCTTTAAAAATAGAGATTGATGCAGGTATATTTGCACAGATCACGTTCCAGAGCTTTATAAGACATAACACATCTTTTCTCAGAAGACAAGTGGCCATTAGAAGTTAATCAATATTAGCCTGTACCTAAGGGCTTGATTACCTAAGACTGGTAGCTTGCATTGTAGTCTGCGCCTTGAGCTCTGTTGCTAAGTAGGGTTTTGATTTCTTTGGCTGGGAATAAGAGGAGGAGACTGTTGACTCTATTTTGATGGAGTGGTTAACAATACATAAGGGAACAGAGTCAAGTTTCATCTGCTGCCTTCTACAACATGAATTACAAAGATGTATTAACATCTGCTGCCATTAATCGTGTGTTTAATCAATTGACCTCATTTGACAGGCGTCACACACACAAATATACCCATACATATGCACAAACACGCAGATATGGATGTGATAGTAATTCCATTTCAAAATCCACTTTTAAAGTGTATTATACTAGTATTTCTATTGGAAAAACATCAACTTGTTATATTAATCTTTACTGTTTCATAACTTTTCTCTAAATATTTCTGCAAAGGGATAGGAAAAGAAGCATTCCAAATTATACTTAAACAATGACTAAGATAATTCAATTAACTAAGCACTGTGTAGGTTCATTCTGAAAAAAAACCAAACCAACAAAGAAACACAGAAAAATGCTAAGAGTACTTCTTTTCCAGTTCCAGAGCAGAAAGGAAGGAAAATCCCTTTGTAGAATCAAGGAAAATAAATTGGAACCATAACTACATAACTCAAAGAGAAATGCAAACCTCACACATTTTGAAGTATACCTAAAACAAACGTTAGGCTCTACTGTGTAGAATAACACAATAAAAAGGTTAGTGATTCCAAAATGAGAAGCGCATGAGTACATAATGCTACACAGTTTTTAAGCATTGACTTCCAGTGTGCAGATTTGCAAACAAAGCTGAAATACACTGCCTACTGTTGTTAAATTAACTAGGTCTTTCTAGGCACTGCCATAGTGGGTGAATGAGATCTGAATAGTCTGTCAAGAGAAAAATTTAATAAATAATTTAATTTTTTGTTTGTTTAGGTAAAATTAATTTACATCTTTTAAAATATACTCCCTTACAAAAGTACTGGCAACTCTATAAGTCAAGAAAAGGCAAAAGGAAATAAAGTTGAGGTCTTACAGGCTCATTAGTTATCCTTGGTAACTATTTCCTACTTACCTTCACACAAAGGTAAGTGTGAAGACTGCTGATCATAGCTGCATTACAGTTTTGTACCTGACACTATTGCATTATAAGCCATGGCTTTTTAATTAAACAGCAGCAAAAAATCTGATCATGCAGTTCAAAAATAAACTTTTTCACCTGAGAGGGCATCTGTACTATTTGTCTCAGGAAGCATATATTGAATGGCACAAGGAAGTCCTGTTTAAGTATTTGAAGTATACAGGAATTTTTAGTGCTAAAAATCCCAAAGATAAATTTGATTCCCTCCCCAGTGTTTTTTGTGTTTCTAAATTATATCTCTGTGGTAGCAATATGTGCTTTAAGACAGCAGACTTGAGTAGTTTGCGTTTTGGGTTTTTCTTCTGTGAGCCAGCAGTGTTTATTTACCAGCTCTAAGGTAACTGCTTTGAGGAGGAACACATTGGAAAAAATGCCAGTCTTATCTGTTTTATGAAAGTGCATAGCTGATGTACTTCTCCCGTCTGCAAAAGAAAGTACCACTTGATTTCTTAGCCTGGTCTCTCTTTGATGCATGTACTTTTCCTTACCCTACTCTCTCCTCTTTCATTACTTCCCTCTTATTTCCTTGATTCTCTCACTCCCATACAATTTATCTAGCCATGCCATTAAAAAAAAGTCTGTTTGTGGAAATGGAATTCGGGCTTCCACTTCATAACCATGTTAAGTTCTTATTCTTTTTACTGTTTCAACTTAATTTATCAAAATATACACCCCCAATTAATTCCCTTGATAAGATTAATAGTTGGGTTTTATCAGATGTCAGCCAGGAAGAAAATCTGCTATTGCTCTGTTTAAAGCAGTTGGAAAAACTGCTGCATTGGAATCTGGTGGTGTTTGCCATTGAATGACAGGTAAAATACACAATTTAACAAGAAATTCAGAATATCCGTTCTCTTGTCCCCAGGGGAACCTTTGAATTTTGCTTTCAGAAAACAGGCAGATTTTCACACCTACTAGACAGTCCATGACTCCCCAAGGATGACAGTGCATCCAGAAGTGCTATTCTATTTTATGACAATTGAGAAAACTTACCTTTTCATACTTGCATCTTTCCCTTCCCTTCCCTTCCCTTCCCTTCCCTTCCCTTCTCCCTAGCTCATCCTGCACACTCCTACATGAATATTTTACAAATACCTTGGGTTATGGATTTTTTGTTTNCCATAAAATTTAAAACATAAATGTAAAGAACAGGAAAAAAATGTAAAGAACAGGAAAAAAAACTTATTAGAAAGAAACTATATAAACCTTTATTTTGCTATGACAGGGCATGAAGGCAAGAGAAAACAGTCTTTAAAGGCACGTTATAAATCACTTTATGATGGTTGAACTATGATTTAATCCCTTCCCTTCCCTTCCCTTCCCTTCCCTTCCCTTCCCTTCCCTCATATTAGCAAGGGGAAATACAGCAAATTAAATATGCTTGGAAAGAGCTTTCTGGGGTCTAGAATTCTTCAAATATATTTCTCTTTTTTTTTTTTTCTATGAAGAAAGCATTCTGAGATTTGCAAAGCTGCCAACAAAAATATCTGATTTAAAAAAATGATGGTGAATGAACATCAAGTTCAATTATTCTGAATTTATTTTCCAGCCTTGAACATGCATTGATCTAGAATGGGTTAGACAGTAGTAGAGAGGAGGACTTGCAATTCACAATTATAATATTTTCTTTAATAAATATACTCGATATTATTGTGATAAAATGATACCATTCTTCAACTTTATAATTGCCTCAATGTTGTTTGCCACAGACGCCCTACCAGACAAGGAAGATATGAGATATTTCAGGGTTTTCATTCCATCCCTGGAACTTTTTCAAGGAGAATTAAGAGTTGTTTTATACCTAGGAGTTTCAGACAGACATCATACACATGGAAACAGGGCAATGTTTATTGAATTAGACCTATGGTCACACACTATGTGCCATGGCTGGGAAGTTTCACATGAGCAAAGGCACAGTTGGAATGTCACAATCAGCTCACCTGAGTGTGACTTTGGTAGGTAAACTGAAAGTATTATACAGCTCCAAGCTAAACTATATGAACAATGTTTATCTGGTTTTTTAACTTTTTTTCCTAAATATTTTACAAAGAACAAGGATAAACATAAGAAAGCAAAATACCTGATTTACGATTAGTTTATTCAGATTTGTTCACCTCAGCTGTTTGTTAATCTCTGCCTGTTGATGTGGTGTGATTTCCTCATGCAGCAATGATTCCATATTGGTTACTTTGCTCTCGGTAGAAGAGCCTGCTCAGGCTGTTCCACATAACCTATCACACACTTGAGCTGCCTCCAAGACCTGCGAGGCAATGCATGATGTGATGATTTCACACAAATACCCTGGGCAAATTCAGAAAAATTCTGGAATGGTTTTGAGTATGCATCTGCCAAAAAAAGGCAGTCAATTGGCAATCAGCTCCTAAGGATCATCTCCCCAACACGTGCGGTTCTACAAAAATTAATTTATGCAGGTTAGGAATTTTGGACATTGAACTTCTGGAATTTTGGAATTTTGCCCTGTCCTTTCTACATGGAAAAGCTGTAGTAATCATCTCTGACCTTCTGAGACTAGGAAAACCAAGAGCAAGATATTCCCTCTTCTAAAACAATTTCAAACAAGTTGGATTTTCAAAATATTTTGTTTTCTGTTCCATTAAACATTCCCTTTACAAATTCAGAATGGATCAATTTACAAATAAATAAATTATTGTTAAAATATGTTGAAAGACACTGTCTCCTGCACATCAAAAATTACTTTTGATACTTCAGATAAAGGAACTACTGTGAGTCTGCACACAAGTATAAGAATCCTCAAGGTGGATTTCAGAGGCAAACTTTAAGTATGAAAGTTATTCCAGTAAGCACCAGTATAACATTTTTCATAAATAAGTTATTAAAGCAGTTCAGACTAGAAGCGTTATTTGGGTTTTTTTTGTGGAAGCAGGCACTGATTCAATGTTCTTGATGGACAACCACAGGCACGTTCTCAGTCAATAGGATATATGCTACCATTTCATGGCTGAAAATATTTAAGAGTAATTTCTGTAATTTATGTTAGTATTTTGAACAATGCAATGAAGGAGAGACAATTTGACTTAGATTAGACCCTAACTTTGATCTAGCCTGTCAAAATATGACATCTAAGATAAAGAATTGAAAACTCAATAAAATAATAATAATTAAAAAGTCCAAACCCAAAGCAAAATAGCAACTCTAGGGAATGATTAGGAATTAATGAGGTGCAAAATATTTTTTTTCTTAGTTATTTCAGTTTGGCAAGAAAACAAAAGCAGTAATAGAGATTTGGTATGGATTTGATTTTCTTTCCTCTGCTCACAGGCAGTATGATGCAAACTCACATTCATAATTACACTCCTGGGTGCCTAGTTTGTAATGCTCAGAGTATCATGGTAGCACTCCCTAACAGATCCGAGCTAAAAAGCTGCGCTTTTTCACAAAAACCCAAACACTGTTTTCACATTTCTTTCAAGTTCTTTCATGATGAAATAATCTGCTTTTCTTTCTCCACCAGCTATCTACATGTACAATGTTACTAGTACCTATGAGAAATTTGCTTTGTCTGTGACCTAACATTGTCAGCTTTACTAAGGCAGTTGAACCCTTGCTGCTTCCTTAACCCATGGTGCTCCCAGCATTGTCCTAGGGACTCCACAGTGTTAGGGAATGACTCCAGCACTTTCAACAGCAAATGATACATTCTGGGTGAGTTCAGGAGTAAGAAAATATGGGGAAAAATGAGTGCTGTGTCTCTTGGTAAAAATTGTGTGGCTCAGTTTGTTTCAATGGGTGAATCTCTTTTGAGGATAAAATTGATAGCAGCACTCCCAAATTCAGAATATATTTTTAAAATACTTCTTGAGCAATTCCTGTTAAATATGTGGTTGGATAAATATCTCATCATTTTCATAAGTGTAATAATTCCCCCATCCTCTTTGAATATATCGGCATTTGTGTTGACTCAAATTTATATGAGCTTTGACTGACATTTGTTTAAATAAATAAACTCTCTGGTTTTACTTTTATCAAAAGCACTAGAGAAATGTAATGCACATCAAATACTCTTTCTGTTCAGGTTTCACCTGAGCTAAACTCTCACTCCATTCTCGGGATTTTAATTGTACAGCTTGCACTGCTCTGAATGTAGCAGAGGAGAAAAAAAATACTTGACTGAATGTGTACAGTCAGCCTGTAGGGGCTAATTTTTTTAGTAAGTGAAATTTAGAACTAGGCTATAATTAACTGCTTTTCACTGTCTCTTCACATGTCACTTGATTATCCAAACAATATGGAAAACAGTAACATGTCTCTTAGAATATGTCGTAAGGACTACGTGGAAAATGAAGCTTATGGATACCATATAGAATATGTAGATTTAATAAGGTTTCTGTCTAAGCGCAGAAGACTTTCAGAGCTGCTAGAATATATTCCATGGTTATTATAGGAAATCAGTGCTTATCAATAGGTTGCCAAAGTAATACTATAATGTCATAAATGAAGAAAGGATAAAAAGGAAATTTTTGATTCTTCACTACTGAGGGCTTTTTATTATGAATGTCATATCTTTACAGTTAAAAAGATAGCTTAGGCTGCAGAGATTTGCAAGAGGCTTAAGAGTTAACTAATCATAAATCAGAGTTGAGTCCACATTGATTTCCCCATCTTTGGTGGAAGAAGCTTTCCACTACAGATGAAAATACAAACTCACAGCAAGACAGCAGCATTTAGACTGAGGAATTCACATAAATTTATTTCTATAAACTGAGGCTCTAGTCTACTTCTGTTCTTATTCTATCTATCTATCTATCTATCTATCTATCTATCTATCTATCTATCTATCTATCTATCTATCTACCTATCTATCTATCTATCAATTTATAAACTTATGGTGCTTTTGAATGAATGTATTTCTGAATAAGGGTACTCCCAGGATCAGTGCCCTTTTCTCCAGTTTTTAATATATCCATCCATTTGAATATTAATTTTCAAATAAAAACTCTATGATTACGTATGTTCAGCAGAGTGATTGGTCACTGTGTTGTTAGTAGTAATTGCTGTTAATTTCAAAGTTTCTTTTCTCCCCTCACAGTTCAAAGAGGCTTGCTGGTTCTTTATTCATCTACAGAGTATTCTGTCAGTGTAGAAGCAAGGAAATAATAAGATGTCTGAATTTTGGTGGAAAAGGAGTAGTTTGTAATACTATGTAATCAAAAGCACCTATGTATATTTCAGAAGAAGTATTAGTGTAACTTTGTCTTTTCCTGAAGATTCTCCTTTCCATATCCTGTGGAATTTGCAAAATACTTTACTGTTATAATTTCACCTGTTTCGCTTGTATACCTTCTCCTATAACACTCAAAAAATCCAGCTGAGGTCCATGGAAGAATTTTAAACTGAGGAGTAGATTATGCAGTCTCTAACATAGACTCATCCAGCCACTGTCAGATAAACTATAAATACTGGTAATTCTTGTCTTGAAAGAAGCACTCAATTTATTCTCACGGGTTTTGGTGTATCTTAAATTGAATGCCTCCTGGGTTAACTTCTGCATGTGCCCTTTGCATCTGGATGGCATTTTGTCACGGACAAACCTGAGGATAGCAGAGGGAGAAGTTAGACATAGTATTAAAGAGGAGGTACTTAATGTTTCACAAATGGGATTTTCTTTGTATGAACTATGTGTTATTTCACATTCAAATCTGGTTAGAGCTTTGAAATTGCTCCCAAAGTATCTTTAACACAATGATACTTGGTGCCTTCTCAAATACTTATAAAGAAAAACCAGCAAAACAGAAAAACTATCATGAATTTTCCATTCTGCCATTAAGTCTTGCACTGCCATTTATCCAAAAAACACATATCTACTATTTAATCTAATGTGGTTGTCAAACCAAAAGAATATATTTTGTTGTCCCTCAGTTATAATGAGCCTGTATAATGCCCTATTAACACTTTCTGTTTCTGTAAGACTTGACTTCAGCCAACAATATTTAAGCTATTGTAGTTACACAACTATAAAGAGATATTTTCTATTGCCTGAGAAAACAAAACACTGAAATGCAAAACTTGTCTATCTGTTATGACTTTGATATTCTTATTTATGTCATTGCCTCTCTCTATGCTCAGCTTAGCAAAACATGGTGAAGATCTTAAAAGGTATGATAGGGAGATTAGCCACGAAAAGTCTTTCCTCAGATAGGTTCCTTATAATTCAGGCTGTTTATTTATATGTTTATGTATAACCTGTAATACTTTTTGTCCTTTTTCTTCTTTCCATTAGTAAGCAAGAGAATCACTTTCAAATCAACATTCTTAGTGCAAAAAAATCTCAGCCTCAGAAATCTCAAAAATTAAGCTATATTCCTTATTCTCACAACACCTCTTAATATATCAAATTAGCATATCACATACTTTAGTGTTATCTTACAGCTGAAGAAAAAGCACTTTCCTTTTCTGACTAAGGCACAATTCCATTATCCTGTTTATACAAATTTATTGTTTTTAACATAAATCCTTTCCACATATGCTCAGTAGCTGTCCTTTGTTTTCTTACTGATCACCCGTGCTTCTGTGGTTGAAGCTTTTGTGTTTTTTCAGTCTTCTGCCTTTCATAAATTCTCTCTGTTGAGAGATATTATATCTGATTTTTTCCTTCTCTGAACTCAGGTATATATTTGACCTCAGTGACTTCCACTTACACCCTTGACCACTAACATCTCTTTGCCACAATATTTCTACTTCCCAAGAGTGAAAGGAAGCTCTGCTAATCCATTTACCTCCACAGCATCCTTGGTCAAGGGCTATTCCTCTCACAAAAATTTTAAGAATCACCAGGTAGAGCTGCATCTTGATTTTCGAGGAGTGGTCACGAAAAACAAGCCAGAAGTATATTCTCTGTTTAAACAATCAAACAAACAGCCGAGTTTGCTAATCCATCCTATATCACAGAATAGTAGAACATGCAGAGTTGGAAGGCACCCTTCAAGTTCATGAAGTCCAATGACACATCCTGTACAGGACACCCCAAGAATGTCAAAAGGTACCAAACATCAACCTGTTTTTAAGTATCTTTACTCTTTAGCCATTTTTAGGAAATCAGTGCATTCTTTTCACAAGAAATCAAAATTAGTTTCCTATTTATAAAATGCAGAAGAGAATAAGACTTTATGCTAGGTCACTTTCTGAAATGTGGTGGTTCAAAAGACTAATTGAACATATTTACCACAAACAAACACACTCTGTAGAAAAAAAATACAAAAATAAAAAAATCTAGCCCTGTGTGTCTAGATATGAGTTTCTCAAAATGCATGCTGATTCTTCAAAGTAGAGTTCAGGCAAATTCAATTTTTCTTCCAAAATCCTAGAGCATTGAAAAAATGAGATTAGGATTCAGTTTGTTTCTGCTTTAATGGAAGATGCAAATAGATTTAATCAATATTTAAAAACTAAATTAAAAATGCAGATTGTCACACATTTTTCCCAAGAGAAATTCACAACTTCATTTGTTTTAAGAACCAAACTTTCTGCTCCTGTATCTGTAGTCCACTAGCATAGTAGCAACTCCTTGGGGCAATAAATGTATTTTATATATCTTTAGGAAAGGCAGAACTGATAAAAAACAGTGACATTTCTCAGGTTATATTCTGAAGCATTTCATTTTACTTTCTCTCAGGTGATATCCCCCACACTAATTACCTCTCTCAGTCCCTAATGTGACCTCCTCTGCCATACCCTGAAAGTTTGTCTCCCCATCTTCTACAGGTCCTGTTACACCTAAAATATCTATACTTTTCTGATATTGTTGTTCCTCAAGATCCCTTAGTAGTACACCTGGTAGGTAAGCTCTGTTTGGTGAAGGCCATTTAACTCACAGGGAATATGACTCAATATGAATAATATCACATTTTTTCCCTATTACTTGTTTGATGAGATCAGCCTTTTTACAGCTGGTATCGCCATTGTTTTCACTTGCAGAACCCTCACATCCAAACTGTGAAGCTTCTCCACTGTCTACATCTCCAGTTGTGCTCTCTGTTATAATCCTCACTGCTAATACTCAATTTAATTTCCTATTTTCCGTAATACACTCTCACTCTCAGCCCTTCCAGCTCAGCTGCATTTGAAACTCATCTCTCTATGGCTCCTCTCACAGTGTATCTCCTCAAATCTCCCACATCCATGCTTCTTCTTTCTTTCAGAGCTTTCTTTCAAAGTCACATCTCTACTTTCATCTCCTCCTACACCCCTTAGCTCTGGCAAATCCATTCTCTTCACTCCCTTTCAAGTATATTCCTTACTTTGTGCCACTGAATTTTTTTGGAACAAACTCTATTATTTATCAAGTTCTCTCCCTCTCCTTCATCTATGGTATAAAAAAAATCACCTTTACTAGACATACAAACCATTCAGGTGTGCACAAGTGCATAAAATCATGGGCATCTCTCATCTTTCTCATAATATGCAGTTGATGTTTGGGAAAGTATCTGTGGCTGAAGTGATCTTAAAGAGACTAAATCACAAAGTCCTGTTTCAATAAATCTTGATCCTTAGAATAAAACCATATCTAAGAAATAATCAATCCTACCTGTAAGCCTAAGGGACATGTATAGAGTGCCTCATATTCCCTGCAACATTTAAAACCAGATACATTGAAAATTTGTGTTCATATATAATCCTTTAGCAGAACTGAGAATTTTACACACTCATATTTGTAAAAATTAACTAATCTAATGAATCTAAATTTACTCTTGGGGACCAAAACATGCTTTAAGTTTACCAAACTCATTGAACAAGTGATACTTGCTTGATTTCTTTAGCTTTCTGCAAGCATCATGCTATGTGGTAATACCAAAACTTGTCATAAGGGCTTATTTCAAATCTCGGGGTGTTGATGTGCCATTCAAACTAAAAGAAATCTGCAAGTATTTACATAATATTGCCCACCTTTGAAGGGTTCCTGAGTAATAAGTGGCTTATCATCAATATTTTAAAAACCCTTCTGTTCCCAAATTTGGTAATACTAAATTTTTAACTAAGGTTAGTGGAATATTAATTTAAGAATAATGTCCAAACACTTAATAAGCTTCATAAGGGTAGGTGGGAATTATGTGAGAAAAAGAGTTCACTTAAAGTAGAATTCCTCTGATTTAAGTCAGTCTCATAAAGAATCTGGGGAAAACTTCAGTAGCCTTCTTCAAGTAGGGATTTAATTGAGCTTTCCAGATCTATTAGATATAACAAGACATTACCGGTGTAGTATGAATATTTAACTTAAGTCACCCACTGGGATACCTTTTAATTTGATCATTAATCTTAATTGCACAAGCCACTAACTATAAGGGTAAAATAAATAGGAGAGGAGAAAAGGACACATTTTGGGGTGGGTAAGGGATAGAGAGTTTCATTATAAAATTGGAGCATTAATAAATGTCTATGAAGAGAGAAAATGAAAAATGTTTTCTAAGTCTTGAGTGATGTCCCAGACACTCTGAATGAAAGCAAATAAAGGTCATTCCAAATGACTGATCATTTTTTTCAGCTTCTAAAGAATTTATTTCAGCTCTAATTTCGTATTATCAATGGTCCAGAGAAAGACACTGCAACATTTCCTCTTAGTATTTGGAGGCAATGAGTCTAGTTCTAATTCCTTACCAGTTCTGCAGCAGAACAATTCCTTTCTTTGTCTCTGACCTAAATAACAATGGTGCAACTACTGAATGACACTATACAGTATTTGAAAGTAAGTAATGTTCCAAAAAGGTGAGCTTTGAGTAAAAACCAGAGAAGTCAAAAAACAGCCACATCTGTACCAAACTGATGATATTTTTGACAATGCACAGTAATACTTCCAGGATTGTCTTTTTCATTTGTATAGTACAATGTCAGTGGAGAAGACATAGAATATTTAATATTTATTTCTTCAAGCACCAGAGAAAAACTGTTACGTTTTCTGTAAAATTGCTTAGTTGAGATCACTGAGAATAAATATACCCTGCATATTTTCCACTCAAAATTATAATTAATGTTCTGTAGTTATTAGCATATACTTATGAAAAAATGCTGTAGTTTATTATACTGGTTTTGGCTGTGATAGAGTTAACTTTCTTCAGAGCAGCTTGTGTGTTGGTATGTTTTAGACCTGTGATTAAAACAGTGTTGGTTATAAAGGGGAATTTTAGCTGTTGCTGAGCAATGTTTACACAGAATCAAGGCCTTTTCTGTTTTTCTTACGCTGCCCAGACAGAGAATTTGGGAAGGGGCACAGCTGGGACAGCTGACCCCAACCGATCAAAGGAATTTTCCAGACCATATGGCCTCGTGATCAGAATTTAGAGCTGAAGGAGAAGAGACACACATTTGGAGTGAAGAAATTTGTCTTCCCAACTCACCGTTATGCATGATGGCATACTTTCCTGGGATGGCAGAGCATTTGTCTGCCCATGGAGAGAAGTGAATTAATTCTTATTTTCCTTTGCTTACTTTGGCAGTTTTTGTTTTACCTATACTATCTTTATCTCGACACTTGGAATTTCTCACTTTTGCCCTTCCAATTCTGTCCTCCATCCTACTAGGGGGCAGTGAAAAAAATGGCTGTGTGAGACTGAGCTACCTACTGAGTTTAAATCTTAATAAATTGTAATTTGCATCAATGAAATTTGGCTCTTCAAGAACTTTTCCTTTAAAATGAGATTTTCTTTGTTCTTCCAAATCTGAAATGTTGAATCAGACATTATCAAAATATTTGGTTTTAAAAATAAAATTAAAAATGTCAATCTCAACTTTTAACACATTGACAAATAATATGCTAACACAGAAATAAAACACAGAAGTTCAAAGAAATTATGTGGCAGCCTCAGAGCCTGGTTGAATGGTGGGTAGCCAGTGCTCTAAGACACTGTGAAATGGATACTCACGTACCATTTCAAAGTTTTTTAAGTGTGCCTATTTTGATGTCCAGTCCAAGATTCTTCTTTACTCCAATGTATGAAAATTCAGTGTTTGAAGACAGTCCATGTAGAATCAACCGCACTGTGTCTCAATCTGACAAAAGCTAAATCTTCTTAAGTCACTTTTAAACCTTTCAACAAGAAAAGAGGCCCAAGTACACTGAAGATGCTGATTTCAGAGCAGCCTGCCTGAGAGCTTCACCTTGTTTGTGCCATCATAGACCTTGACTCCTGGGTAAAAATCCACATGCATGAGGCATGCTTGAAACTCTAGACACAAGTCAACAAGTGAAGGTCACTATTCTATAAAAGTATTTGGCTGGGCAAGGGGGAATGGGGTATTTCTTTTATTTGGGTCATAAGGGTAACACCTGGTTTTTTGAAATTAACTACTCCATCTTTTGTGTGAATTGCTGAAGAGCCATTCTGGGATCAATCTGGAATTAAGAATGTTCTCTGTTATGAAACAGGAAAATGAGGAAACTTTACAGCAATGGTGAAAGAAGAATCTGATATCACCTTGGGTCCGCCAGTGTTCACACTGGATAAAGAAATAGGCAGTTTGCTCATGATTTCAGTGTAGTTCACATTCAGCTTATCACCCACTCATCTTAAAAGCATTAAGAACTGAAAGTCTCTGGCAACAGGATGGAAAATTGCACTAACCTCAGAGACTGAGTTTTGCAGTTCTGAGGAAGATAAGGAAATTCAGATAGCTCCAACTCTACTTCTATAGGGACCCATATTCTTACAAGTAGAGTATATTCACCATAATTTAGGTATCAGTCCTTGACTCTTAATCTATGACTGCTCAGCATCATCTCTTTAAGGCAAAGATGGTAAATTAAGACCTTTCTATTGCTGATCATGATCCTCTTTACTTCCTCTGTGTCCAGCATTTTGTAGTTAAACTTGTACTGAAATTCATATTCTGTGGCACCTATTAACCCTTCAGCTGTTAAAATAATAATAATAATAATAATAATTTTTAAAAGTTAGCACCTCATTCCTCAAGTGACTTTTAGTTTAGAGAAGTTTAGTTTTTTTGCTAGCATAAAAACATTACCTTACACAAGTACTATAAGCAAGATAATTTCAGGGTACAAAAAATAGGTTAGTTAAAATACACTCATTTATGCCTGCATTGCTATTATTTCATTCACTGAAAGCCAAGTTACCCAACAGATGGGCAAATGTCTGCAGGTCATAAACCTAATGGCATTCTAGTAAAATTCAGCATAAGGTTCTTATTTCTTGAAGCATAAAGCAACTTGATACAAACAAAAATATACAGCAAAAATCCCCTAGTTATTTCACAGTTTCATATTGAACACCTAAAAGTACAAGTCAAGACCTTAGGATTTGCTTTCTTAGAGGATCAAGTCAGTATTTTATTAAATACTTCTGTCTGACAGTTTGTATCCACTCTCCCTCTCTTTTCCTCGTTTGATTTCTTATGCGTTTATTTAATAAAGCAGAAGCGAAATCAGAATTTGAAGGAAAGGCTGGCTTTCCAGATGAAAAAAAAAATGAGTTGACACTTAGGAAATTCAGGTTGGATCTATTACAGATATAAGATATCTTATAGGGTTTCAGAAATGAAGTCTCAGGAACAAATGTACGTGTAATTAAAAGTTTTCTGGACATTTGTGCTCATACTTTATTTGATTTTATAATGATTCAAATCTCAAGCAGTGAATTTTCCAAGTCCGCACTGAGAAAGCAGCATCTTCCTTCTCATATGTGCAATCAACCTTTCAGGACACAATCTGTTTTGTCATGGCAAATCTTCATACAATCTATTTTTGCCAGTGTTTTCAAATTAAATGTTTGCTATGAGAATCTGGGAAAATGTTGAAAAAATCACTTATGTAGCCGTGTACACATTCTATTTATTTTCTTATACTTTTTTTCCCCCTGAATATAGTGGGGAGGATTTTCTTCTGTCTGTATGATTTGAAAAAGAATATTATAAAAAATTTTATATTTCGAGGACATTACCACATAAAATAATTTTCAGGGAATATTTAGGTTAAAAAAATATTAAAATACTATTTATGGTCTTGCATTAAAGAAGTTAAAGAAAACATTTCTTTTAATTAGCCACTCTTACGTCTCTAGAGTGTAAAATATATTTTGTTCCTCTGTATTTCTCCACTTAGGTTGAATTCTTTCTTTTCTCCCTCAGAAGCCTCCGAGCTTGTCAAGTGCAGCTTTCCTGGAGTTGTAGCAAAGATCATAGGATTTGGAAATGAAAGAAAGATCCTTCATCTCCACTTGAAAAAACAAATAGTCTCTCAGGGACAGTACCAGGACAAACTGGAAAAAATAACAAGTGCTAGCCTGAACATGGCTGGGGAACAGAGAAAAGGGGAACTTTTTTATGAGAAAAAAACTGGCTGAGAGGAGCTGAGTTACAGAAGCCAGAAAAATGCTTCCAATGAGAGCCAGAGACCTCATTCAGGTGTGTCACACACTGACAGCATTTGTGAGGTATTTACTAGTATGGAGTCACGGACTGACAGACTGTGAACATGGCTGCGGATCCTGGATGCTGTCCTGTGTATTGCATAGCTCCATATGTGGGTGCTTGAGATCTGAAAGCTTCCTAGTCTATCTCTGCATTAGCTTTCTGCACGACAATAAAATCCTTCTTTGGTGGCATCAGAAATTATTATTAGTATTATGTGGGGTTTGAAGTTTTGGGAAGGACTTTGTTTTTTTGGGAAGTGAGACATATGAGTTCATGTGTTTCTGATTCATATAAGGATCTCCTGTTTTCCTGCAGACACAGATAATTTCCAGTGTTTATGCTTGTGCCAGAGAGTTCAAAGGGAATGCTGACCAGTTATGGTCTTCCTATATCGACTGTGTTTGTCAAAGTTACACTTTAAAGTGGGGTGTAAGAAGGCTGATTTTATCAAACCTATGGCAAAGTAATATGTCATCATCAAGAGCAAAATCCAGCCTCAGAAGTGCACTTTATATTCATACATTCACAGAATCACAGAATGATTAAAGTTGGAAGGGATCGCTAGTAAGGTCATCTGGTCCAACCTCCCTGCTCAAGCAGGGCTATTCCAGAGCACATGGCACAGGCTTGTGTCCACATGTTTCTTGAATATCTCCAGTGAGGGAGACTCTGCAACCTCTCTGGGCAATCTGATCCAGTGCTCAGTCACCTGCACAAGAAAGAAGTTGTTCCTCTTTTCCAGTTTCTCTCTCTGATCCTATTGCTCAGCACCACCAAGAACAGCCTGGATCCATCCTCTTGGCACCCTCCCTTCAGATACTTACAGACATCGATTAGCTCCCCTCTCAGTTTTCTCTTCTTGAGACTGAACAGGTCCAACTTCCTCAACCTTTCCCTGTAAGAGAGATGCTCCTGTCCCTTCATCCCTGTTGCCCTCCACTGGACCCACTCCAGGAGCTCCAGGAGCTCCTCTGTCCTGAGGAGCCCAGAACTGGACACGGCACTCCAGACACGCCTCACTGGGCTGAGTGGAGGGGCAGGATCACCTCCCTGCCCTGCTGGCAGCGCTCTCCCTGATGCACCCCAGGATCCCATCGGCCTTCCTGGCCCCCAGGGCACTGCTGGCTCATGGACAGCTCGTTGTGCACCAGGAGCCCCAGGCCCTTCTCCTCAGAGCTGCTTTCCAGCAGGTCAGCCCCAGCCTGTGCTGGTGCCTGGGCTTGTTCTTGCCCAGGTGCAGGACCCTGCATTTGCCTTTGCTGAATTTCAGACCATTCCTCTGCCCATCTCTCCAGCCTGTCCAGGCCCTTCTGAGGGGCTGCACAGCTCTTGGGGGTTTCAGCCCCTCCTCCCAGCTCTGTGTCTTCTGTGAACTCACTGAGGAGGCCTCTGCCCCTTCCTCCAAGTCATTGATGAATAAGGTAAATAATACTGGGCCCAGTATTGAACCTTGGTGGACACCACCAGTGACAGGCCCCCAACTAGACCCTGTGCCATTGATTATGATCCTCTGGGATCTGCCATTCAGCCAGTTCTCAACCCGCCTCACTGTCCACTCATCCAGTCTGCAGTTCCTGAAGTTGTCTATTGGAGGACGTCACAGGAGGCAGTGTCAGAAGCCTTGCTGAAATCCAGGTAGACAGCACCCACTGCTCTCCCCTCATCTATCCGGCCAGTTAACCTCTTTGGACACCACCTCAGTGGATACTCCTTTGACCTCTGTTGCCTGACATAGCCTTAGAACATTTGTGAAAATCAGGTCTTACCCATAAAATAATATCTGCAAAAGTCCCTGTTACTGGAAACTCCAGAGTCAACACGAAGCCTCACATATACTCTCCTCAGTGGGACTGTAAACACATGCTAGGTGTGAAGAATGTGTCTTTTGGGTACCTTACACTAACATATTGTTATGCAGTCTTACAATTTCAATTATCATTTCCACAAAAGGACAAAAATATGTGAATTCTGCATGTTCCTTGTTATTTTTTTCCTTCAAAACAACAGCTAGTCTCAATGTATTAAGTATTTTATTAAAATTAAAATTAGAAGTTAAAATTACACCTTCAGGAAACTTGTTATCCAAGAAAATGATGCCAGTGCAATAATAAGAATGTAATTATGATTTCATTTATAAGAAATGGTGTTCAATTATTGCTTCTATTAAGAACAAATTGTTAACAGCAGTCAGTGTTGAGATTCTGAATATAGATTACTTTCTTGAGTTGTTGAAAAATAAGCAAGAAGCGGTCTCTGCACTGAACATGCTTATCTGATTCAGACAGGAAGATATATAGATCCATCATTATTTCCTTTTTTCTCCCCCAGCTGCTGTTAGTTAACAACTGTGCTTAATTAATCAAGTTTTGTTTCCTTGACTTGTTCCAGATTTTCATACACACAGAGCCTGTAGAATTGCAGGGAGAGGAATAGAAACTATTAGCAGAGAAACTGAAAAACAGACAGGCAGAGTGAGTAACATGGGAAAAGGCATAAATACTGGTGAAATGGCGTTGCAAAACTTCCTCTGATAATGACGAAGAATGCGTCTAAACTGAATGCAAAAGTTTTTACTTTCTTAAAGGTAAAAGTGAAGAAATGTCATATAGAGTAACCTAATGGTTTCCAAGAGGTAATCATAACATAGCAGGACATATCAATTAATGTGATTTGACCAAACTGGGGAACATTAGTTATGCATCCCTAAGGCCTTAATGTTTTCTTGTTCAAACTCTTTTGGTTTCATTTGAAAACCTACTGGACTTGATGGTTTTTTTACTTAAGTCAGAGGGTATTTAGTAATATTAGTTGTTTAGATTCCTCAAGGCCAGCTGAAGAGAGTCAAAGTAGAAAGCCAAGTCAGGAAGAAAGGCAGGTCAGATCTGTGAGCTCTGAGCTTGAAAAATTATAGCTGTTTTTTTCTTTTATTTTATCCTTTATTTCTTTTTTTTTTTTTTTCAGTGAAACATTTCTGAAGTTGAAAGCACTGAGTCTGCAGAATTCACACACATAACTAGAAGAAGTCTTGTGAAATATTTAATACAGATGTAAGGCTGACGTGTGATTAGAGAATTGGGAATATCATAGAAACTGGCTGCATTGGGGTACTTTTTTTTTCCAAGATAGCTAAGAAAAGTTATGAAAGGCATCTCTTGCACATCTGGTGTAAGAAAGAAAAGGTTACCTTGAAGAAAAACAAAAAATCTCATTTATAGATGCATCCTTTGGAAAAGTAAATTGAAAAAGACCACGAGTTAAACTAAAATATCAGATAACAGTAGATTCTCATAGGCAATGTGGAAGTTTTTCCTAACAAGAGGGTACTGAACATTGATACATCTCTAAAAAAATTTCATAAGATATATAAACTAAAGAGTAAGAATGATACTAAATCAAAATTACTCTCATGCTCTGACAGGATAAATTTAAAGTGGAGAGGAACACACATTACTCCAGCATATAAACTGCAACAATATGAACCAATGAGATACTGTCTCAGCTGAGGAAGACCATTGAAGATTCTGGACTGCATCTCCTGCAGAATACTCACCACTTTAGGCAGAGCACACTGTGTATTAGTATCAGTAACACTATGGAAAAAACATGGTGTGATTTTGGGGTTGTTCTGTGCAGTGTCAGGACTTGGACTTGATGATTCTTGTGGGTTTCTTCCAACTCAAGATATTCTATGATTCTATAGCTGAAATGTTTACAAGAGTGTAGAACCAGTCATTAAAAGGTAAAATCAAAGTCAATCAAGTAGAATATCAACTCCAGGTAATATAAATCTCTGTGCTGTTCCTAAGGTCTAAAGCAATGGGCTTGTGAAAAGACATAAATAGAATTATACTGACAGAGATATTTTAAATAATAAGCATCTAACAAATGCTGTCAAACAAAAAACTGGTCCTAGAGATAACAGTTTCTTGAGTGAAGCCTTGTACACCACCCTTAATGCACCAGTCTAGTCTTGCTGCAAATATTCATCAAGCAAATCTACAAAACAGTCACAACCATTTCCGTATAAAGGAATTTTTACCATTTTCCAAAGGTTTAGAATCCCAAAAGGCTTTTGCCATGAAAGAACATCAAAGACTTTTTATCCTTCAGAACTGATCCTCTACTGAAACTAATGGTAAGGCCGATGTTCCACTTCCTTTGAAGCTGATGTGAGTTTTACAGTCAATTTCAAAGGCCAAATTTTAGCTAGGTAGTAACTGAGTGAATGGTGCTTTCTCCTCATAAACACCTTAAAGCCAGCTAATTTCTAGCTACATCACTACTAATTTGGCTAGATATTTGAGACTAGTCCAAGAAGGAAAGGCTCATATCTGACCCTTTCTGATCTTTCTTAAAGAAAACATGACAAATCAGTGATGACCTATTGTTGATAATTCTAGACAATTTCTGCTACTATGTAGTATATTAGTATATTAGTATTAGTATATTAGTACTTATATATATTGCCAATATATAATGCTCTATTAAAAAGATGTTCTTCTTTTGAAAGCATTAACAAACTTCAATTTCCTTCAGCTAAAAAGGACATAATAAAGCAATGATACAAAATCAAAGGCACTCCCTTTCCTTCCTATAAATTGGTTTCCCAGAGAGGCTTCAATAAAATAAAACTCATTTTTAACATACCTCATTAATTCTTACTCATTTCTACCTTTAGTTACTTTTGACTTCATTGTTCAGGGTAACGGGACCTTTCATGCAGATGTGAGGGGAAATGCCTTATAGCTCCTAATCTGTACATTTTAGCCTGGCTTGCTGAATATCTGGTGTTATAAAATGCTCAGACTGGTGAGGTAAACAAGATTCAGTCTGACTTTTGATCAAAATTTGATCAGTTTCTTTTATAGCAGGTGTTGTTTCTACTAATTTTTCCACCAAGTTTGACTCCTGCTGCCCTTGCTGTCCACTTATGGCTGAGTGCATTGACTCCTGGTCAACATATGAAAAATAATTTTTCAAGGTACTGCTCTGTCTGTCTAATCCTCTTTGCTTCACCTTGTCTGTCTAATTCCTTTGCAGCCATCAGCACATAGCCTCAGCTAGCACTGAATTATGTGTCCTCTCCTGCAGGCCTTATCTGTCCTAGGTAGAGAGGGACAAGCTTGTTCAAGGGACAAGGACTTGTTGAGTCCCTTTCATTCTAAGCAGAGAGTCTGCAGGTATCCCAAGGCAGAGGGAAGGATACCACTGCAGAAATTATCCATCAAGTGTTAGCTGTTTGAGGGATTTCCCTAAGTGTGTCCATGCAAGGATGTCATCTCCTCTTTTGCACTGATCAGTAGGCAGACTTGATCATCAGTATCTCTCACTGTTTTCTGAGGACTGAATCTAGAGGAAATACAGATATGCATTTAAGTTTTACCTGTTTCATGGCCCAAAAGAAGGACACCAATCAGCCCCAAGTCCTTATTTCTAGTTTCTCTACATTCATAGATCCCAAGAAATTTTAGAAGAAATGTCTTACTACTTGTTAGAAAATAAAGCTCTCCTAAGATAATTTAAACAAAGATTAAGAGGAAATAGGCAGAACAAAAAAATGAGAACAAATTTTAAGACAAATTGTTGTCATTAAGCAAATCAGTCTTGTCATCTCTCTACTGACTAGTGCCTATGTAACAAATTATACTGTTGAAGTCTGTTTGCAGCTAATAATTTGAAGCACACTTGGAAAGTGCTCAGACAATGTGCAGAAGTAGACAGGTGGAAAAACAAATCAGTACTTTCAAAAAAAAAATATTTTTTTAGTTCTGCAGACAAGGTGTACATTCCTGACATGCAACTGGATTAATTTCAAGCACTGAATTCTCCTCTTCATTGATTCTCTGGTTTAGATATTATCTCAATTTAAAACATTGCTCACATCTGTACATTTGAGTATTTTCAAGCCTTAATTAACTAAATGTTTATATGTAGGGAGACATAATTTATAGATATTTATATTACTGTGTGTAAGGTTTTAATTTTTTGTAGGCCTTCAAAACAGTAACTCCAGCCATGGAGTTTTCTGAAGTCACTGAAGTTAAATCATGCACCAGTTTATTTAAGCTGACTTTACTTAATAAAACTGTCAGAAATGAGCTAAGAGATCTGTGCCAATACATAAAGTGAGGGTCAGGTTTCTATGAGCTGCTGAGTACCCACTGCCAAAAGCTGCATGCCCTTGAGTTGGAGAAAATCCAGAGTCATTCCATTGATTTAACCGTGTTACTCCAGATTCACAGCTTGACATCCCCCCGTGTCTGTGGACACAGCACAGAGAGGCAACATTAGACATTCTGGGGTAAAGATCTCTCCCTTTTCTCGTACACTGCCAGGCAGTTTCCTACACAGCCTTGATCAGTGCACAGACACCTGCCTATGTAAATCACCTTCTCTAATGAAGACGCACATTGTGGTTAAATGCAGTAAAGATACATTGCTAAAAACATTTGGCTCTGTGGCCTAAGGGTAGTATTTGATTTGGTTGATAGCACCAGTATAATGAACTGATTTTAATACCAGTAACTTACTGACAAAGATATTTTGAAATATTCCACATAAATTCAATGCTACTTGAAGTAAAAGAATATTTTTGCTACTTTGACTTAATTAATAGGGCTTCATGTTTATAGAGATATTGAGTTCATTAAGAGGAGTAAGAAGTATGTTAAAATGCTGAGGAAACATTCAACTATGAGTAGCAAATAAGTGCAGTTGTACTGTCATACCTTGATAATCTATACTTTCTGATTCCCACTCCTTTGTTTCTATTTAAAAATGTCCCCACAACAATGGAAGTTATTGAGTAATGAAAAGACTTATAGACCAAAAACTGGATGATCTGTCAAAAAAATAGCATAGTATCATTTTGTCATTATTTCAATAGACTTTTTCCCCATCCCATCTTCCTTCTATGTCTTTGGACTATTATGTTTCTCAACAGAAGTATTGTAACATTGTAACTCCACTATTTTTCTTATATTGCGTCAGTGATTTCTGAAATTTACAGATAAAATCTCTTGGCTTTTAGACGACAGCATAAAATTTTAGGTAAATGTTATGCTTCCAAGTTCTTCAAAAAGTGCTTCAAAGTTGAGAAAGACATTAATAAGAGTAAGACAAACATGTCTGGAAGAGAGTAGCATAATACCATTTTACCTTACCTTTCTGTCATTGATAGTCAAAACGCAAAGACATTTTATCCATATGAAAAGCACTAATAGCTAGAGTACTAAAGTCTACATGAATGAGTTACCTCATCAACCCATCTGACTGTTCTTTCTTCAGCAACAAGGATGCCAGGTCTGCACCCTTTATGTTGTTTTTCTCCAGATATTTGAGTTGATCTCCAGACTTAAAGACCAGGTTTTCAAATTTATTAAGTCATTGAATAGCAAGCAGAGGTTCATAGTAGGATTTTCTCATCATTGCCGGAGTTGATTCTAGGTTTATTTCACAATTTCAATGAGTTACAGAGCTAATCTGATCAGTTCCCTACAAAATTTTCCAAAACTACTTATCTATATCTCTTTCTGATTTTACATCTTAGAGAGATTTTGGTCCAATGTGTTTGTCTTTGGGTTGTTTAGCAATATATGGAAACTTTTCAAAAGGTCTAGGTTGTAAACGATGACCTGAAGGACAAACCTGTAGGCACAATGAAACTCCCTACCATGAAATTAAAGCTCTCCTGCAAGATGCAGAACATGGTTTCTTAAGGTCCATCATAAGATGAGGTCTAGAATTATCCCAGGAAACGGGATCTTTTCAGTTAGTTAACTTAGGGGTTTGTTTGTTTGTTTGTTTGTTTAATAGGTATTTATATATATATTTGTTAAAACAGAGGATAATACATACTACATGGTGCAATTCTTATCTCAAAAAAAAGATTATAACTCTTACTTAAAACCAGTAAATATTCTGATACCTTGGGAATGATATTATAGAAAATTATAAGGCAAAGGAATTATTTAAATCCTCTACAAAAATTATTTCTTTGTCCTATAGGTAAAGAATGAAATTAAATTCCAACCAAGAGGAATATGAACCCAGACCTTGACAACATAATTTGGAAATTAATCATTCCAGGATTTGCAGAGACAAATGTTGCTAGTGTGTGAAGATTAAAAGGAGAAATATACTTGACTTTCAGATGCCAGCTTTCAATTATCAGTATAAAACAAATATTTTAGATTGTCTGCCTAAAGTAGCACATGGACTGACCAAATTCTCTGCAGACACATGAACATTTCAGAGTCTCTGGTTCTTCTTGTAGCTGTGGTTTGAATCCTGTCCAGACTTAGAGACTCACACACACATGCACAGCCCTGCCGTTTACAGTAACCCCTCCTTATTCCCACTGACATTCTCCTGCACAGGCTGTGTTCACCTAGGGATGTGTGAATGGTCCCAATACCAGAGGAGTACAGGTGAAGACAAGAAAGTGAAGGGAGAGGAAGAAGAAACGCAGTAAGGAGGAACAGAACACAGCAGGAAAAAAAGTAAAATTCTTCTGTCATTATATAATGGAATTATTATATTGTTTACCTGTGCTAAAGCCAAAACTCAACTGTCATTTTGAGTAAGAGTAAAACTTGGAAGTCTGGGAGGAGTTCAAATCCTTAATTCTTTAAGGGGTCAGTAAAGCTCAAGGAATTTCTTTTTCTTTATTTAGAATACTTTTCCAATAATTTAGAAAACAAACAGACAGACACAAAACAAATAATTTTCAATGTTTTCTTTCCCACCATTTTTATAGCTTACTTTTTCATCTAGTCACAATAAAAATTCTTATCACACTAGTTAATTTTTCTAAATTCAGCTGCACAAATGAAGAAGAAACTTCTTAGTAAGCTGCATTAAGATTAATGACTTCTACAGTCAAGCAATTGTGAAAGTTTTTAAAAGTTGCAAGTAGACCCAGATTAGTATGCATACATTTTAAAAGCCTTCTTCAGCTGAGAAAATTTTGTGCTCCAAACCATCATCTTTTCAGCTTAATTTCTACTGTTTTGGTATTATTTCTATTATACTTCTGTATACACCAAAGGATTAACTTGACAAGTGATAAACTGATTTCTTTAAGCACAAAATCAACCCCTCATGCCTCAGGTCACCCAGATGTACATGCAGAACTGCTGATCATTCTGTGTGACATGTCACTTACTGAAATGGGCTGTGGTTAGCCTAGAAGCTTTCTCAGACTTCATTCTGCTCACCAGCAGTCAGTCAGCTCAGGCCATCACATACACTATGGTGACCCTGATTTGAGCTCTCTGATCCTATAGTTAGGCTGTTGCCTGTATGTGAGGTAGCTGGCTGACAGCTAAGCTGCATTCAGCATCTCCCAATCAATAACGCTGCTTCTCCTGCAGCTCCAAGTGTGGCTGGTCACTCTGCCACCCTTTCAGGCTTAATCATGCTTGATGTTGTAAAGTTCGAAGTTCAGTCAGTTTAATTTTGCCAGCATTTTCGCAGCAATCTCCTAAAGAAAAAGCAAATTATGCTTTATTCAAAAGGTGAAAAGACTTTTATGAAAAAGGATTAGGTTTTGAACCAGCTGGGAAAACTTCAAAATTGGTTAAAAGGTGTGGTTTCAAGTTTTCAAGCAAACCTCCTGCACATAGATTCTTCTTTGGAAAAGCAGTCCAGGCTAAGGAGGAAAAGGGTAAAGCTATCCAGAAATCATCATTTCCTACTCTACAGTAAAGACCAACATTGTTTCCAATGGAGCTGAGGTAAGAGAAGTAAATTAGAGCAAATCAAGACTGAGTGAAGAAGAAGGGAAGCCTGCCATTGACCAACAGGAGTGGGAATAGGAGGAAAATTAGTTCAAAAAGATTATCCATCATAATCCCAGCCACAGGTAATCTTAAACGCCAAGTGTCATCCCTGATAAATCACTGCTTTCCAGATCCAAGCACTTCTGACCTTTTTTTCTGTTAGTAAATTTTGTGAAAACAGGCTTATTAAACATATGGCTCACTCTTTTCCAGTGCAGGTTGTTAGTATTTTGTCAGCTTTTCAGAGGTCAAGGATTTGGAACCAGTCCTAACAACATGATGATGCCAAACTGCACTTCCTGCCGCTGTAATGGATGAATACCCAGAGGTAGGCTGGCTCTCTGAAAAATAACTCATGTGCATTCACACTATGTTGCAATCATCCCACATCAGAAATCAGTCACTCAAAGTAGTCAGTGCTGTATCACCTTTCTAGTCTGAAGATCCAATTTGAAACCTGTAAAGCTAGAGCCAGGCACTCATGATACAGCCAAGCTTGAACACACAGAACAGGTTTGATGTTCAGGTTTTGAAAGTACCCTAACCTAAGCCTCCAAACTGTACCCATCCATAACAGCACAGGAGCTGACTCTACCTAGCCCATGCTATCAGTGAGAATGAGCTTTGCCCAACCTAGGAAGCATTCTGCACAGATAAAAGAATTGTTTCTAAGATACCTGAGCTTTTAATCATACGCAATTCTGAAAAAAGAACAGATGTTGATAGAATTTAATACATAACTGAAACACAGACATGCAAACCAAAAATTAAAAAGCAGATGAAGTTGTTCCATTATTGTTACAAAAGATGAGTTCCACACAGCCTGCCCAGTGAACGACAGAGATGCCTTAGAAAAAATGTAGTAGACATATGGTTGTGGAACTGAAGACTGAATAGTCAAGCTTGGTGACTTCGAAGTTTCTTTGGCTTCTAGTATTGGCAAACTAAAATATTAAAACAGTTGGCTAGTTTAGTTGAGCTGGCTTTTCAACCTATTTAAAAAATGTGAAAGAGAAATGAAGACAAAGAAGAGATATCAGGTCTTGAGACAGGTCAGCAGCAAAGAAAAAGACAATAAAAGAAAGGCACCATGGCCAAGGGTGTGTTACAAAGTCTCAAAGACAAACTTTTGAAAGGTTATAAGATAAATCTTGTGCAGCTACTGTAAAGGCATGAGACATAAAGGAAGACAGGCTGGCTTTGAGTAGCAGAAGTTTGATTGAATTACCAGGGTGAAATAGTTTTTTAAGTGAGACTGAAGAAAAATACAGTAATTAAATTATTGGAAACTTGTTAGTAACATTTTTTCAGGAAGCAGTATTCAGGGTAGATGACATGGCCTTCTTTCATTTACAAAAAGATCTGCAAGACGTTCTGGGAACTTTCTGATTATGCTTAAAAGTGGAAACAGAGAATTTACTGAAAAAGTAGTTCAGGAATATTTTAAATTTCACAAAAGATGTCTTAGAAAACACCAATATTAAGATCTTTAAATGCTTCAAGTTTGCAGAATGTTTTGTTTTTAAAAATCTCCATGGGATCCCCAGTATAACATTGCATTTTAACTCGAGTAACCTTAAACCACTAAACTACTCCTGTTTTAAAAAAGAAATTTAATTCTCAGTCTTACTGAGAATGACATAAAAATATTTCATAGTTGCTTCAAAACTTAAGCATTAAGTCAAAAAGACACAGCATTGCACCTGGCACATGGAGTGTTACACAGTCTGCATTTTAATGTTAGTAGTGCTTCTATTAATTATGTTGTCAAGACACTTCTTTCCTACACTTGGCCAAGAAAGACCTGAAGAACTATCTAGCTTTAAATCCATTTCCAGCTGGATCTATAACTGTGAAAAGATTACTTTGTGGTGGATGTGAGATGATTAAGACTGCAGCAGAAATTCAGTGCTGGATCTTGTAAGTATTTTCCTCTAATACACTAGAGGAAATTAATTATTTTGTGTAGCTTCAATATACTCAAATGTGGAACCCACACTGCATTATTTTATAGATTGTTGCCGTCAGATGGGATGTCTATAGATTCTCAGCAAACAAGTCTATTTTATATTATTCTCTATTCTTTATGTCTTCTTGGTTAAAATATAAAATAAAAATCTGTACTGGGAAGGGAAGACAACAAAAGGAAACAGCAAAAGGAGAAATTTAGATATCCAAAAGGTATCTATAACTCAAGAATTTTTTCAGAACAGGAAAAACAATTTTAGAGAAATACAAAGAATGAGGTGCATTCTGTAGTATACAGTCCAGCCTCTATTAAAAATAATTAAAGTAACAAATCACTAACAATTACTTATCTCAATCATCATTTTTGGAAGACAATACATTTGGTAATGCAGATGAACCATGATACTGATGTCATCAGCAAATGGATCTTTTCTGTATCAGTGTCACTTCTCCAACTCTATTATCTCAAATTTGCTTGTGTAATAAAATTGCAATGGATGCTTAATCTATTACATTATTTTTAACAGTGATGTCTTTATAATGTGCCCAAACTACTATGAAGCTCAAAAAATATTCATGTCACTAGTTCTTTCTAGATTTGTTTTGGGCTTATTTTTTTTCCTACCATAGCAAAAAAAACTTGACCAGTAAGAGTAGCATAAAAAGATATGTTGCTTCTGAAATTTGGAAGGCACAACAGTTTCATAAGACCTTGGCTGGCTTGCTATTTCAATGTCAGACATATAAAACCAATTGAGGATGACCACAAAAAAAAAAAAAAAAAAAAAAAAAAAAAAAAAAAAAAAGGGAGAGAATTGACAGAATAAAAGTCATTGGCCAGACTATATTTAGTAAATTAGGTATTACCAGACCCTTTAGAATTTTTTCAGATCAGTTTTTGCATGTATGTAGCATGTACATATGCACTGAAGAGGAGGTTCAAGCAAGATTCAGAACATATATTTTGTTTACCTTTGAAGATTTAATACCTAAAAGACATTATTTACAAGCAATGAATAAAGGCATTACAAAATTGCTTTGTAAAGTATAGGGCATCTCAGCTCACTATGGTGCATGCAATTCACCAAATATGCCTGCTATTTTCCTTTGAGATTTCCCTTTTTTTTTAATGTTTCCATTATAAGAGTAATACAGGTTTGAGGTACCAGCCTGATTCAAAGCAAACCTATGTATGAAATATAAAATAAAGAACACATCTGAACATCTGTGTTAACAAGGCTTCAGCTGCTCAAAGATAAAACTAGAACCTTTTTTGCCTGTTTAAACCTAGCAGTAAAGTATTATTATGCTTTTCTATATTGTTGCCCTAGAACTGAACTCAAATGATTTAGTCTCTCTGGAAAAGTTCCACAAATCCACAGGAAGGTGTTTTGTCATTGGTAATCACTGTAATCCACTGGAAATATTATGGCACAGCTTTGCTGGAGAGTCCCTGCTGCCAGAATGCAATTACTTCATCCCAGTGAGTCTTACCACAGCAAATTCCCAGCCTTATAACAACTGTTTGTGTGTAGTTTAGTCCTTCTGTATCTCATAGCATGCATGTAAGACCAGACTTAGAGTTCAAGTAAGATTACTTTGGTTTAAGGAGTGCCGAAAGAAAAGACAGATATAAGCCAAGACAATTGAGACAAATACAGCCACAAAATAGAAACCACAGTGTAAAACCTAATCAATATTCAGTTTAGGAACTCAGCTCTTACTAATCCATAATACAGATGTAGCAACAATTATTTATAAAGTAGTTTATGAAACGGGTCTCTGTGGTTAGCTCAAATGTACTGTCCATTTTCTGTTGTAAAGCAAGTTATTGCAAGAACACAGCAGACTTTATGTATGTCCTGGCAGTTTTTACTTATAGGAATACATCAGCCTGGATCTACAGGCACTGATAATTTTTCAGAAACTTTCTGCAGATGAAATATAGTTAGGGTTTTGAATACTTAGCTGAAATAATATCATGCTTCATTCACATTAAGAGAATGGCATGGGAAGTTATCTGATCTCTTTATCTCTAAATTCTGCACTTGAAAATTGATATTTGCTTAGGAGGTGAAAAGAGAGAGGAGGATACAATCCTGCCTCACAGAGATACAGTTTCAGATGACCAATTCATAATATTTAATGAAATAATCCATTAGAAAGACTGATGAAATACATACAGAAGTTATTGCTTGTCACTCTCCTTTGTTTTAATTTACAACTAGTTGACAAACTTGCATTAGCTAACAGCTGAGGGGGCATTGTGGGACAAACATTTTGGTACATCTATTTTTATATAAAGTGGTTATGGTAGGAAAATTGCAGTGCATACTACTGTGCACTGTAGTCCTCTGCACTGATGATGTGCTTGTTTTAACCCAAGGAGTTCTACTTATTTACATAGGTAGATATACATATCCTTAAGAAACAGACTGCATTTTTGATTAAGTGAATCCTTTGGTCATTTCCATCGAAACAGCAGGTAACAAAGTCATCTGGTCCTCAAACTTCTGGTAGTATCTCCAGGTCAGGATTTATAACAATTATATTTTTATCTTTAATCCAGGTAGTAAACACATTTCTGGAAATGCCTTCAGTCTGTGTGTGAAGTCCGCTGCACTTCTGGTTGAAGGAAAAAGACATTGAAGTGAGATAGGATTTTAGAACCAATGTTTTATACTTTAGCTATTTGCAAGGAGGAATTTCACAACCAGCACTGCCAAAATGGTTGCTTTCCAGTCATTGTTTTATAACAGCTCAGCCTGATTACTCTGCATATTACTCACTTCTGTTTCTGTCTCCTTAAAAACCAGTGAATGCCTTTTTTGAAGTCCAAGTGCCAGCAGACTTCATCCTGCCTGCTCTGTCTCTGGCAGTGCTCTGCAACCCCTTGTTTTCTTTGCCATTCCCTATCACACACATGCTACATTTCAGCTTGCCAATCACTTCCACTGATTTGACTCACAAAAAAATATTTTCTTTTCATTTCTTGAGGGCATGAGACAAGACAGCAGCTCAGCTTCTGCAGGAGGCCCTAAACCAGCCTGACCACATCTTTAGCAGAGCAGTACCTCAGATCTCTTTGCTCCACGGTGCTTGCCCAGCCCTGGCTCCCCTGTTTCCCTCCCTCTTTAGGCTCTGATGCTGCTACTGGTTTGTCTCCACTTATGCTGCAGGAGGTCACAGACCCCACTGTCTGGTATATACAGCAATTCTGTTTTATGCCACTTCTTTCTTGTCTGCCTCTCCTGACGTCATGCTTATCTGCCCACAGTGATACCCCCAGCACTCTCCTGCTTTGGTGGATCAGGGGGCTTCAAAGGGTCAGCAAATTTTTAACATAATTTCTAAAATCTTACTCCTGGTAATGAGGAAATCCGGAGACTATTTCTGCTGTGAGGAAGCAGAAAAGGCACAGACTGTGAAGCATCGGTAGCAGTAGAAATCATAATGAGGAGTTTGTGCATGTAAGAAAATAATGGAACATTAATGTAATCATGCCAGCAGCACCTACATACACCAGAGAGAAAGAGGAGCAGTGTGGAGATCCTCCACAGACAATGGCTCTCATTTCCCCTCCTTCTCAGAATAGTGGTTATCCTCAGCTTACTGAATTGTAAGAATCATTTATAAAGTCTTAGGAAGTAAACCGAAATGGACTGGGAAAGATGACAGAAATAAGCACACAATCACTTCAAGAAAAATATCTCAAAGATACATCTTTATAGCCAAAGCTGTTAACTCAGCCCTTTAAAGTAATTTTACTTCAGCAGTCTTAAATAACCCTTAGCGTTTAAATGACACTCTTTACTCTTAATGTTGTTTTCTTGCCTGTAGGCTATAACCATGAATCCTCCTCTAAGTACCTCTCTTCATTAGCAGCAGAATATATTTCACTATTCTGCATAACACTATGGAGAATGATGCAGAGTATGGTGCAGATTGCTTAGACTGGGTATTCTCATACACACAGTGGAGAGGTGAAATTGGATTCTGGCACAGTTATTGCATTAATCGAAAGAAATGCATCTTGCATTATCAACAAAGCTCTTTATCTTGAGTGTCAGGTCAGATAACAGTGCTCCTTTCATAGTGTAAGAGAGATAGCACTTGGTAGTACTGTGTTGATCCTCCATTCTGACCCAGCGTTCAAGTTGCTCTCCTCAGATGTTTTGCTGGGAAACAGCAAAGCCTCAGGACGCAACTTCAATTGGACTTTATATATGCCCACTCCAATCTGACAGTCAAAGTTAAATAGTTGGGATTATCAGAACACATGTGTTCATATATTTCATTTCTGTCGACACATGACCACTCTTTTAACTCCAGAAAATGATTGCCAACCAGATTTGAGTGAAATATGGAGGTTCAGAGTTGCAGAACCATTATGCCAAGAAGCTATGCCTGTAGGTAGAGATGCATTCACAGAGAGAAAAGCTCCAGGATGGTCCTTTTGTTTGCTTCACTGAGGCTACCTACAGACAAAGAGGAGGAGACCATTTCCAAGCAAGTAGAAAATGTCAATCAATCTTAAGAAACAAACCAAGCTGAGAGGTCGAATGGGACTTGCTATCTCATTTTAAACAGAAACACAAACTCCCCTGCATTTTGCACAATATACAAGGATACTCCTGTATTACTGTATGTATTACTATGTATTTGTTGGATGCAATAATTTTATCTAGGGGAGAAGACTCAGAGTTTTTATTCTGTAAGAAAATCTAATAAAGGATGTTCCATTATAGTTTTAGGAAAAATTGGGAGTTGAGATAAAACTATATTATGAATAGAGCAAATTGAGAATAAACCAGGAACAATAGTGTTCCACTATCTAACAGGCTTTGTAAATAAGATTTCATTCTCAAATACCTCTATCTAAGCTTTGAAACTAAAAGTAAATGAATCTTGCTTTATAGATTTCCTTCTAACCTGAATTAGGCTCTTCTAACATGAATTATTCAATAACCTTATCATTTTCTTAATCTGAGAAACAGACAATGCTTAAAAAGTATTGTCATGTGTGAATGATGACTTTTAAAATGTGCATAGAAGTTTAACTTGATCAATGCTTCATCTTGCTAGTATAATCTTAAAAATTTCATTTATCTTACTACAGTTCTAAACATGTTTATAGCAAGCATTTTTCAAAAAGGTATGAAAATATAATTAACACATGAAATAGATACTATTGCTATTCTTGATTTACCATTGAAACCAGAAGATAAATATATGTACAACAGATCCTGCATTTTAAGCTACGTAGTATCTTCATTAATAACTATATCGATTAAAGACATCCACATACTAAAATGATCCCATTTCTGTGTTCAACTGGCTTATAAAATTGGACATAAAAATGCATTAGTTGCCTTTCTTATGAGCCACCTTTGGGATCTACCTATCTTGTCAGCTCTTCAGCTAATGTGTACATGACTATGCCACATAGATAATGATGCAAACATTCAACAGGCTTATACAATATGTCCGCATAGCAGTAAGTAATTTCTTCCATTCTCCTTTGTTAAGACGTGCAGTTGATTGGCTTGGATGGCTAGGTACCCTAGCAACACCAGGATTTTCTTTCATCTTTGCATGTCCTCCAATTCTCAAAATAACAGTGGCTTAAGAGATAAAGATGTTCATTCTAGGAAGAGCAGAACTGAGTTCTTTGACAATTTCATTTGAATGTCTGCAGCTACAAAATTGATAGCTGATGCAACATGGGGTTCCTGTAAAATGCCTCATTTGTTTGACGAAATGTATGCTTACAGTAACAATCAGTGGGCACCTGAGTAGCAAAATGGTTCACAAAATATCAAACACCATTCACTATAGTGAGATACCAGATGAGGTTCATGTCTGCTTCATGAAACAGGTGAATAGAAACTAATAAAAGGGTGAGGGAAAGGGAGTTATGCTGTATTCTCCTCTTCTGTGCAACCCTAAACACAGATTTATGTTTTTTATGGGAAGGAAAGTATTTTTTCTTTCTCACTGAGGCAAATTGAAAAACTCAGAACACACAATGGCCACTGGATTCCTGAATCAGTGCTGGGGACAGACAGGTAAAAAATAATTGTGGTGAAACTTAGCATATGTATTTCAATGAAGCTTTCAAATAATGCCTGGAATAGCTGTATTACTTCTTTTTCATCACAGTCGTCCCCAGAGCCTTGTCACACTTTGCAACAGGCATACTTTCCTAGGTTAGAGGTTAAAATATCCTGTCAGAAACCAGTGGTTATATACAGCCTATATATAACAGTAAAGGATTTTCATATGACTCTACAATCCAAGACAGACCTATAATTGAACCAAAATATGAAGATCTGACCATTAAAACAAAAAAAAAAATCAACAAAAAACAAACAAACAAAAAAAAAAAAAAAAAAAACAAAAAAAAAAAAAAAAAAAAAAAAAAAAAAAAAAAACAAAAAAAAAAAAAACCAAAAAAAAAAAAAAAAAAAAAACAAAAAAAAAAACCAAAAAAAACCAAAACAAAACAAAAAAAAAGCATATCAGTAGAAAATCAATTTACTCTATAGGTTTAAAAGTGCGAAATTGGGTGACTTGAAACTTGACAGTGGATGAAACTATGAATAAAAGGATAAACACTAGGAGCTTGGAAAGTAAGATGGTGGGAATATCATTCAGCAGACAGTATAGTTATATGTTTAAAAACAGTGAAAGCCCTCCACGTGTTCCAGCTGCAGAATGAAGTATGGAATGGACATGGTGCCATAACTATGGAAAACTGCTTCAGGAATTTGGACAGCAGAAGGCAGTGATGGTCAGGGAAGTGAAAGAAATAGGAGCATTTCCTGGATACCACATTGAGGAACAAGTAAGTTAGCCCATGTTAGTAGGAGTTCACTGGATTAAGAAAAAGTTAATTTTATGTACTTAGTGTCTAAAAAGTAATGTTTAAACAATACAGGAGTTGATGAGAAAGAATGTGTGAACAGTGCAACTATGTTTGGACCATGTCTAACCATGTAAACGTATGTATATTTATTATTCCTAAAATAATTAGAAACCAGGAACGACAATAAAACAAAATATGTCAAAGATGTCACTGACCAAAATTTAAGAAAACAGTAAAAGTATGCTCTGAACAGCATAAGGTTTAAAGTAAAGCTAAAAGATTACTAAAAAATGAGAGCGTGGCTCAGATTCAATAGCCTCTCCATTGTTATTGAAGAAAATCACAGGAAAGAAAAAATGATTGTTGAATCTAGGATTAGAAAGAATGAATAATAATATGGAAACAGAAATTATCACAAAAGAGGTAGTAGGACCCTCAAAGACTACAGTCCTTTTGAGTGAGGGAGAGGACAAGGTAATCTTCATTTCAGAAATCTGAAACAATTGGTGCATGAAATTGCAGTCTCAGGAACATTTATGCTTTAAAAGACAGTGAAGTGATCTTGGTTCTTTCAGGCACATTATTCTGACATCTGTAATATACAGCTCTGTGCAGGGGCAAATGCAACCCCGACCTGAATGAAGGGCTGAGCATCTGTGCAACCACAAGGCATGTGATGTCCAGAAGCATTTTCCATGCCAGCCAGTGCTAATGGAGTGAGGAAATGAAAAAAATAAAAGGAAATAGAAAGATATGTTAGCATCTAGATTTAATATCTTTATTTGTATAACCATTGTTTTGGGTTGTTGTTTTTTTAAATGTGGTAAATCTCATTATTTAAACAACAGTTGAATTTTATAAAATCTCATGTTAGGAAACTTGTTAATCTGGATGGAAAAGATGAGAATCACTAAAAGTATTACGACACAGGAAAGGGCCTGTTAAAAGGTCAATACTCAAGAGTACTGGAAGAAAAAATATTAGGCTGAAATGAAGTTATTAGTAATGTTTGTCAAGCACTGCTCTCCAATTCAGCAAATATTTGTTGATATTTTTATTAATTATCTTGGCTCAGGAACCAGAAAAGTGCTAGAGAAGCTGGATGGCACTTTTTGGTGCAGTGCAGACATCCATTTATTAGTCTCATTTAGATATATCCATGCTTTCAGATACCTGGAAGGAAATACATCAACAGCTGAACCTGACCCACACTATTAGTAGAGAAAAACAGTGATAAACACTGATCTGTTCTGCAGACTTACAAATATGTCAAAAAATTTGGGAAGATGGTGGCACAGAGAATTTCAGTCTAGAGTTCAGGTCATGTTTGCACACATTGACACCTCAGATTACCTTTCAGTCTCTCAAAATAAGATCTCTTTTGTTCTCAGATATTGCCAAATGTTCAGGACCTGAAACTTCCAGTCTGACTGTCTTGTATGTTTGTTTTACTTTTTTAAGCAAGGACAGAGAAAGTAGCTCATTTTTCTGGATTGTGTCTGTTGGACTCAATGTTTGAAGTAGGATATAATTTTTAAAAATCTCTAGAAAACAAAGCGCATTTCATGTCTTCTATAACATTTTCTCAATAAAGGTCATCATATTCCAATTTCTCCAGAGTATATTAACATTGGCCTTGGAGAACATTCTTGGACTAGGTCACAGTCAGTAATCAGATTTCCAGTTTTGATTTTCCTGAAAATCCTATTACATGGAAGGCTCAATCTAAACTGCAAAACTTATTTTCTGCCTGGAAGAAATAAATGTCTTCATAATACTTTGTTTTAGAAGACAGTCATGTTTAATTTCTGATTCCAGTGAAATATGGCAATTATTAAGATTTCAAATTCCAAAGAATATTTCAAAAGCTATTTTCTGATACAGGGGAACAATGCAGTTTAATCCCTACAATCTCTAAAAGCTTGGGAAACATGGGATTAACACTGTACTGAGATATTTGAATATCAGGTTTCTTCAAAAATGATTAAAAGAATCAACGTTATGTATTTTAATTAGCTTTTTCTCAGAAATCAAAATGCATTAATTTCAAAATACAAGTTCAAGGTACTATTCAAGTAGCCAACAGGGAATGAGAGCCAGTACATCACGGACTCCAAATTCATGGAGCAAAGGAGCCAGCTGGAGAACACACAGCCCCAGGTGTGCTCCAGGTCATGGACCAGAGCCAGGGGAGGGGCACGGCCTGGCACAGTGAGTACAGAACAGTGTGGTAAAGCAGATCCAATCATGTGTTAAGGATATATAGTATGTGATCCAGTTTAGTGAGAGCTGACCTTAGGGAAGAGGTTCTTACTGAGAACAGGGAGACAGGTACATGCAGTTCTCTCAGGGAATAGCAAGTGTTGCTGCTTCAGAAAATCAAAGGAAATTGAAAACAAGGACATTGCTGCCGCATCTATTGCAAGACACAACTTTCAGTTTTCAGCTCCCATCTAGTTCTGTGAGGAACAGAAGTTGAGGAGCTGCCAAAAGAGGATGAGATCTTCATTTAAAATCCTAGTTGTTGTATTCTCTCTTCCCTAGGTATTTATGATCACTTTTCCATATTTGAAGTTGTTACTCTTAATTTTCTCTTTCAGAATCTAGTTATTTGTTTAAAGTCACATCATACAAATCATAAATGTTTAGTTATTTATCCCATTCTTACTCGGATACTGGCCACATAGTGGAATATAACTGGATATATCAGCAAATATATTCCCTCACTACTTACTCTCTTGGTATTAATTGAAGTTATTCATATTCATTTTTTTTTACATTAATCTCTCACTCCTCCTTTCTAGCCTTTTATCTATATTTCGTTTTTCTTAAATGTCTCAAGTTTTTATTGACACTGTCCTGAAACAAGATTTTTTGTAATACATATTCCATCCAAGGGAGGAATTTCAAATGTGCCTGAGGCATGTAGTAGTCATGGAATTCTAGGAGCATTTCAACATGAACACCTGTGAAAATCCTAATTTAGGACTTTAGGGGAATGACTTGTAATTCCATTGAAAGAATCTCTTTGACATATGGATGTCTCAGTGGGTGCAACTCAGATTGATTGTGCTGCATTTCTTTTCCTCTAAACGGTACTAAAAATGTAATTTCCAATTTGACTGGTTGGTTAGTTTGTTCATTTCCTGATGTTTCCTCCTGAAAGAATGAGGTCACAGTTATCCAAGTTGAAAATCACATTATTACTTCTAGTACATATATTTAACTCTTTGCTTTTTCTGTATATTCTTGCACAGCACAAAACAGCCCTTCACAAAATAGCTTCAATGTCTTACTACAATATTTACTCATTTCTCACTTTTACTTCAAAACTAAACACTGTAGACCCATTTGTCAAGCAAGACCAAAGTTTGACTTTATGTTCAATCCAAGATTATTCCCAGCCACAGAGATCATGGTAAAGATTCAAACCTACAGCTAGTGGGCAGAACAGGTTGATACTAATCCTATAAGTAGTTTAGTGCTTAGCAGCATATAATTTAAAATTGTCTGGTTAGTGAGCCAAATCCTGAAATCCTTCCTGAGCTGCCATTACTTTTTCTGAAGGCAAAATGTTACAATCTTCTGTTTTGTCTTTGTGGCCAAAACTGACACCTAGTATGAACAGGATTTTCATGCAAAGCGTAGCTAATCCTGTCCCTATGCAAACCACTACTGGGGACTCTCAGTGTAAAAAAATAGTTGTTTCAGCACAGCTTGCAATCTGTCTAAGCCCAAATGTGGTATTTAACACAAACATTACGCTACTTTGGGCATAGTGCTACTTAAAATTGCTTCTTTTATTTTTGGCATCTTGATCGCTTCTGTTCCTGGCAATAGCTTCACACAGGGTCTGAAAATGCCCCAAAAGACAGTAACGTCCCAGGCATGGAGTGTTTGGGAGCTCGGGCAGGTCTCAGCAGTCATGCTTAAAGGCTCCTGTGGAAAGGAGGAGATTAGGGATAGCCACACTCTCCTGTGCCCAGCCATCACAGCTGCTCACGCACTCACCAGCCCATTCAAATCCCTCTGGCAAATAAAGGCACTCCCTCGGCAATTTAAGTCACAGGTAACATTTACAATACTATTAAATGAGTGCAAAAGACATGAAAGTAATAAACATGCTGGTTTTGTTTTTTTTTTTTATTTATGTGGTACCCAGACATGCAGCTTGTAAGCCAATCTTTCCAGATGTTGTCTAAAAGAGACAACTTACAAATCCTTGAAATCCAAGGTTTGTAATACAAATGTTGACAGCTTCTTAACTAGAGCAGAACACCAGTTCATTTGGTGTGTATACATTGTCATTTTCAATGCTGCTGTGCCATCTGTTCATTCTGTGGATTGTAAAAGATTTTTCATATATTGGTTTTAAAATCTGTTGGATAAATTGGATTGTAAAAGGTGAAGACATAAATGGATGGCACCCTCTCTTTCTCTTCCCCTTAATTACACTATCTTGCCTGCCAGTGTCCAAATGCTGAGAATGGAAATGTTATTGAAAATTGTGATGTGATCTTGCAGCAAATCATTGTTATAGCTGTCACTTAGAAGGAAATGATATCATTAGGTTTGTAAAATATATTTTATAATCACACCCAGTTTTCTGACAGTGATACCTTCTTGATAATTTTCCTTCTGGACTGAAAATTTCCATATTGATTCCTGGCCAAAGATGATTTCTTCAAAGGAACTCAAGTTGAGTGCCTTCAGTAATTGTGAAGTTTTCCTAGTGTAAGAAAATTGTATGTCTCTGAATATGTATTTTTAAAAAGGTATAAGCTAAGCAATAAAATCCGAGGGACTCCAAAATGAAGAGCTTTGAATCCTGCAACATGGAATTTAAACATTTCTTCTAGGAATGGTTATATATTAACAAAATAAATACTAAATGAAATTTTGATATATATACATATATATATACATACACACATATAGGGAAATCTGTTAAGACTTTGTACTAAATTGCTACTCTTAAACTGTCTGCTTGTATTTACTCCATTTCATGGCTGCCATTGGGCTCGTATATCTGAATAAATGAGGGATTCTTGTGACGGAAGAGAAGCTCGATCTTGTAAAGCAGGAATATCTCTTGTTTCTTTCCTCCTGTTGTTATTATACAGACTCTGATGTCTGGGATGTGGCTAGAAAAACTGACCAGACTGGAATTAGAGAAACTAGAACATGAGTATATATGTTTAGTGCAGTCATTCAGATGGATAAACTTGAGCCTTGGGCATGGATGAGGAATGCCTTAGGAAAGTCAAGATAAAAAGGCAGATGAACCTCTGATTTGTAATAGAATGTGTGAAGCCCTAAGTTAAAAGTTTTCATAGCTGTAATTGGAGGTGAAACAAATATACTGTGATTAATATTTTTGGGGGAGGTTGGGGGTGAAGTGCAATAACTTGTGCTATGTGAGATTACCTGGAAAACTCTTGAATTTTCCTCACATTTTTGGGTCATTATAAAGCTGACCATCATTCATAATGATGATATCTAGGCCAAGTTCAGTTCTTATCCCTTTCTTTGTGACATATACCACTGAGCTTTGTCAATTAATTAGCATCCCTCCAAAATACACAGGTATGAGCTTTTTTAGTAGGGAAACTTAGCAACAGCATTAGTCAAGTCCTTCCTATTGTAATTCTACAAAACTGTGGATTAAATTTTTTTTTTGTTTGGAAAAATCCCCACAAGCTATAACAACCATCAAATTTGGCTTTTCAGCATTCTAAACTCAAGAGCCTAAAACAAAACACCAATAAAGAAAACAAGAATCTGCTGTTCTCTGCTAAGGGAGTATTCTGACATTTTTTTTCTGTGCATTATTTTGTTCATCCTGAGGCTAGTTCTTTTTTGTACATCTATTATTGCAGCACAGAGTTTCTTTTTTAGCAAAATCTGTGTTACTAAAATGATTATAAGCATTGTCATCGAGGGATAACCAAATAGCAAAAAAAGGAAGGAGTACAAAACCAGACCTCCTACAGTAATTGTTATATGGTAGCTATCTATGAAAATGCACAGTTTGACATTAACTTTTTTTTCTTGCACTATTTTTATTGTCTCAGTTGAGACATCAGACAAGACCTTCCGAGTTTAAAGAGAAACTAAAAATAATCCTCCCTGTGCAAGGCTGATGGGATGTTTATCTTGTTGTTAAGTATCTATTTGCTCACATTACATCTCAAAACATGTTATGATGGGGTAACTGAGAATAATGACACTAAATTAGGATAAGGAAAATTGAGGTTAAATAGCATACTGATAATCTTCCTGACAATGAGATCTCTGAAATCACTGAATAATCTCCCATGGGAATAGAATGGAGCTACATTGCTTGATGCTTTGAAAAGGGCTAATAAGCACTAGGTGTGCACCTTAGGGAACAGACTTTCACTAGCAAGGAATGAATAAGGTGACTGAACAGATGGTTTTACTGCCATCATTCTATAATTCTGCATGTGGCTTTTGTTCTGTTTACAAAGATACCACTGCTTTTAATACTACCTTTTCAGAAGCATACTTTTAATAGCATTTTGCAATATGTGACATAAATTTATCACAATTTTTTATGATACCAGGGTGTTTTTGAAGGGGAGAGTCTTATTTAAAGCAGAAATGCTACTTTTCTCAAGAAATTAGCAAACAATGTTGGGTCAGTTCTTCAAACTACCTTCTTAACATTCAACATGAAATGTACTTTTACTCAAGAAGAACCTGAATAGATAACTCCAAATGTCTACAGTATAAATTGTTATTTATGGTTTTGACAGTAATAAGAAAGTGCCAGAACTCCTCCTGGCTGAAAGGAGGGTTAAGGAAGTTTGGGGATGTTTTCATGGTACCTACTAATAAGGTGGATATCTTAGCATGGCAATTACTGCAATGATCCACGTGTTTCCTTTCTTACTAGAAAATACATTTTAGTACCTTTTATTTTTCTGAATGGCTTCTGGTTGGGTTTCTGGTTGATTGGTTAGTTGGTTGGTTGGTCGGTTGGTTGGTTGGTTTGAGGTTTTGGCATAGAAGTCTTGCAGGGATCTTTTGGGGGTGAGGTTTTATTTGTTTGTGGTGGGATTGTTTGGTTGTGTTTCTGATTTGTGTTTGTTTGTCTGTTTAGGGAGGGTGGCTTGTTTTATTTTTTTATACCAAGTTTAAAGTCTTCTGTATGCTTTCTTGAAAAAACATTATATTACATCCGACTTCCAAAATTAAAAGTTTATTCCCAGGAATCTCAGTTTACACTGCACCAGATTGCTATGAACTGTGACAAGTCCCCCCACTGATGACTGAGATCAACATAACTCCTACAGGTGTTCACTGTTATCCTCTGCTGGATGCTACTCTTCAGTAGGTCACAGGGGTCTGATGAGGTTTAGCAGTAAGATGACGAAGCCCTTGATGTTACTTTTTAGAAGGGTATGACAAAAACTGACAAATATACTGATTGACAGTGTTCCCCATGTTTCTAAGATCCTGATAGTATGCAAGGACATGACAATAAAGAAAGAAACTCAGAATCATTGTTCTGTATTTGCCATGTTCTGTGAGCAGATGAGAAAAACAAACCTAAAATGTTTCTCCCAAGACAGAAGGCTCATTGGCCTGGCAGGAAATCAGCTAAGACTCTTGGAGGTAATTGCAAAAATTAACTTTTCTTCATAAAGCCTCCCTTTATCTGAGGGGCAAATCTTAACTCCTCCAGAACCATGCTCAGAACTCTGTCCAGCCGTTCCTGAGAGGAGACCCTTGATAGCTTTCAACCTAAGAATCAAGTGCAGGATGGAGAAGTAATGAGGGAAAACCCAAATGCAAATATCACATATTTGCAGCTAGAAGTGAAGCCCTCAATTTTACGTTCTTGGTTATGTCACAGAAAAACTGTGTGGGTATGCTGGAGTTAAGAAGCAATATATTAATCTATTTAAAGATAATAACCATAGCCATGCTGTGTCAGATCAAAGCACCAGCAAGCCCTGGATTTGGTTTCTAACAGAATTCATAAGGAAAAAACCCACAAGTGCACACATTTTGTCTGTGTCTTTCTTTTTTTTTCTTCTGTTTTAATTCCAAACACTGAGATGGATATGTTTTCTTTTGCATCATAGTAAATATGACCTTTATTACTAGAAAAAGACCATAAGCCTTTTATTGACCTGATAATACAGGGTCTCAGCACTGGTCTGAGCTTGCCTACACGTGACCTAATTCTAATTTATTTCCACAGTGTGTTTCCTTAATCTCTACACACACCATATCTGTATGAGGTCTGAAAACTCTGGCTTATCACTGCATAACAAACAAGAGCACTTTCTGTTAATAATGATTGTAAAATGCTACTGCACAATTTTCAAAATTTACCTGTGAACTTGTGAAATGGGAGCAGACCTTGCTAAGCACAAAAACAGGTCTAAGAGTAAGGAGAAATTACTCATCCCACCAGCACATTGCTCCTTGCACCAAAGAACTGGAAATGTCAGTTGATACCCTTTTCCCTGCTGCCATGTCTCAGGAAAACTTTTGCTGTCAGCCTGAAGATCTGCAGGGATTCTGTCAGAATGATCAAAATGAAAAAGGCAATGTGTAAATATTAGTAAGTTTTCTTGTACAACAGTTTTAGGTGGATTATTAGTAATGCAGGTATCCTCTATTAACTTCCTCTATCAGTCTCAAAATTATTTTAACTGAACAACTAATTTTTGTTGCATTTTTGATGATATTGTTAAGTTTTGCTTAGGCTATCAGTAAGTTCTTGGCCTCACATACACGACATATTACCTCTTACTATAGTAATATTCTGAGTGCAAGTTTGCACATTAGGTAATCATCACTAAATAATTTCAAAGCATTTGCCCAGTTTTCCTTCAAACACCAAATTCAGCGGCCACAACACTGACAGAAGAAATGCCCCAGTTCTAATAGCAATATCAGAGCCTTTGGCTTTAAAACTGGCTCCTAGAGGCATTTTCAGGCTCATCATTAATTCTTGTGCTGGAAGAGAAAGTGAACAATAATTTGTTCACCATACTACTGTTTTGTAGACCCCACTTAAAGCATATCTTTTCCATGCTGACAATTCCCAGTTCAACAGCCTATTCCCCATACACAGGCTCTTCCATGTATTTGATCAACTTTCTCTTTGAAGCTTAATAAGATCAAACGTATCTTTCTCGAGATGAATGTACCAGAACACCACTTCACTCTGCACATGCAAATTAATCATGGCATTGTGCAGTGTCAAGAAGTAAGAACTTCAAGAACACAGTTGCCTTTTTCAAACAGTCACGTGATAATAAGGTTCTCCATTTACTTTTGTATTTCCTACCTATCAGTTTCATGACATCAACCTAATTCTGAGCAGCAGTAAATAAAAGAAAGCGCATCATAGGAATCATCCAACATAAAACCCAAGCCATGCCTGAGTGATAATATCAGCTCAAAGGTACTCTCTGGGCATGTTATTTATCAGTAGAATTAGTTTTGTTTGTCATCTACAAATGCATTGCTCAATGCTGAGTTCCTTCTGACATTTTAATTTCTCAAGGAGTACCATAAGATCCTTCAGCTCTCTAGAATTGTCCTTGTCCTTAAGAGATTAATGTCATCAGCAAAAAGCTTTTGCCCTCTTATATATTCTTTTCTAAGATAGTTCATGAATACAACATAAGTCCCAACAAAGATGACTGTAGAGTTCCGTTTTTCCCAATATTGTAAAAACGCATCCTTTACTACCTGAGCCATAATTGTTTCATTTCCTTAAAAGCCTTTGGTCTTACAATGTCAAAAGCCTTCCAGGAATTCAAGAAGACTGCAGAAACCAAATCACCCCTGTTCAACTGCTCGAGAACTATAAATATCATTGGTCTCATAAAACAGGACTTGCTTTTGTAAAAGTCAATTTGAACCTTTCATACAGATTATTTTTAAGACAGTATCTACTAATTCTTTTCTTTCCTTAGAGTTTCTACTAATTTCCACTTAGAACAACAAGACTAGAGGGTTGCATTTCCAGGAGAAATCCCTAAACAATTCTTTAAGCAAGAGAATCATATTTCCAGCATTTAGTCAGAAGTATCAAGGCAGCTTAAAAGAGAGGCTATGTGCTTTATTGGTTCACCTATCCACCTCTCAGGTCCTGCAGACCTCTTGGATTAATGACGTTTGGCCTAAGCAATTTTTTAGTGTCAGCTTTGTTTAACATCTACAGATGTTTCCGTTTCAGACAGATCTTCTGCTGGTATGGGTATCTCCTGAAGGGAACAGTGCTCAGAAGAATTGATTAACACTGCTTTTATGCACTGATAAAAGATTCTCTGGCAAGTGTCCTACTCTGAATGTGTTTCAAAACAGATTTATAAATAGTTTTTACTCATTTTGCTATTTAATTCTCAAACTCTCTTTCAGATTGTCTCATTGCTTTTGCTGTCCATATTCAGGAATTTATGATTGTCTCTCTTGCCTTTATTTAGACAGAGACTTGTTTTTTTCTAGATAATCTCTTCTTGCTTCTAACATCTTTACTCATTTTTTTCATGTTGGCTGCAATTGACCTCTTCTCTAGCCTTTTTAATAGGTGGTGTGCCCAGGGAGTAGTATTATTTATAGCCTGATATTTAAATAGTGAATATTCCTCAAAGAACTATATTAGAATCTAATTCAATAATACTCATGCCCAAGTTAGAATACTGTGAGAGTGGCCTCACTTACTTCCTTAAAAGCACTTATGTTCACATTATGTTCATGTTAAACTGACATTTTTGAACTGCAGCAAGAATGATTATTTAAACATTTATTAAAAACAAGAAGTAGTAATCAGATTTTTGGTTGTTTCTTTATAATATCTTAAAAAAAAAGTCATTATAACTTCTATATGTTGTTTGCAGGTTTATTCTAGACATTTTTACTCATAAGTAAATATATGTTAGATTGGATCTTTGTCATTCTGAAGTGCAAAGGAAGTTGAACTTCATAAGATTACTTATTTAATAGAAAATTTATCAAAATTCATTTCAAAGAAAAGATAACTTCTGCTCAACAGCTGGTTCTGTGGATTTTTTCTATGATGGAAAAGCACAAAATAATACCAGAATTGTCTTTGCAAATTTACATTTAATAATATTGAACAAATTACGAAAATTTATACAAAATATTAACTGAAATTAAAATGAAGCATGGAGATTATGTGCCTGGCTTCTCATTCTCTGCTTATAGATGAGTAGCAGTAATTTTAGTTAAAGTGCTAAATGATAGATGTCCTTGAAACATAGCAAATCCAGTAAATTATCCACAGGTCATTCTTAGAAAATATTTTTTTCATTTCTGTTCTGTAATTGCAACGAAGAAACAGGTGTATGCCTCCTCTTATGTTTCTGCATGAAGGATAATAGGAAGAGGTGAAAATATACCCAGAACTGTACATAAACCTCATAACACTTTTTGAGAATTCATTTTATAATCCCTTAACACTGTGAAGATGGATTGGTTTGTGCAGATATAAATGAAATTTTACAGATTAATTGGCTGCACTCTCAGCATGATAAGCCAGACATTCTCTTACTGTTAGACTACACAGCTACAAATTAATTCAGGTTAAAGAAAACTTTGCATTACTCTTTACTAGCTATAATAAAATAGCCAGTTTATGGGGGCCTCTGTTGTCAACAATCAGACACAGACTCATTTCTTAGTGCGGCACCACCTCTTTTTTGGTAAAACACACCTGCTAAGAAAGCATGTAGAAATCTCCCAGTGCTCTGATTAAGTCTTGCTGTCATCTTTAAACAACTCTCTATATGTGGATACATGACAAAAGTAAGGAAAATAACTGTTCAGAAAACAAAAGAAATTACACATAAGTAAAATTTGTTCATTATAAAGAGCCCAGGTATATCTAGTAGGCTAGATTTTGAAAACTGATCTGTGATATGGTCTTTTAAAATTATTGATGCTTCTGAATTTGGAAGTGGGCTGGTTTTTCGTCATTTGGGGGCTTTTTGAACTCTCAAAGAGTTCTTTTGTCCTGCTTAGCAGTAGATATTACGATTAACCTAAAGCAGCTCAGTCAGTTTGGGCACAAATGTATAATTGGGTGAACTAAAATAAGTTTATAATAATTTGTTGAGAAAAAACAAACTGTCAGATTACAGTAATATTCTCAACATCTTGGACTGCACAGGTTAATTATCCACAAACCTTGTTTCTGATAATGGTAGCTTATCTGTCCAAAGCCTCTGCTTCCATATTTTGTTTCTTAAAAGATGTTTATCAAAGTTCTGAATAATTAAACATGTCTGATTGCCTGACCTGAAAAATCCAGCTCTGGAAAGCAGCCTAGGTACTTCCTGTTTAAAAGTTGGATTATGTAGGTTTGGCTACTTGAAGTAAAATATTTAAACAGCACAAATAAAATTCACATTTTGATTACTACTTGTTTCATCTCTTGTTTTTGCAGGGCTTGGGCAGTATTTTCTGTGTAGTTTCACATGAAGGTCTCTATTATTTCAGCTGTCCAACTGTCAGGTTCCACCTGTTTATTTTGGAAAATCTGTTTTTTAAGATTACTTTCTGCAGTAATTTGCGTATACTCCTGCATTCACAACAAACTACTGTGAGGAATTTTCTCTTGAGGTTTGAAAAATTATTTTCCAAAAAGAACAGAATAGATTACTGATTCCCATTTTCTCTATTTGTGCATGGATGTATACAGAGGTGTGTATATGTACATGCCCTGTACTTGGCACTGGTGAGGCCATGTCTCAAATTCTGTGTCCAGTTTTGGGACCCTCACCACAAGAAAGATTTTGAGGGGCTGGAGAAAGTCCAGAGAAGGGCAGTGGAGCTGGGGAAGGGTCAGGAGAGTCCTATAAGGAGCAGCTGAAGGAGCTGGGGGTGTTTAGACTGGAGAAAAGGAGGCTGAGAGGAGACCTTATCACACTCTACAACTCCCTGAGAGGAGGGTGGGTGTAGCCAGATGGGGGTCTGTCCCTTCTCCCAGGCAACCACTGAAAGAACAAGAGGAAATGGCCTCAAGTTGCACCAGGGGTATTCAGGTTGGACATCAGGAAGAATTTTTTCACTGAAAGGATGGTTAAACATTGGAACAGGTTACCCAGGGAGGTGGTGGAGTCACTATCCCTGGAAGTCTTCAAGAAACAACTGGTTGTGGAACTCAGTGTCATAGTTAATTGACACGGTGGTGTTTGGTCAAAGTAGGACCTGATTGACTTGGAGGTCTCTTCCAACCTTAAAGATTGTATGTGAAAGTACAATTTTTTGGCATTTTATAAAAATTTCTTGTATCTTCAGCACTACCAGAGTCTTCTGGTATATTACTTTTCTATTCTATTTTCCAATATGGATTAGAAAAGAAAGGTATGTTGTTATTTTCTAATGTGTAACTAAAATGCAATAATTGTGCTATCAGCCATGATTTTTTCATATATTTCTTCTTATTCCCATAAAGAAAAGTTAGTCAATCAAAAATATCACATAGAAATAATAATAAATGTCAGAAACGCTTCAAACTATGCAGAAATTTTTTTTATGGCCATGAAAGCTCTTTGCTATAGGACTGACTGTCACTCAGATTTAGTAACTGGAGTGATTCTCACTCTTGGTCTTCCTGGGAATGTGTTCTTGCCAAAATGCTGATTTTGGCCATAGGCTTAAGGAATATAAAAGACATACCACAGCCATTTAGACATGCCCCTAAGATGCAGGAAGAAGTTTATTTCCTCTGATCAACACGAAGATTTTAGGTATTATGTGGTCCATTTTAAGTCCAATTATCCCAGAAAGTAATGATTCCGTATAGACTTTGATTCTCCTAAGGAACTGATCCCTTTTTAGACCATCATCGCTAGTTATTTCCCGCTCTTCATCTTCTGCAAGTACTTCATCCATTCTGAGAAAGTGCAAAGGGACAAATGAGAGAAGAAAGTAGTTTTATAGAAATATCTAAATGTATCTCATTACATATTTTCTCTTGAAATGGGCCAGTAGGTCTCTGATGAGCTTTAGATTTAACAATCAGTAGTCAAAAGGGTTCACCAGAAGTGATTTTGTTTCTTCTAGTACCAAGAGTTTCTTCAGTGAGGGAACACTTTGGTTTGACCTTTTGTTTCATATGCTATAATTATTTGGAGCTTTGCTCTAATAACAGCATTTTTCCCCTTTCAAATGTGATCTCAGGTAATAGTATCTCTGCAAATTTTTGGCTCTCTGTCAAGTCATTTGACAGCTAAGCTCCTAATATATTCAGGCTAGAAAATAGGAAGTATACGCCTTCTGCATTTTAATATGAGAATAACATTGATTATTCAAGTTAGATCAGCACAAATTAAATTTTAATGCCAACAACTCATTATCATGTTATCTTAACTGAAGAGAATATTGAGTCTTTACAGTGCTCTTCATTTCAGTTTACCCTTTATTTCAGTTCTTTTTTCCCAGCTGAGTGAGCAGGTAAACTTGATCTCAGACCTGTCACACCATTTTCAGAAATCATGTATTTCTCAATCTCAAAAGCATTTGAAAGAAAAAAAAAAGGAAAACTTTTGAATCTCCATTTTTGAGAGTATTATTATTTGAGTGGTCACAGCTCTGAGCAACTTGCTGTAGCTGGTGCTGCTCTGAGCAAGGGGTTGGACTGGGTGATCTCCTCCATGGGTGCCACAGTCACTCCATGTGCCTGTGGTATAGGTAAATTCTAAAAAATCTACTGTATTGCTAAGGTGGGGTTGCATAGATAAAATGTGTAGGCATATGTGTATGTATATATATGCTTATATACATTTATGTGAATTAAATTTCAACTATTAAAGGCAAGAATTCTATGAATATCTAAGATTCAGCTGTAAATCTGAACCCTGTTTGGTAGATTATTATGAACTTCAGTACTTGACTTTTAATTCCATTAAAAAAAACCCTAAACAAGAAAAGGAAAATAAGATAAAATTTTTCAATAGATTTTATTACACAAATCTTTAACTTCAGTCAATACAAGTGCGTCATTTATCCCATAAGAGAAATAAAGAATAGAATAAAGTTTAGTAGAGTCAAAACATCCTTTCAAATTACTAAGTTACCAACCTTCGAATAATTTTTTCTTCTAAGACTTCAGCTCCTTCCAGCAGCAATACACACTTCAGAACAGAGTTGCACAGTGCCAGTGCTCTTCCAGAGCTGACCACAGGTAGATCATGGTCATTCCCTGCCCTCTTGGAACAGATCCTGCTCTCCACACCTTGACATTTACACTTTTTAACTTGGGATTTTATCACAAATCCTCAAAGCTGCTCAAGTGTTACAAGTGGGCAGGCTATTTTTAAGGATATCACTGGTAGAGGTTGTACACCGTACACTGCAGGTGATTCCAGACCCACTGGCAAGGCAGAGAGGTTGTTTTCCATGATGGGATGAGGCTGAGGAGACAGAAGGGTGAATAAATATTTTCCAATACAGTTTAGAGTCCTACGTTTTAGAAGTACAAACCAGTCCCAGGGTTTCCTATCTCAGCTGCACCTGTGAAGAACTCGGATGAGTTTTGAGCAAGGTTCTCACACTCTGGGAGAAGCTAGAGACAAACAAATTCTACAGAGAAGGAAAGGTTTGTCCTGTCCTGAACAATCTATGTTGGTTGTGTATAAACAGAGCTCAGTTACTGCCAAATCTTCACTAGGAGTTAAAGAATATGTAGTTTTTAAAAGCAGTTTCTTAAGGTCTATTATTGTAGTCACTAATAGGCTCATTTCTGTAACCTAAGCTAAGTAGTATTCCAGCAAGGCTGTGATCATTTCTTCACAAGTTAAATCTCTGGTTGTTGTTTCTGTGTTTAACATTTTAGAGGTTCTGGTTGCCTGTATTCTCCTTCTGTTTCCTCCTTATTTATGGATATTGATGAAGGGAAATATAGACTGTAATTAATAAGTATGTATCAAATTAATAGAGATATACCACTTTTAGATGAGGGTTAGGTTTTATTTCTTTTTTTCAAAACCCTTATTTTCTTCAGCTTTAATATCCAGGATGTCTTATCTCTATAAACTTTTATACTCTCTTTAAACAATGAATGTGTCAAAAAGACACCGTGAGACATTTTCAGAATGACGCAATTCAAAAGATTCCAATAGCAAAGTGTGCTTTCTCTAAGGAACATTAAGTTTTAAGTGAGTTATTTGGTTCTGGATGGCTCTTTTAACCAATATTTTAAAAATCTTTAGAAGCTTCAGATGGCTTCTGAATTTATAGTGCTAATAAGTCACATAACAAGGCTTCAGAATATAGCCATGGTTCTGCAGTACAAATATGCAAGGTGTTAATCACTAAAGCAGTTTCTGAGCTCCTGAGTGAAATACTGCCATAGGACAGAACACACACAGATTACTGGTATTTTTTAGCAAGTTCTGATTTATAAATTTCATCTCCCTTCCCAAACTTGATCACTTTATTTTTTTTCCTGGACTTCCATCCAGACTCCACAGAGACTTCCTGGTCCTGTCATTTTAGTGAACATAAGTAATCAATGACATGTCATTCAGCACAATTCACAAGAGATTGTTTTCCTTGCATCTGAGGTAATTTTGCAGTCCTAAGACTTGTCTCATTTATAAGGTAATGCTACACTCTAAAAATACAGGTCTGCAAGCTATTCTACCACATGCAGGAAGAGGTTGCAAGGAGCATTGCTGTGAAGCCACAGGGTCTGCATCTCAGACTAAGGTGTTTGGAGAAACAAGTCACCAGGGTCTGTTGGTTCTTACTCTAATCAAATAACCAGATTTTAATACTTTAATAAATTTACATTCAAAAACTTTTAATAATAAGTCTTGGTTATAAGACTATTGTAAATGAAATATAAGTGAACAATCTACAATTGTAACATTTTAATGAATTCTTAAAATAGTGTTTCTTTATACATCACAGGAAATAAACAGTAATAATCTCAAATTTTGTGAAATGTTCTGGAAAAGACTGATGTTCCTTGATAAGGTTTTTTATCAATAAATAGTGAAGGAATTCTAACGTGGATTTTTAGAACAGCATACCTAGGAATTAAAAGTGTTACATTTATATGGAATGTGTAATTTTAACCTTAAAGAAGTTACATATTGTGAGACAGTACTTTTAATACGACATTCCAATTTGTTCAGCAAATTATAATTTTCACTCCTTTTAAGGAAAGATGATCTAATTTTCAACTAAGAGGAAATACTGAGATGCTGACCAAAGCCAAATTTCATTGAAATACATTATTTTAATCAATGATGAAAGAGAGAAATAGAACAATTAAGCCACTTTCATACTCAGTGCCATTAAGTAATAATATTGTCATACTTTTGTCATATTGTGCCTTCAAATATTTAATTAACCATCTGGAGAAAGGATAAAATGTGCAGCCTATTGTGCGTTTTGCATTAATTCATATTTTGCTAATGACCCATAGCTCACTAATTTATCATAGTAGACCTTGGAGCTTTAGTTATATGACTGAAAAATCATTGAGAGTCATGAGGAGTATTGTAGATGGTTTTTCTTTATAAAACTAAAAACTAGAAGTGCCATAAAAATCAAGATTTGTAATGATTTTTATTAAATAGTTGTGAGACTAACAGGTTTGGTGTGTATTAGTAATATTTAGACTGATGAAGACTTTACTGAGAATATAAAGTAGCTGAAATACTTAATTTATTACAATACTAAAGAGACAAAAATAGAAACAGCTTGGAAACCAAGTGAAATAGTGTAAAGAGAAAGTACATGGTCTCGAAACAGGAAACAAAACATCTTGATTTTTCTTTGAAATTCAGGATATTGAAAAATATCTTTTCATATTTCACAGTAAACAAGAAAATATGTTAACAGCTTTTATTTCTCATATCTAATAAGAATACATTCCTGGCTCATGTTCATCTTGGTGTCCACCAGGACCCCCATGGTTCTTTTTCTGCACAGCATCGCTGGGTGGTCTCCAGCAATCACTGGTGCATTGGCTTGTTCCTCTCCAGCATAGCTTTGAACTTCCCTCAGTTGAACTGTAAGAGGCTGTTGAACTGTAAGAGCTGACAGAAGTCAGCTGACTTTTCTAGCCTGCCAAGGTCCCTCTGGATGGCAGCACGACTCGCTGACATATCAAGGAGGTAATATCCAAAAAAACTGTTCTTTCCTCACCCACCCAGCCAGTCATTTCACTGTAGAGGGCGACTGGGTTCATTAAACATGATCTTTCCTTTGTGAATCCATGCTGACTACTCCAAATCACCTTCTTGTCCTTCATGTCTCTCAAAATGGTCTCCAGGATTAGCTGATCAGCCTCCATCCTTTTTGTGCCTTTCTTGAAAACAAAAGTGACTTTTTATCCCCTCCAGTCCTCAGAATTATCTCTCAACCACCAGATCATTTGAAGATAATTAAGAATAGCCTCACAATGACATCTGCCAGCTCCCCCAGCACTTGTGAGTGCACCCCACCAAGGCCCACAGACTTCTGTATGACCAGTTTGTTTAAGTATTATCCGATCTGATCCTCTTCCATCAGGGGTAGTTTTAACTTTCTCCAGACATTCCACCCTGGTCTCCATGGGCTGGGATTCCTGAAGGTTGGTCTTGCTAGTAAAAACTGAAGTGAAGAAGGCACTCAGCATGTTTTTTGTGTGTGTCCTGTGCCACTGGGGCCCCTTCCTAATGAAACAGTGGGGACGCATGTCTTCAGTCTTCCTTTTTGTGCTTATGGACTTGAGGAAGCCCTTCCTAATGCCTTGACATCCCCCCCCCCTCACCCCCCCCAGATTCCATTCCATGCAGGCCTTGACTTTCCTAACTGAATCTTTTCATGCTCAGACAGTGTCTCTACATTCTCCCTGGCATATCTATCCCTGCTTCCACCTTCTGTAATACTTCCTCTTTTGATTGTTTCAGATGTGCTAGGATCTCTTGATTCATCCAATTTTGTCGACTTCCTGCTTGTCATGATGAACCAAGGCTGTAGTAAGATGTCCTTGAACAGCAACTAGTTTTCTTGGATCCCTCCTCCCTCTAGGGTCCAAATGTTCCTGTAGTAAGACATCCTTGAACCAGTTTTCTTGGATCCCTCCTCCCTCTAGGGTCCAAATGTTCCTGTAGTAAGACATCCTTGAACCAGTTTTCTTGGATCCCTCCTCCCTCTAGGGTCCAAATGTTCCTGGGCACTGGAGCCTCAATTATCTCTGCTGTTAACTTGAGAAAATGCTCCCTGCCATTGTCTTGTCTCTCCCAAACACTCTTACCTATATTTTGGGAACTGTGTCAGGGAGCATTCCCAATACACAGAATGGAAATGACCGTCATGCTTCGGAAGTTAACAGCTTATGGATATGTGCTCTTTCATAGCAGGTAACTTCCATGTCAAGGTTTTTTCCACAGTGTATTTTCTAGTCTAGGCATAGCAAATCAGAACTGCAAGTCAGGAGCTAGCATTCATCTTCATTAGATTCATAGAAACATAGAATGGCTTGGGGTGGAAGCGGCATCAAAGATCATCCAATCTCCCTGCCTTTGGCAGAGACACATTTCACTAGACGAGCTCGTTCAGAGCCCCATCCAACCTGGCCTTGAATAATGTAACAAACTAATGAGCCTCAGAGAAAAGAATTTGAGAGATATGGGAAAAATATCTGTAGCTGTGGTGGCAAATTGTTACTGTTTTTCAGTTTGTGCCGGATGTTGTCATGTGTTTTAAAAGCCTCTGAGAAGAACCACTTAGCGTTATAGTAAACAGCAACCTTCAACCTCAGCCAGTGTATATCATCTTACATATTTATTAACACTGCGGTTTTGATCTTCTGTTCCATCCACAGGTGAAGTTCAGTAAATTTATATTGGGAGTGACTGCAGATGCTGTAGGGCTGTATCTGAGTACTCCCAGCTGCCTGGGTTCTGTAAATGGACAGAAGATGCTGCATATTTCTGTGTTCCTCTCACTCTGACAGACAGAGGACCCTAAATGTAGGTGGATAGCAGCTCTCCACTGAGCTCCTGAATGGAAAGGAAGCAAGCTAACAATTAGTCCATGTTAGAATTGATTTCTCTATACTTTCTATGACGCTGTCATTACTTTTCAAAAATAAAATTTCTTCCTTTTTTCGCCTTCATCAAAGCAATTAGTATTTAATAATATGCCTCTATCTATCCTTCAGTGAAAATGTAAGGATGCTCAGCCTTAGGTAGCGTGTTTTATATCGATCTGTTTCTGCACTGAAAAACAATTCTGTCATCCAGAGAATAGGGAAGGACCAATGGATATTCACGGGTGGATCATGGCTTACATTCCACCCCTGAAACAGAAAATGTTAGTACAATAGTATCTACTTTGTTGACATGTGATTTATTTGTAAATTTTATATCTGTAAATGCAAGTACAGTTTCCACTCACCACTGTATCTTGTAACAGGAGCAATAGATGAACTCACTGTCTCATAGCACTTAAAGACATGGTACTTAATTAAACAGATTGCTTTGTTTTTAACCTAAGTTCTAGACAAATACACAGAGCACAGCAATTATTGAGAACCGCATGTGATTTATAAGGTGATAGGAGATTTAGGAGTGCTCATTTCTGGAACAAGCTTTCTGTATTCTGCAATCCAATTTTTTAAGTCAAACTTTTATTCCTGATGATTATCAGACTATATGGTCTAATTAATCTTTTATTATTCTGCAGCATTAATATCTCCTCAGTTGCACTGGAATACTAAAAGTCACATGTGGGGGCAGGCGTGCCTGCACCTGCAAACCACAGGAGAGTCCGCTGGTGGGACTAGTATACCTTCAACAGCCTCCCTTAGCCTCATGGTGAGGAAAAGGTCTCCCATAGCCCTTTGGGTTTTATTATGTAATGTACCCTGGTTCTCTCCTCCCAGTTGGCTGTTGTTATCCCACCCTTCATCCCCTTGTTCGTCCCCCCGTTGCCAGAAAGTTCTCCCTTCCCGGTTACCCCATTCGTTTATAAGTTATCAATATCTCCCTTGTTCCTGCCGGTTGGTTCCCCTGTCCTGGTCCCACCCGCACTCCACCCCTTTTCCCTATACCCGCCAGTTATCGGACTTCGCCTGCCTCTGTATAAAACCTGCTGTCACCCCATTGTCCCCCGTCTTCATCCCTGGACCCCTTCGTGTGCACCCCATCCAAGTTTGCTGTCCCTCCGAGAATAAACCAAGCCCACAGACCTCTATACGAGGACCCTTCTTGTCTCTCGCCGACTGAGCCGCCGAGCGCGCTGACGAGCAGGCAGGTCCGGACCGGGAGGGCAGCTCCCAAGCTGGAGATGACACCAGGAAGGTAGCAGCCGCTTGGCACCATCTGCCCCCGCCCACTGAGCCTGCAGCTACAGTCACACAGTCAAAAGACAAAATATAACACAAATATTAATGTTCACCATTGAAATTAGACTCCCATCAGTATATAAAAATACATATATTTTAATGTATACATATATTTGTACAGCTTAGCAAACTGAAAACTGTGATAAGCAGTAAATATTGTTCCAAGGAAACAGCTTTAAAAATACTATTTATGCATTACCCTTTTTTCATTTCTAATTATTTCCTAAAAGCTACTGAATTAATAAATTCCGGTATCTAATTCTTCCTGACTGCAAAATCACTCATTTGCATTTGCAGCATCAAGTATACAAAGCAATCACTCTGTATGTCCTTTACAGGTTCCTATTTAACAGGTATCTCTTTGATCTGCTCACCAGTTAAGACTCTCAGATCCTCAAGTGAAAAGAGACTATATCATAACTCATCTACTTACATCAAATAGTAAATTTTTTGATCAGGTGCTGTAGTTTTTTTCCTTGTTCTTGAGCAAAACTGATGAAGGTTTTCAGTTTGCTGTGGAACACCTCTGAATTCAAAGTAAAAGAATTCATTTAATCCAACAATCAGTTTGGTGCAAGCCTGATTTATTTAAAGTCCTAAAGTGATACTAAGAACTTTCAATTCCCATTAAATTCAGTTTATTAAAATCCCTCAGGACTGGGTTTGCCTTACTCTTCCTTCAACATCTGTTAGCACAGATGTGTTTCTTAAAGCTCTACCTGGCTTGTACAGGTGTGAAACTCACTCACATGTGTTTTCCATAGTCACGGAACCTTCACAACCAACATTAACCAAGGTAGTATATTACAAATACACAATCTGTGAGCAGAAAAAAAATCTGACATGTCTGTACTACAGGGGCAGAACTTTCATCTTAAATGGTTCTCCATATCTAGCTCTCATTAGCTGTACGTCTTATAGCATGTTATCGCACTGGAGCAATTCCAGGGACTCTGCCTGTTGTTATGAGAGTGTTATTTCAACACTATTTGATTGTATTGCAAGACTGTAATGTGCTAGAAGGGTAGTCTTTCATTTATTCTCCCACTAGAGGCCTAATTGGTGAGAACACCTACATGTGAATTCTGCCCCAGTCAGCTGAGATCAGAATAAATATCCCCACTGTCACATCTCCATTGCATTATTAGCATTGCCAGGCATGAATCTAGATTCATTTTAATGAGGTCCTTAAAATATCAGTCATTTATCCATATTTCTGCAGCTTGCAAGTCAACCTATTCATTTCAAAATTAACTAGATTATTTTAATAAAATCAGAGGAGATCACCCTTTTTTGTGACTTTTAAGACGAAACCACCATTGTTCAAGCCTTCAGGATTTATCACTGCACAGTGTAATTAAGCACTGAAGGGGTATTTTTTCTATATATTCTGATCTCAAATATTTGTATCTGCACAAGTTATAACTGAACACCCTTTAGCATACAATAATTCTGATATATCTTTTTATAATCTATATTTTAATTTGAAAAGTTTCACTGTATTTTTACAGTACTAATGATAAATTGAAAGAGAGCTATCAGCTGTCATATCAATACTGATTGCTATTAGATGGAAAAATTTACATTGACTTCAAACTAGGGAAATCTCCAAATATGGAACATTTTAAACACAAACAATGGGTCTAATTCACAGTGTTGGTTTTCACATTTAAATTTCCTTAATGTCTTCACATTGATTCTGCCTGCAAATCTTTTTTCCCCTCTTCTCTTTTTTTTTAAATAGAAAAATAGAGAGTCCTCATATTGGTTCCAGTATCTGATCCCATGAAATATGAATTCCCAGTTATTAAATCCCTGCAACAAACATATCCAGTAACTTTGCCTTAAATTTCACTCTTCTCTCTTAATATGTAAACCTGAATATTCGGTGACCCAGTTGTGGGCCGAATGTCCTTACATATGAAACTCTATGAATCTGTCATATTTTCATGCATCCATGTGCTGGATTTCCTGATATAAAACTTCCATTAGAGAGCAAACACACTATTTGAGGAAAAAAGTTAGTTCAAACCACCAAGGGAAGCTGCATGATATTTGTTAGGGGTGGTATATTTTCTGATAGGACACTAATGAATTTTGTATCTTTACAACCTGTAAAACTGCAGTTTTTCTGGAAAGCCGAGGAAGTCAGAACTTCTAAGTGGTAAAACAAGAATGGGTTAAAAATAGGACAAGAGAGAAGAAAACAAGAAGAAAATTAATTAACATATCTGTTCTTTAGTGAGGCAATTCAGAAGTAAAGAGAACAATTTCCAACAATGGTTTCTCCCATGCTGCCAATCAACACAAAAATAGGATACAAGTCACAAAGCAAAGAATTCAAGGCAAATTACTTTGAATGCTCATTTAGTGTCATTTAGCCATTGGTAGGAATGATAGAATGGAATTAACAGAGTCACTGAAATGGAAGATGAAGTGCAAATTATGTTCCAGTCAACTGTGTGTTTTGATATCAAGGAAAAATTACACAGTGTATACTTAAGACCAATTAAGACACTAAAAACTCTTGTTGTATTATTAGACATAGTAAGCAGATGATAAAATCAACTCCTGTGAAAATCAGTCACAGAATCCAGATTCAGATGTATTCATTTTCAATTTTTATCTGGTGTCATTACACACACTAGTAAATTAAATATATCTCTATACATTATTTACTTCCAGACTATTATGTGGTCACTGTGAAGTTCTTCATTGCTTATAGAAGCTTTTATTTGTACTAATTGCTACCTCTTTTTTGGCATAATTCCTCAACACTTTCAATAGAAAGAAGAGGTGTGGGATAAATAGTTTTTTTAAAAAAAGCTGAATTTACACTAATCTGATCAGGAAAAATACTGCTACCATAATTTATGCTGAGTGCATCTCCTTTTCAGAGCATTTAGTGTGCTATTAAAGCACTTTTTCATCATGTTCTGTGTCTGCTGAATAAATATAAATAGCAATATGTTAGTGTATTAGTTATTTTCTTCTATTTCATCATATGCAAGCAAGATAAACACAAAAATATTTTAACATTTAACCATATATGTATAATTGTTTCCACTGCACACTGCACTAATTATTCCTTATGTAGGAGTTGGATTGAATTATTGAAAACAATTAATAAAATTGCTATTTGTTGTAACTTCACTGACTTCAATAGAATTTAAGCAGTGTTCAGTCTGGTCTTTGTATGCACATAGGATATTAGAAGCAGAGAAAAATTATGCCAACAGTAACTCTATAGATGGAAGTGAGAAAATGAAATCCTGAAGTTCTAACATTTACAGTGTAGTACTTCAAGTGTACGTGTGTGAGAGCATATGGGAACATTTCTGGGTTCCTGTGTGTACTTACAGAGGTTATGGAAGTATTCTAAATCACAGATGTCCAATCAGATTTCTGGCTAGAGTGTCAGGCACTTTAGTTTATCACCAGTGAGTTTCAAATAAATGCGTTTACACTCTCTATTTCATCCTACGAACATAGAACTTTCTCTTCCACCTTTCCCTGTGGACTCTTATAAAAAATTATTCGGTTTTTCTGCATGTGCCACTTTGGTGGCTGGCTTTGTAGAATGGATCTGCAGAGTGGCTTGAGAAAGAGACTGGCTGATAAGATCAGAATTACCCATGTTTTTACTGAAGAATGTGGTCCATAAATGAAAGAAGATGTGGGGATGAGGCCACATGTTGCTCAAGACTGGTCCAGATTTTTGAAAGTATAATTAGAGTAAACTGTGCCTGAAACTCCTGTAGAAATATACATTTAACTTTCCTTCCTCTGTACATTCTCTTCAATGTTTTTGTTAAGATGTTTTGTTAAAGGATCATAAATACAAAGTAAATAAAATGAAAGAAATGCTTTTGCCATTTTGGGTCTTGGGAAATGGAGTTCTGAGATTGCACTCTGTGCATACGTGTGAATGTGTATATCCTTTCTTCCTTAATGCTGTTTCAACACCCAGGGCAATGTCAGGCAGACTTGAAAGAGATAAAGGCTGAAAGGATATCAGACATTACATAAAGCAAGATAGAAGAGGGAGCTCCTATTAGTGCCACTCTGTAGGAAAGCCCTCATTGAGAAAGTGAATCTTTGTTAGAGACTCTAAAGAGCCCTCTAGGACCCAACACCATGGAGACATTAATTCCATTGTTCATTAGTCATTAAATCTTTTTCTCTATGTATCTTGCTGATAAGTTATTTTTTGATTGCTTTAGCATTTTTGGGTTTGAGGCAAAGAAAAGCAAGTATAACAGTTTCCCAAAGACTGCTTTAACTGGACTTTGAAATTCACACTTCACAAAAACCAGTAAATTAAAGCGAAGGAGAAGTATTTCTTTGACTTGCCTGCTATTTGTTATTGTTTTCTTGCAACACTGGGTTAGCAGGGAAGATACATAACCCATTTTTAATAGTTATAGCCAGGAAATAGGAAAAAACAGAATTTTGAAAATGTGGTTCACGGAAAGAGTGGGCAGCACAAATGGGAAGATAACTTCTTTTGTGGAATTATGCTGTGATATATTTTAAATATATTTTCAACAAGACTACTACTGGAACAGTAACCTCACTCAACCGGAGTTTTGTTGAAATTTACCAATCTCTACTCCACATACAAAATCTGTCTCACTGCCACTTTTCAAAATAATTGGGATGAAATGCCCTAAAACTAGCTCACAAAAAAAGGATGGAAATGTGCTTTTTATTAAAACATTCAGCTGACAAGGAGGAAACAAAAGCCATTTCCTTCAGTTCATAGCAAGTATTTAATGAATTGCTAGCTCTGGAAATATAGAAGCAACAGTTCTAAAAACTAATGAAGGTACCTCAGAGAAATATTGATTTGAATGATTTACTGAGCTGCAAAAGATTCACATTGAAGTAAATCAGTATTTGGAACTGTAATTACACATAAGAATGTGTAAATTTTACCGTCAGCAATAAAAACTGTTATAGTAATAAAATATATTGCAATTTTAATTGCAACAGTCATTTCCTATTTACACCTAAGTGAATATGCAGAACAAGCTATTCTTGGCCCAACCACCCCATCCAACACTCGCACTAACTACAACACTCCATGTGCATAGTCCTAAGATTTATTTCTAAAGTCCTTGTCTTCAGCAATGCTGAATAATATGCTATATTATAGTGCAGTGCATTAATCTGCTTGAATTAAAGACTTTGTTGAATAATTGCAGGGGATGGTTTACAAAATTTCATTCTTCTTTAAGTGGTTTCTTCTCCAGTTATAGTTAGTAAATTACCTTTATGGAATTTCTCATACACAAGTTGTTTCAATTTCATGGAATATTTCATGCAATGGAAACCAGCAGCATATAAGGTTTTAAATCTGCTTTTTGTATTATCAGCAATTTCTGTTTCCTTTAAAAGTTAGGGTAGTTCTGAGAAGGTCGTCAGAAGAATTCCAGGTTGAAAGTTTCTGCACCTAAAGCATATTTTGCCATTCTAGTTCCCACTGATTATTAACATACACATGAAATTTCCTTCTCTTTCCAGTCTCAAGCTGATTTACCATTTCAGCAAGAGATCAGAGAATTTTTTATCCTGTAAAGCTTCAAGTCATAAAATCATGTTTCAGCTGCTAGGCAGTGTGCAATGTATTGTTTTTGCAGTATTAGATCTGTCATTTGTTCCATAAAGACAGACTACCTTTCCCCTATATTCAATATTTTGTGTTAGCTGCAGTACTTAAATATAGTTAAAGAGCCCAAAGGTTCTTCATCAGATAGTTTACTGAAATTAAACTCACTGAACTGAGAAGACTCTAAACTAACCATGTACCTTGTTTTCTGACAAATAAATGGGTGCAGATACAGTAGTCCTTTAATGATCAGAAACTGCATTATTATTGCACAGAGGAGAAAATGAGTGTCTGAGCCCACACACTCACCTGTGGACAAAACTTTGTGCTTCACATTCCAGTACCATGTCATTAGTGTACCTTTCAAATTTTTGTCCAGAAAGAAAAAGAAATACCATGGTGATAACCGTGGCCCTACATGATCAGAAATCTTTGTCATTCTTGGAGAGCATCTCTCCTGCTGTTTCCAATACCCATCCATCACAAAGCCAAGTCTCATGAGTAGGGACCAACTCAAATATGCTATTATGAATATATTAATTCTGCAGTAGAGTAAAAGTAGATTTTCAGTGATATTACTTTTATTTGTTTTATAATTTCTTTATCATTGTTTCCCTCAGACCATCCATCAGGATGCAGATGTCTGAATGGAGGCAAGTCTGATAATTTCTGGAGTCCCAAAACAGTATCAGAAAAAATATCTGGGCTTGCTAGTCTGGGGAAGGTAAGGTATTTTGTCTAACTTGGATCTGGGTGAAGTAGTGGTGGGGAATTGACACAACACAACTTCAATATTAACAGAGTCTCTCAAATTTCCCAGCCACTCACACTACGTGTCTTTGCAACAATAGGGAAAGTCTTCTCAAACATTTGAGAATGTTTAAGCTCCTGCTCCAAATTGCCTTCTGGGAAAGGTTCTCCCTAGAGAGACAATTCAGAGCAGACACATTAGCTACATAATACTGCTGTTGCAAGTCCAAAATAGAGTGGGAAAGAAATTATGACAGACTTAAATGGGACATCAGTGTTGGTCCCACTCCCTTTCACTAACAACAATCCCAGCTCAACTCAGTTCTTTCCAATGAGCAGGTAAAGAGGCCAAAACAAAACACGTTCTCCTTTTACCCTTCTCTTGTCTCCACAGTTTAATCTCTTCCTTTATCTAATTAAAAAACTTTCTGTGCTGACAGAGTGCAGAATCAAAATTAAGAGAGTGAAATTTAGACAAAGCACATTCATTATCTGGGGTGTTTGTCTTCTACTGACCTCTGCGTGTTGTGTAGGACTGCAGCTTTCTTGTGGACACTTTTAATATGAAGCTGGTGAGGAAATGGGTTGTTGGAGACTAATGGAAGATTGGAAGTTGGAAAGGTAAGAACTGGGTAGTTCATTGAGGAAGTAATGATGTGTAATTCGGAGATGAAAGAAAAACTTCAGGGTTGAAAATAAGTCTACATTTTTTCAATCTTTCCTGTAGTAAAGCAGTATATCATTGACATCTCTGACCCTATCACATCTCTCATGTTTCTGTTTAGAGGAAAAATGTAGCTAAATGTGAATTTCTGTAATTAGTCTTTTGCTTGGAGCATTACTGTTGATTAAAAGATACATGGCAAAAATTAATCAAATATAATCCATTGTTTGTTTGTTTGTGATAAATCTTCATCCAAATATCTGTGCAATATACTCTTTCTTATTTATGGGAATTCCCAGTTCTGTCAAGAGTCATTTTAACCCCAGAAATGCCATGGATCAAAACTTTAATCTCAGATATCTTACCTTGGAGAGGGACTTCAGGGATCAACAGGAATTGATGACTGGCCACACGTTACATTTTATAATTCCTTTAACAAGAATCTGAGAGATGTAAAACTTTCAGTGTAAAAGTTTATGCATTGGTGCTTCATGGGCTGCATGAAGGCAGCATTTGTTGCCACAGCAATATAACAGATACCGGATCTCCCCTCTCATTTTCAGTATGAGTTGTTTAGTTTGGTTTGATTTTTAAATTTTTTGTGTGTGCTAATATGACAAAACCAGGAGTATATAATAGAAAAAGGTACTTTCAAATGGACAAACAAAAAAAAAACCTTTATAAAATATTTAATTAACTCTGTAAACTTGGTAAACACTTACATTTTGCTTTTTTTCAGTCACTTTCTCTCAAAACAGTACGAGATGCTGTAAATTAAAAGGATAATTTCACAATCAATAAACCTATATGAACACATTAGAGTATTACTGAAAATACCAGTTTCTCTTCCTCATATTATTCAAACATAATACCTTCCATGCACCTTTTGGAAAGACCTAAAAAGCCTGAAATGTATTGACCATCAAATTTAAAGAAGTAATCCTTAGAAGCAACAATACAGGCAACAGAACAATGTTTTGACTGATTCTTTAAAACTTTTAAAATACAGTAGTAGTGTTCATTTTGTTAAATTATTCAATTAATATTACTAGATGAAATTATCTCTCACAACAGAATATTTTATTAAAGTATTTCCTACAAATTTGTGTGAGGAAGGTAGAGATTATTCATTTGTATAAATGTGAGAGTGATGAATTATTACTGACAAGTTGCTGCCAAGGTCAAAAATATGTCTCTGTTTTAACATACAGATATAATGGTACTGACCCCAAATTAGTGAGTTGGAAAACAAAATTGTGCAGTTTGTGTCCATAAAAATAATTAATCTATCAGAGTTTCATCATGGTTAAAATTGGGAGTTTAAGTACTTCAGTATAACTCTCTACATACATTTAAAATTGTGCACAAATATCTCATGGGATCCCAGGGCTGTGTTATCCTCCACACCCAGAACCATTGCACCCCTCCTCTCCTTTACAAAAAACTTTATCTCGTTGCCCAAACCTGTTCCTCCAAAAGGGTGCCACGTCCTTCCCAAGGGTCTGGCCAAGATACAACCAGCCTCTCCAAGCAGCTGACATCCCAAAGTCCCTGTGATGGGGAGCAGGTGCCCCTGTGGCCCATGTCACACCAGCTCTGTGCTAGCCAGGAATGGTGCAGAGTGACACAGGGGGAGCCACCCAGGATGGGCTGGTTCTACCTGAACTGCAGCTGAGGGGATGCTGCAGAGTTGTAAAGGATGGTTCAATGGGAAAATGAGCATGTAAAGAGGCAGCATGGAAAGCTAAACAGGGCTGGGAAGGAGGATAAGGTGATGTGAGGCTGCAGTTGAAGCTGAGTTCTGAAGAAATAGACTGGCTGTGAGGAAACTGAAGTCTTAGAAAATAGCAGATTCACAAACTAGACCTTGTCCCAGTGTCGGCTGAAGAAGCAGTAACAGGCATGGGACGAGGTTGTGTATGCCCAGAAGTTTTGTGTCTCTGTCCATGCTCCCATTTGGATAACCTCACAGAAAGGGTCTTCACTCAAATATCTCATGTCCCATTCCCTGGAAAAGTCTGTGCCAAGTCCTCCTGTAAGGTGTCAGCATGATTCCTAGTCATTCCAGAAACAAAGCAGGAATTCAGACAAAGGTCCTTCTGATTGATGTAGTGTAGAGACAGTTGAATAAGCAGATATATAAATTTTGTCTTATGCAATTTTCTGAGTTCACCCAAATGGACATAAGTAGCTATAAGTTCTGTAAAACTGTAGTTTAATTTAAATCTCTGTATTTGGCTTGTAAGAAATACAGCTTGAATGTTTATTTATACGGATTTTTTTTTTATTTGGGGTTTTTGTTGGCTGTGCGGCATGAGGGAAACTGGCTGTTCTGGGTGTGAATTTTATTATTTTACTTTTATCATTAGTTTTTGATAGCTATTGTATGACATGCAAATATTAATAAAAAGTGTAAGCTTCTTTCTGAAGGAAATGAGATTCTTAAAAGCATCTATTTTATATCTACAAGTTGTCTTGCAAGTAGAGCCTATTGTGCACACCATACTTTTTTAGGATTTTGAATTTTCAGAGTCAGTCTTATTTGCTAGGAACACATACTACATTTCTATTTTTCAAACTAAGCAAGCCTACTAAAAGTTTTATTTTTACCTTTTTCTTACAAGTAACTTTACATGTATTCCCATAGTCTCACAAGTCTGACAAAGTTTAAAGCTATTTTTTTCTATAAGAAATGTCTCATAGTACTGTAAATTTCTCGATAGATATTAAAATTTAAGCTATTTCTGTAATATCTATATCCCTTTCAGATTTTCCATGAAATGTGTTGGCAAATATTCACCAGGTAGATAAAAAGCATTTTGATATTCTGATGATTATGAAAAAAATTTTTGAACAAAAAAATTTCCTGTTCCCTTCTATTTTTTAAAGACAGAAGTTCTTTTGTTATGTTTGCTTCTGGAAATAAACATGGCAAACTAACAGCTAAATAACGTATATTTTTAAATATTTTCTTCTGGTTAGAGTAAGTTTTATGAATACTCTTCTATTACGAAGTACATTTTTCACTTCAGAGAGAATATAAATTTGACCTCTGCTCTGAAAAGTAATAACCTCCCTATTCTGTAAATATTCCAGGATGCCTGAAGAATTTATTTCTCTGCTTGTGTTTGTTTGAAGAAGTCTTTTTGATCAAGCAGGATTAGTACTTTTAGCTCATATAAATGCCAAATTACACATAATGTCTACACTCCTTGATTTAAGATAAAGGTCTAGCAGCAACACTTGAGAGTTCAATAAAGCAAAAAACCGTAAGAGCAACTGGCTCTCAAGAGATGCTGCCAATGGCTCAGCACAAAGAAAGATTGCACCGGTTTGTTTTTTTTTGTTTTAATGTGTTGAGATGGAGCTTCTCTGAGAGTTTCAGTTCCCAAAGGCAGTGTGTAATGTGATAGAGTTCAAATTCTTCTAAAAGTTTCCATTGCATTTTTCAATACCTGAAGGCAACGTTTACACTGTCCTGTTGCTCTAGGTTTGGCTGGGCATTTGTTAGTGATGAGAAGTTGGGTTTGTTTTTCGTTTTTCATCACTTGATTTTCATTTTATTGTTTTGATTTGATGGTGGGGTTTTTCTTCTTTGTTGTTTTCTTCTGACATTGTTGTTTTTTTGCTGTTTATTACTAAACTGTCTTTATCTCAACCCATGAGTTTTGTCTGTTTTACACTTCCAATTCATTTCCGTCTCTCATTGTGAGATGAATGAGTGGTTATGTGGGGCTTACCTGCCTACCAGAACACATACCAATGTCCCTTAACAAAAATATTGCCCATACAGACATATTTTGAGACTGAATCCAATGGATACAGAGTTTTCCAGGGCCCTGATTGAAAAAAACAATTAGCTTTACATAAACAGAAATACCATGCTGTAACTTCTGCAATACTTTCACATCTGAGGAAGAAAGATGCAGTTTAAGAGAAGAATTTAAAGAGTCCTAAAGAATCTGACAGGCTTGCTATTACACAGTGGGGTAAAATGCAGATATTATTAAATAGGACAAAAGATCTGGACAATTTTTCATTACACTTCTGTTTCCATGTGAGTTATGAGCTTTTCTAAGTGCCTCCCAGCCATCAAGGACACCAGTCAAAGAAGTTTGGCACTGATGTTTCTTCAGTCATTCTCCTTTCTTACTTTCTCTGCTAGAAGAAGAATACATCATAACATTACCTTACCAGTCACCCCAGGTTTAGTCTTTCCTTGTGTGATTCTTTTCTGGACTCAAAAATTGGCCTTGACATAGAGGTCATGTTGAGAGTACAGCAAAAGTATGCAAGTGAAAATATTTGGACCCCTGTATTTAGGGTGGACATAATTTTAGCTGAAGTATGGAGAAGGAAAGAACATTCAGAATCTGGAAACATGCTGCTATTCATTTTATTTCACTTTTTTTACTTATCTGAAGAGATGCAACTGTGTTGTCATTCATTACTTTCTCAGAAGATGCCTTTCTTCCCTGCCACTGACTTGGAGCTAAAGTAAAATTGCTTGCTGTTTGATTCAGAAGCTTTGTCTACCTGTAGCAACAGTGTTACACAGATGCAAGATTATTACAGGGGACGTCTTCAAAGATGGTATTTTTTTAAGAAACACAGAATCACAGAAGGGGTCGTGTTGGAGAGGGCCACAATGGATCCAACCTCCCTGTTCAAGCAGGGCCTCCCAGAGCACATGGCACAGGGTTGTGTCCACAAGGTCCTTGAACATCTCCAGTTTGGGAGACTCCACAACCTCTCTGGGCAATCTGTTCCTGTGCATGGTCACCCACACAGTTAAGAAATTCTTCCTCATATTCAGGTGGAATGTTTCTGAACTCAGTATTTTTTCCAAAGATGAGCATTCAAATCCTGTTTCTCTAAGCTCTCTCTTCCCTGCTCCACTTTCCTTTCTCCCAGTCTGATTACAGGTTGCAGTCACCCCCTCCATCTTCTGGCCTTTTACAGGATGGCTGTGCCTTCCAGTCTGTGGAAAAGCCATGAATGGTGGCTGCCATTCATGTTAAAGCTGCTGTGTCTTGAGAAAGCTTTATCACTCAATTTTTTTATTTTATTCTGCCTTGTTCTTGGAAGTATATATAGCCTGGCACACACAAATGATCCCCTAGGAAACATTTTGGAATCAGAAGAGAACACATTACCTAGCGGTCAATAATAATGAATCTTCCCTTACAGACCAGCATCTGTGCAGCAGCTGACAAAGGATTTTTCAGGCTGATTTCTAAATTTAAACTTAGTTGCAGTTTTTGGACATCCTGCTTGCTTAATATAAATGAATGTATATTACTGAATATCTATATCTTCTGTCTTCTATTACAAGTACCAGTGGAAAACTCTTGTTTGGCACTGTCCTCCGTGGAGTTTCAGTATTCTGGCTCAGCACTGAGAGGGAACAGAATTAGGAGGATTCCCATTTCTGTTAGGAACATTTTCAGAGCAATATTTATATTTCAAAGATGACATCTCACTTCTGAAATAAACACCCAGGACTAGTCCACACTTGCATCAGTGTTTTATTTTAGCTGGAATAGCAGACATGGTCAGCCTTTATGGGTGATTGAAGGCAAATGGGAGAGAGCAAAACAGGAAGATAAAGCCAAAGAACACAGATGTTTATTAGCCTTCTAGAAATGATCAGATCAGAGAAAAGTATTATTTCCATGCATCAAGAGAATGAGTATTTGAACTGTTGCTTTTGATTCAAAACATTCACATCACTGATCATCTCCTGGAAAGGAGAGACAAGATGAGATGAGTTAATTGTATTTGGAAATATAACAAGGTTCTTCTAACTGGGTTGCAGACCATTTGTATGAAGAAACCTGCTAAAACATCAGGGAGACCCTGAGCCTTGCTGTGTGCTTCAGAAGGAAGAAACTCAGGATTTCAGTAACATACCCGTTCACATGAAGGCTCACACTTAAGGGGACTTTGGTGTCCCTAAAACACACTCCGCAACGAAACTGATAGTAGCCCCAGAGCTTGACCAAGAGGAACTGGGCAGGTATACACTGAATATGAGCTTCTGCACTTTTCATCTCTCACCAGAATTATTGCAGTCACATGATGACAAGAGAAAGCATCCCAGCTTTCAGGTCTCTACACTTTTTTTAAATGTTAAAAGATGTAGAAATTCTATGTTGTCCTTTGCACAGTGATATTTAAAATCTGGAATGTAAAATTGCTGGCTTGACAGTTCCCTCATTATATCTGAGTTTTCCTGGTAACACACACACTCAAATATAGCTACTTTGATTCAAAAATTTATGTTTTGTTTTGCATTAAACAATGTGGAGGTGTCATGTAAGTCAATTCACATCTATTACAATGTCTTGTCATCCAGACTTTTAATTTCTTCCATTTAATGAAATATCTCTAATTTAAAGTCAACATATATTTGCCAGAAAGCCAAGAAGTTTTCATGTCCTTTAGATGTAATGTCTGTACAATACAACTTGTTCACATCAAGTTAAATTCAAGCTAAAAAAGAAAAAAAGATATAAATTATAAATGTGTGTGGTATGAAATCAAACACAGAAGCTTATTTCCTTATATCTTCATAATTAATGCTCACTTCTGTGACTCTTTTCAACCTGAAAACTCTCAATTGTTAAGAGATTTAATGATGCCTCATAATTTACAGCATGCTTATACTGTTAATGCTCACTGATTATTTTACTGGAAAAAGCACAGCTTTAATTTATTTGATTTATCACCATATTTTTTTAAAGTAAATATCCACAATTGATCTTTCTTCTGTTTAACATATAACTTTTATGGGATATTGCAACCACTGGACAACAGGGACATTTTGAAGAGTGCTGTGTCTATGAAATATCTGTCTTTCTGCCTGAGTGACCAGAAAGTTTTATGACTCATGCGTAAGTGTCTTCAAATATTCCATGAATATTTACGGCGAGAGATAGCTGTCAATAGTAGTACCCAACATACACAGAATTTTTTGTGATGTATTTTAAAAAATTTCTCAACAAACAATGTGCAACATAGTGAATTTTTTCCTGTTTCCTCAGGGATGAAAGCAGAAGAGCTTGGAAAAGATTGGCCGAAAACTCTTGTCACTTTGCTCACTAGGCTGGATTCAAACCCAATTAAATTTTGCACTGAATCTGTGAAGAACACATCAACACCAAATTTCAAAGTTTCAACCATCAATTCCCATGATTTTCTGCAGATTTTAAATGTTTTTCTATGATTAAAGTGTGAAGTTGCTAATTCACAGGCACAGGAGCAGGTTTGGGCACAGCTTGTCAAGACCCATTCAGTCACAGAAGGCAGTTTGGTAGAGAGAGCATTTTGGGAGACCTAAGGCAGGATGAGAGGGATGGGAAGTTAAGAGCTTGATAGAATATGGCGAAAGAAAAGATTGCTCACCCTCTTGGCAAAGTGGAAAGGAGTAGCCAGTGCAGGACAGACCTTAGAAAGTCTGCTGCAAGAAGGAATAGGGGAGTGGAGGGAAGGGAGGGAAAGGTCTCCTATACAGGGTAAATATGGAATCAGCAAAGTCTTTTCAAAGGAGGTTATAGAAACATAACTAGTGGGAAAAAGCTACCTAAAGCATGAAAAAGGAACTGATACATCTCTGGCAAGGAAAAGTAATGGCACTTGGAAAAGCTCAGCAATGCCATACTGAGGATGACACAAAAGCCCAGAGCAGAGATGTCAACAAGAACAACGGGTGCTTCCAAAAGTGGCAAGTGAAAGGCCACTTTTAAGTTTTTCTGTCCCTCCACAGCCTGTGCACCTTGGACATTTCAAAGGGACTACTGCTGAAAACCTGGCAGTAGAAGACAGGCAGCTGGAGAGAACAGAAGGAAGAGAGAGAAGCTGCTGTTTCCACTTTGGAAGTACAATAGTGTCCCTTAAAAGAGCAGTAGTGTCACTTAGGAAATGAGCACTGTCAGTGTTGGAAGTGGCAGTGGGAGAGCAGTGGAGTTTTTCCTCTGAAAGTTAACTGGGCTGATATAACCGGCAACTTTCCCAGTGCTCCACATTAAAGAATTCAGATGCAGCTGCTGGGGTGAGAGCATGCTGCTGCTGAGATAAAATAGTCTACTTGCTGTTGTTCTTTGAAGAACAGATCTCTGCTGAACAGGGAGGGGTGGTGGTTGCTGGGGATCATCTATAATAAAAAAATAAATGCCACTAGTGTACCAAAATTCCAGCATATAAACTTTCTCACAAACCTTTTCTTTGTCAAATCTGGGGTGATGTTCTCAGGGGCCAACCTAGGATAATCTGCTTATTAGGTCTCTTGTCAGTCTTAGCCCACTCCTCAGCACTCCATACACAAAGGATATGTTTAATCCATACTCCTTGAACTCAGTCTTTCCAGAGGCAAATCATGCAGGAGAGACTGCAGATGCTACAGTTTTCTAATGATGTACTTTTGCTCTCCTCTTCCACAGGGAACTCTGAGAATGAAAAAATTATAATTTAACATTTCTTGATTATCAAAGAGAATACAAAACATACAGGCCTGTAGCTGGTTGCTATTCCCCAGACACTTAAAATCATTTCAACAACAAAGATCTCAGAAAGGCAGTTAGAATGGTTAGATTGGCTTGCTCAGACGGACGTAAGAAGTTGATCTCAGCAGAGCAAATCTTCAGATCCTGACAAGAACAATATGCAAAACTGGAGGAACTCCTCCCAGCAGTGAGCTCCACTACTAGCTACAGGGTGAGTGTGATAGACAGCTTTGGGGCTGTTCAGGGAAAGAAATGCTTAAAATATTTCCCTGAAGTTGATGTGAGATGCCATGCTGAAAATCATTGTACAGCATCATTCTTTCAGTCAGGTACACGTTCAGCTTAAAAAAAAAAAAGACCTCTAGCACAACAATATAGAGTCCTGTTCTGAGAACATGAAGCAATGCCAGCAGCATCTCTAAAAGACCTTATCACCAATACTTCTGTCTCAGCTCAAATCTGGAGACAGTGCTGGAGTAACTACAAACTATTCTGACCTTTTAAATCCTCTTGTCATGAGGACAGAAACAGAGTGCATGGTCATTCTTAGTTTTGGGCAGACGATGACATTTTGGTGGAAGTTACAAAAATAATCAGACACATGATTTGAAAAGTGAAATATCTCAGGGAAAACTCTGCATATACATTAACAGTGGTCTGTTCCAGACAGCTGTGTGAATCTGAGACTAAGAAGGAAGTGACAGATTTTGAACTGTTAAATACCACCCAAGTATGTATTGGCACTCTTAATTTAGTTTACCATACTTATACTCCTACTACACTATCAGTTCAGTGGTGAATTAGCAACTTGCCAAGGAAAGTGAAGTCATATCCTTCAGTTTGTGTAGTATTCCTGTGTATTTCTGTACAATTTAAACATTGTTTTAGTTCACAAATTAATTCCTTCTCCCTGGTACCTCCTGTAAACAATAAGCTCTCCCAGAGAGTTTAAGAATTCAAAAATATGTTAAACAGAAACTTTTGGTAGAGAGCTTTGACAGTGTCAGAATTGCAGGTATAATTCCATGAATGTTCATATTCAAGTTTTATACCTCAAATTACTGAATAATAAAACAGATTAAATAATAAAACTCTGAGTAAGTCAAAATGGCAAATTTTGTTTTTAATATTGCCATGGAAATTATTTAATTTTCACTCTAGAAAATTATATTTATAGCATAGAAAATAATTTTTATTTTATAATATTTACTAAAAAATATTTTTCTCTTTGTTATTCAATCAGTCTTGTCATAGAGAAATATGCATAAATCTTTGAATGTGGTGGAGAATTACACCTCGAGTGGCAAGTTTCCATAACCAAAATCAGAAGAGTTTTTCACTATTTCAGACATACTATGTAATGCTGTTTGATAAACGTCTAAGGATGAATCAAAGGCCTCAAACCTAAAGCCCAAACCTGTCACCATGTCTTCATAATACAGCCTCAGGTGTTTTCTCCTGTGCTGCATCCACCTTTGGGATTCTGTTCATCCTAAAACCAAATCAATTCATAAATATCTTGTCTGACCCTTATTTATTATCAGTGGTGCAGCTGCTACATGTGGATCTGGACTGATGCAATCTCTAAGTGTTCTGTGAAACTACTCTGTTCTCTGGAATTTCATCCTTTGCTTTACTGTCCTACCAATAATTTGTCTTACTGGAAGCAGAACTATGAGATGATTGCAAAATAAATACAGTCTGCTAAATAGAATCTCATGAGATGAACTGCATGTGGAGTAACACAGAGTCTAAAGAAATTCCAGGTGTTATGCTTAATTTTGATCCATTTCAGAGTGACTTTCTCTTATAAAAATTGAGATCCATGGGGAAAAATTGTTTCCCGTATCACTTATTTTTAAATAGAAAATGCGGTAAGTTGTTTTATAATTATTGTTATCATAAATATGGAAAAAGACTTACATGGTCACAGTCAGTGCAGCACTCTTTCAAGCCTCATAGGAACCTAGAAGACAAATTAATTAAATTTGAAAAAGAACAAGTTGTCTTTGTTAATTCAGAGATATTTTATCAGTTTCATTGCTTATGGAACTATTTTTAATTATAAAGAACTAACGGATATTTAAGCTTGAGAAATTATGTCAATTGCATTACCCTTTTAATTGCACAAGCTGTTATGGCATTTTAATTAAATGAGTTTCTCTTCTTTCTCATTTCTCTTCTGAAATGAGAAAAATGCTCTAGCTTAAGTGGTGAACTAATGTTTTTGGTAGACAAAGTGATCTCTGTGACGGAAGCTTCTGACTTAGGTGTCACCCTCATAGAACAGGTGATATGTGAAACTGAAAAAAACAATGAAAAGAGGACAAAAAACTTTCTGAAATGTTTGTAGTTAGATGGGTTTTTTGAAAGCTATCACATTTGACAGTAAAATGATAGAAATATTAGATCTGCTCATTTGAAAAATCCTACACATACATTTTCTCTACACACTGATTAACTCAAATTATTTCATATTAAATTATGTGCAACATCAAATCAACATAAAACATATCTCTCATGTCTTTCTAAGTATTTTAGAAATGTTTCAATTTGAATGGGTTTAGTTGGTTTCTTTATCTGGTGCAGAATTTCTACATAATGTGACTTTTCTTATCAAATGAAATATCCATTTTCTACCTGATGATTTGGAAACTAACATTTACCAACATATGTGTGTCCCTGTTCAATTTGTTGCTAAATGGCCAACTCTTCTCCAGTTAGATAGTTATATAGCCTAGATGTTTATATTTCTTTCCATTTTTCTTCATGACAACCACAAATCACTACTGTAAGTAAAAACTTCTTGAATCATCAATATTATAATATACAATGCTTCTAAGATATCAGTTAATTAATTTTTGTTCTGTAGCAGTTAATCCTTGAGTATACAGAAGTATAGCATTTCATAACAAAAATAAGAAAATTTGTGACTTTGTCACTAACTGGAAACATTTAACAGATTGCACTCTCCTAAATAACAGTTTCACAAAAATGTAGAATACTTCTGACATCTATTCTATCATAGTTCCATGGCCATTCCTTTCATAGACTGGTTTTAAAATGTGCATTTAAAGGATCAGGTTTTTCCTTCTTAAAGCTGTGATAGGAATACCATCCTCCTGCATCTCTGTAGTTTCTTGGTGATGCTCACCCAATGAAAGAAAATCCTGTTTTATGCCCACACACAACAGACCTTAGGAGGAAAACACAGCTACTCTCTTTAATCTTCAGTTACAGGAAGATGAAAAGTAGGCTGAGTTGGGCTGAGTGTCCCATGCTACCCATTACCTAAGGGGTCACACTCGTTCCTCTTCATTGTCATCCTCTTCCCATGAACAAACATCATGAAAACAAATTCTCAAGTGCCCATTGTAAGTGCAAGAAGTGTTATTCTAGTCAAGCTTGTTCCTCACCTCTGTTATTAGTGTAACTAGAACTAAGAAAATGCAAATTGGCCTTGGCTGTCTCACCAGTCTGGATGCCTTTCAAAATCTACCAGTCCTGCTCATAACTCAGAACCAAAAAGAAACTGATAACTGACTTATTTGATCTGGCTCTAAGACCAAGTCAATAACTGTCTCCCTTTACAATTTTGTGTGTTATTGATGTAAGAAGCAAAGACAGAGAGAGCTATTCAAGGTCCCTTTGGATGTACTAACCCCAGTGTTAGAGACCTGCATCAGCCTTGTGCTGCCAGGTGTGTCCAAGCCAATGTGACTTTGTTGAGAAGCCAAGATACGTGGGGCTTCTCAGTCCCAGGCTGGCATTGTTTAGCAGCAAAAAATGTATTTACACACATGTAGTCATATCAAACCACTCATAGTTACGCTGGAAACTCCTACTACATTCCTATTGCCTGGCTCCGTATATTGTCTCTTGTTTTCAAACACTAGTTGTGAGTCATAATGGGAGTAGAAACGGGATGATAAAATCTGCATCCTTCAATGCACACATTCAGCAAATAATATTTTAACAGAGAATTTGTTATTTCATGACCCTCAATAGTGGTGAGAGAGCACAGTCCGCTTTTCACTCCCTTAACCCCAAAGACTACATAATGAAAAATCTAGAAACAAAAATCAGTAACTGCCAATCTAATACTTAAAGGTCAACAGGTGTTTACATTATCAGTGTAGAGCTGGACTACTTTGAGCTTAAAATTTTTTATGTACTAATATAAAATTAAGATAGTCAATAAAATGACCACTCTTTTATTTCTTGTTCCTCTAAGTATCTCCAATTCAGTAAGCACTGCAGTGAAGTTCAGTATTTTTGTCATAGGAACAACTGCTTTTTTGATGCCACCTACTCTGTAGCCTCAGAGAGAAAAAAAAAGGAAAAAGCAGAAAGAAAAAAAACCCTCAAGGCAGTTCAGCTGAGACGTTTCATACATGAAATGAAAGGAAGATTTCCTACTGTTGTCCAAGTCATAAGAACTAGTGCACTGAGAAGGGGAGAGAGGGGAATTACAGTTTACTAGGTCCATAGTGATTTACCAAAAATACTGGGTATAGACCTAATTTCAACACCCAATTCAGATGGACGAGAGGAGGTTCTTTATTTTAACTGCTGGGCTGTTGTGTGGAATAATTTCCAAAGCCGCAGAGCAAAATCACAAAACATTACAAGGTATATATCTACAAAGGATTCAATACAAATGCATATTCAGAACACTGACACTTCCCACTGCCCGCTTCATGTGGTAATTAAATGAATAGGTATTAAGCATGCATGGTTAGTTCTTTAAAATAGGTTGGGGTCATATAGTGAGTGGAGGTCATCAAAAAGGTGAAGCATACTCTTCTTCCTCACTTTGACCTTCCTCGCCCCCATGACTTAACACAATGAGATTGACCTAAGTAACTCCTTAATTACTCCCCCTATTCTTTTAAATGAATTTATAATTGAAAAGATTTGTACCTGTCTAAATGTCTTCAGATCTCTGTTAGGCCTAAGCACAGCTGAGCAAACACAGTAACAAGCAATCAGTCCTTTGATTTCAAAGACCTATTCAAGGCTCAACTCTAGTTTAATTATTAATTGACTACAGCTGGGCTCACTAGTTTTAACAAAATTAACTCTTTAGCTAAAATTCTATGTTTCAATACAATGTTACTAAAGAAAAAAACTTAACCTAGAGTACTTTTCTTGTCTCTTTATGAAACACAAATATCGCAACTCTGTTTTCAGGTATAAGGTGTTCAATCATCTGGGCTCAAAGTGATCTACCAGCCCAAAGCTTTAATGGGCTGTAACATGGAACTGCCATTTTATGAGAATTTTAACATTTTTAACCATCATATGAACCAAAAGAAATTATATATTACTCCTAGGAGAAAAGGTTTCTGAAATGTTATCTGTGATTTACAAGACCAAACAACATTTTTGCAAAACTGACTATAATTGTGAGTTTTTCAACCCCCCAGTGGAAACTAAGGTAAAACTGACTGAAAGTTTAAAAAAACCCAACCCTCAGGAAAAATTAATTTTGTATTTGACATAGTGGACATGTTTTGACATCTTCTAATCTCATTTACATCAGCTACCACCTGTCCACTACATACAGAAAAGCAAATACAATTTGAAGAATCTACAGCACAACATCAATTTCCTAGTAACACTTGGAACAAAATTGTTTGAAAGAAAGAAGACAATTAAAAACACAGTGCCCTTTTAGACCAAGTTCTTCTACATGGAGTATTTTCAACTGCGAATAGCAAATAGGAAGTTTGACTTTTCACTACATCACAGAAAGACGCTTTAACAAAGCCAGTCAAAAGTAAGATTGCACTGACCACCATAATAGTGTTGGAGTAACTGGATTTATATATCATAAGAGTGAAATCCAAAATTCCAACAGCATTATTGTCAGTGGAAAATATTTGATACCATTTTTTTTCAGCATATCTACATTTTCTTGTATTTGCATATTAGTACCTTTTTCATTCCAGGCATTTGTCTACATGGTCGTTGTAAACTCAGAATTCTCTTTATGTGTAAACATTCTTTTCGAGCAGATTCTGCACTCCCATATGGTCCTTCCTCACTTCTCTCCATGCAGCACATGCCACCTGCTCCAGCCAGGTGTGACAAGATTGTTCCTTTAAAACTATAAATCACTGCAAATGAATTGAAATAATTCATTTCAGGATGGAGAGGAGAGGAGAGGAGAGGAGAGGAGAGGGCAAGATACAGCCACCATATCATATTGTTGGACTGGAGGGTCCACAGGTATCCCTGAGGACAAAGTGTTTTGGCAGATACAAAACAGCTTTTCAGATTAATGTTTACGAGCCACTTATAGGAGGTACAGTAAAATTACACAACCTCTCAAATTTTCAGTCCATTTAGCAAAGTGCTTCCAGCTTCCATTTTATATCAGGTTAAACACTGAATACTGAACGAAAAGTTAATCTCTATCTTGAAGTTTTTATTAATCTCTATATTCAGAGCAGAGCATTTATTAAGCAAAGTAGTCAGAAGAATGAAAAAGAACGTAAAATATCTGCCTTTAGACATCTCTTGTCCATTTAATTACTTTTCTCTTCTGAGTGTAGTTCAAGATGCTGTTGGATATTAAGAAAACAAGTGTTTATCTTCATCTTCCCAGTTTTCTCATTTTAGTAGACACTCTTCATCTCCTAAATGTAAGTTCCTCTTTTATGACTAATATCTTTTTATCCTATTATAGAGTATAGCTTTGCAACTATTTTTATAAAGAGCTCAAGTAGAAAAAAAACCAAGGAAGATAAAGAAGTGTGGTGAAAATCAGGGTGAAGAATCATTATGGATCTGATTCTGATGGGAGAGGTAAAGAAAAGTGCGCATATGCCATAACACTTTCTCTTGCTTTTTTCCTGTAGTCTGGGTTTCAATCTGTGGGCTTTTTGCAGCAGAAAACCTGCTCAGTTTGTCAGTAAATGTGACAAACCTTGTAGCCAGGACGTAGCCCATAAGCTAACCCGACTTGCAGGACCAGACTGCCTGCAGGGATGAACCAGCCCTGTTCCAATGGAGCTATGTATTTCTCCAGTTCAGCATTTTCTAAAATTTTCTCATTAGAAACATTTGAACTCCATGCAAAATTTCAGGTCTATATAACAAGGACAATGTTTCAAGCTTTGCAAATAATGTGAAGCAGCATCACTGGGGTACCATAAATGCTGCATTCAAACAAGACACCTGATTACATGACTTAACTACTCCCTGCCTCTTGAAAGGATGAGTCCTGGACACACTTTGGTCTCTCTTCTCACCTACAGCCTGATTTAAGGTAGGTATTTCATGCAGACTAACCAGCTCCCTAGTCTGCATAAGTAGGGGGAAATCAGGTGTAGATCAAGTCTAAAGCAAATGCTAAAATCTAAATCTAGAGCAAAATCTTTTGATTTATGCTCAGGAAACCTGTTCTTCCATATAGTTTAAAGCAACCTGCAGACTTACTGTAAGTTGAATGCATTAGATGGGCCAAGAGATCATGAGAATTTAGAGTACCACCTGCCAAATTTTGCTTGTTATCACCATCTGACAGTATTTGTGGGTTTGTTCTTATTTGCTGTTCTTTTGTCAATAAAGTTGCAAAACCAAAGAAATGTTTAATCTGTCCAAGCATCTTCAGCCAACTATTTGTAACCATACAAGGCTGCATAAAATCAGGAGAAAACTGCAAAACAAATAAAGGAATTAAAGTATATCTTGAAAGCAGAAAGTGTATCAAAATGCTACAGTGGAAGATACTTTGCAAAAAAACATGCTCACAGAATAAAGCATCAAGTGGACAGCTTTTTAGCTTTTCTTTTTTTTTTTTTTTTTTAATCTTTTCCTTCTCTTTTATTAAGAAAAATAAACCTAACCCATGAAATAAAGCAGTTTCCCCTAATTTCTGATACATATGCACTAGCACAATGAAACAAGACATGCACAAATACCTGAATTAATTAGATAGCAGTGGAATTCCTAAAAATAGCATTTATGTCGTTTTCAGCACTCAGTGCAGGTTCAGACTTAACATGCACACACATGCACATGTTAATCCAAAGATGCAGAAAAAAAAGCAAATTTTTTGGAATGGGATTTCTTATCTGTGAAAATTGGCTGTCTGCATTTGTCTACTAATGGGTTTGATTCAGATAATAGGTTACAGTTCTTTACTAGCAGTAAGATAATAAGATAGTACTTATACTAATAGAGCACTGCTGATGGAAGGGAAGGGAAGGGAAGGGAAGGGAAGGGAAGGGAAGGGAAGGATGGAGACAAAACTGAAACTGCTGAGAACTTCCTTATATGATAACTAGCTTCACTCAACATGAAATGTTTTCTCCATATGAGCCACTCTGCATTATAAAATCTACAGTACAGAGCTGAGGAAACATTTTGTCACAGATTTACATTTTCTGTTCTTCAGTTTCTGGTTAATGTTGCAGAATTTACTTGAAAGCCAGCTGTTTCTGAGAGCTGCCCATAAAACTTTCCTTTTTATTCTTTCTGGACTCATTTTGGAGAAGTTTCTTGTGCCAAGCACAACAGGAGCTCTTTCTTCATTGTTCTTTAAAGTCACTATAAATAATAGGAATCATAAATATAATCTTGTGTATAACTCAAGTCTGTAAGCACAGTAACTGTGGTACCTTGCTGAAGCATCTGTCAATAAACATATTTGTCAGGTTTAAAGCCTATTCAAAAGGCAAATGCTGAAAAATATCACATATTTGGCCATTTAGATAATAATTCAATTTTCTGAATCTCCCTCTGGCACTTGTGGAGTCCATTTTGTGTCTCTCCAGTTAAAGCTTACTCATTTTTATATCACTACCCAAATGATCAAAGCTGGAGGAAAAGTTTTTAGTCCTACAGAGGATAAGGAAGCTCATATTTTATCTGAGTGTTCATGACGGAACTCCATGCTCAAACTGATCTAATTTTCTCGGATATAGCAAGAAGGAAAATACCTCAGAATCAGAGCTAAGAAGCTACTGGCACCACTGGAGAAGAAGAAAGTTAAATATGAGTGGGGAAAAATGTTACTATGATTTAAGGTATTTATTTCCTTATTTATTCATATTGTCACTTAGTTTGTAAGAATATGCCATTAATGAGAAACATTTGCGTAAAGAAAATATTCTATATTTTTTAAAGGACTGGAACAAAACAAAGTAGGTTTTAATAGTGCCTAGCTCTGAGAGTTTCTGTTTTAAACTTCGCATTAAGTGAAATTTATGGTAGTAGAAATAGAGAGTTCAGCTGTCACTTGAAATTTTTTTTTTAGAAAATCCATGCTGTTGGGGTACCTGAGCCCATCCCGGGACGTTGGTGGGATAACTCCCCTGTATGAAACCACCCCTTGGAAAGCGAAATGGTTTCTCCCTGAGTTGCCTTACCTGGGTGTGTTAATTCTCCTATATTGACTAACCTTAACCTGTCTCCTGACCCTATCCCTTGCACCTTCTGTATCCCCCCGTCTCCCTCTCCTCCCCTGTGCCCCCTGCCCTCTGGTCGGTGCCCCTATAACAAGGGTCTCCCAAGGCCATTTGGTCTCTTTCGCCGCTGGACTCCTTCAGGAATAAAGTGCTTCTGGAACTCCATGCGACTGAGCCCTCTGATAACCCTGGAAACGCATGAGCCATCTAGCTGGGGGAAGGTGGATACCTGCCAGAACACCAGCTGGGGAAAGGGACAGAATTATCTGCACAGTACCCGGCTGTACTGGCCAGTGGCGTCTTCCGGAGCCTCCAAGACGCTCCTGGTATAAGCAGAAGTTCCACCCACCCCACACCTCCCCCCAGCACTGCGTTACCATGCTAATTTACTAAAAAGGATTTAAAACGATTTATTGTGTTAGATGGTATTCATTTGAACAGGAACATATCATTGGTTATGAGCAGTATGAAGTATATTACAGCCACTCCTACCATCACATCCATACAACTTTTTTGTTGTAGAAGCTCAGCAGGTCAGATGAAAAGAAATTTCGATTAGTAAATATAAGCTGACTGTTATTAATTATCTCTCTGCCCCACATATCTTTGGAAAGTAATTCTGTGAAAATGTGCTTTATGAGCTTTCCAGAAACTTAGGTGAGGATGAATGTCCTTTTTGATTTCACCCAAAGTATAAGAGCAATGTATGTGTACAATCTTTGCTGGTGCTTGTTCCCACCTAATACAAGCTCTCATTTCCCTCTTGAATTCAGAATCCTCTGGCAAATTTCCCAAAATTCCTCTACAACAGGATAACTTTTTCCTAACCTTCAAATTAGTTTTCCTTAAAAAACAAACAGCTTTCCTGTGTACTTCTCCCTTTGGTTGGTTTCCCCGCAGGTATTCTGTCTAGCAGCCTTCAGAACATCACAGAGCCTAATAACACACAGCTCCGAGCCCTAACTGCTATTTGCCTGCCCAGTTTTCCTCTGGGTCCTGAGCACCATCATTTTCTGGCTGCTGCAATCTACCCCATCTGTGACCACATTTGTCCTTCTTCCTTGATCATGTGCACTAGGCAAACAGTTTTTCAACTTCAATCTAGTATCTGGAAAATGTAAGTCATCCACAATCATCTACAACACAAAATGTAAGTAAAGAAAGGGAAGGGGAAGAGATTTTTAAAGTTTTTATAATGAGTTGCTGGAAAATGTCATGCCACTGCTAAAGGAAGGTGCTTTAAACTAGCTGTGCTTACAGTGTTCCAGCTACAAATCAAAGGAAACCAAAGGAAGCCAGTCCCTAAGTAGTAGCTCCAGTGCAAGCAAGGAGAAACAATATTAGTATCAGTAGGATAATCTTGATATTATTTTTTTTTATGATAGATGAGAAACAAATCTCAAAAGTGAAAAAACAGTGCTCATAACCAAAGTAATTTTTCAGATATTCTGTTTTCTTTCTTCTTGGTATTTATCAGTGGAAGCCTGAGTAAATGTACCTGCATGGGTTATTAAGTGGGAATATTTAGAATGGTCGAATGCCATATGTCCTTATTGTTCTTAGCTGCTGTACCTTATTTACTTCCTTTCTTCCAATGTCCTGTATTCAATGAAAAGAAAGGGAAAGCTAAGGGGATATTCTTAATAGTCTGTATTTTAATAGCCTTATGCTTGTAAATAAGATAATTAATGTTTGCTTTTCATATGCTTTGCAATGAAAAAAGAACTATTAATATTCACAAAATAGTGTATTTTAAAACATTGGTTATTTCCTGCACAGATACTATTGATACTAATACTTGACATTACATTAATTCCCATGGCAATGAGTTGTTACAGGAAACATAATCTCACAGAGAGAGAAATGGCAAAAGTCCAATCAGCTCCTTTGAAAGTACAGAAATTGGTTAAGAAAAATAGCAGTTCAGCTTCTTGAATTCTCAGTTATGGAGTGCTATATGTCATAAATCTTCTCAGAAATTAATAAATATACATAGATATGTCTGTGTACAACTGAACCATCAGATTTCTATCTGTGTACAACTGCTCAGGTAACACAGCCAACAAGCAGCTCCATTGCATTTAACTGTGGCACTACCAGAAAAAGGATCCTAAAATATAAATTAGTTTGAAGACCTCAGAGAAGAGTATGCTTTGCTTAAATGGTAGCAGAACACAGATACATGCTCAAAACCAATTAAATCTGTTTTCAGCTGCCCAAGTGTAGCAAGCAGTCATAAACTGTCACACCTCATTTGCTGAAAGTAATTTTCACCAACTTGAGATATTTTGTTCTGTTGTCAATTGACTTGCTCATTCATGTAGACTTTTGCCATCCAGATTACATTTGCACAGTAAGTTTATATGTGAAGTTATAAACATTTGCAAAACTCTAAGAAATACAGATTTCTTCAAAACGGTGAAGATAGGAGGTGGATCACCAGCTGTTGTCACTGGATCAAGGTTCAAGACATCAGTCTTGACTTTCAAAGAATGAAACATCTTTCTAGCTGGATATCCATAAAATTAATCTAAAGTTTTAGGAAACAGACCCTGACTTCTGACTCTCAAGCATTACAAAGTTTATGATGCATGAATTGTAAAAATTCTACCACTGTGCTCCAAAATGGAGAAAAGATGTTTAAACAAGTTAATTACATTTCTTTGATTTTGATTCTCTTTCAGAATTTCATTTCTATACAAAGCTGAAATTAAGTTTCAACATTCTGTTGGTTAAGTTATTTATCTAAAGTATGGTGAGTCCACAGTGATCTTAAAGTAGGAAATGAATAATGAATGAATGCAGATCAGTCGAATGTATTCTTTAATGTTATTGATGAAGGCAGCAAAACATTTATACCCTTGTAGGTGTGAAATTCTTTTAGAGAACTGTTAATTTTTGCAAATTTCCTTTTTTAAAAGTGCAGTTTTGGATAATTTTAGGTATAACTGTTTTACATGCATCCACTTTTATCAAATGCCCTCCTATCTACTCCTGGAGGTGAAAGACTTATTTTTTCATGCTGTAAAGCTGAACAATCTGCAAGCAATGGTGGAGATAATCAGCTGCTTCTCTGATAGCCAGCGACATGCACTGAATTTTATTAATATGCCAATGAAAAGGTATCTCCCTGTTCTGAGGAAATGAAGTGAGTCTAGTGATAAGTTAAATATGATTCCTTGAGCTTAATCTCTTTCACATAGAACAATAACCTAATGTTGTGGTCAAAATACAATCTCTCTTTCAAAATAGAAAGTTTTGTTGGACTGGGAAGTCATGACAATGCACATTAGATTTTATAGCAGTGAGTCCAGCATGCCAATGGTTTGTTGGAGGAAAGACAAGCAGCCATTGAATTTAATAATCACACCATCTGGAACCACAGAATCATGGAATATTCTGAATTGGAAGAGACCCATAAGCATCGTTAAAGTTCAACTCCTGGCCGTGCACAAGACAATTCCCAAGAATCACACCATGTGCCTGAGAGCATTGTCCAAACCCTTCTTGAGCTCTGTCACGCTTGGTGCTGTGGCCACTGCCCTGGGGAGCCTGTTCCCGTGCCCAACCTAAACCTCCCCTGACACAACTTCAGGCCATTCCCTCAAGTCCTGTCACTGTCACTACAGAAAATAGATCGATGCCTGACCCTCCTCTTCCCCTCACGAGGAGTTGTAACTGCAGTGAGGCCTCCCCTCAGTCTGCTCCTCTCCAGGCTGAACAGCTCTTCATACATCTTATCCTCCAGCCCCTCCAGCATCACTACGAAATGAAATGAAGGTATATAGCAAAGAAGAGTAGATGGCATGAAAGACTAAGAAAAGGGCAAATCTCATACTGTATATTAATACAATAAAGTAAATCAAAGCAAAAACTTCTGGTTTCAATAGCAAATTACGTCACATAGGACATCTATTTCCTCATGCTAGTTTATAGTCTCTGTAAATCTTTTCTTGGTTTTTTTGTTTGAGGTTTTTTTGAAGTCCAAATAACCAATTATTGTCAAGAGGCCGGTTACAGAAACATTTACTTTTCAGTGTTCATTGAATTTCTTTTCGTATTCCATTTTCAAAACTCTTCATCCAGCTGAGAAAACTCCACCTCTGTGTTCCCTTCATATAGAATAGAATTTTGTCCAAATCAAAAATGGATGCAGACTGACATGGCACTTCACATAAATCTTTTTATTTTAATTACTTTTTGTATTTATTCAGATTCATTGACTGAGTTTCTGCCCAGTATCAGGTTTCCTGGTCTTCACTTAGAAATTCTTTCTCTAATACAGGAATTCAGTCTTCACTGAACTAAGTGTTTTTTCTCAAATAAAATATCATAAACATTTGTGCTTGTATTTTACAGACTACACACAAAGCTCACAGTAGCTCTTATTAAACACTGTTATTTGCAGAGCAATACAAAGGCTGACAGATTTCCTACATTGGGCTATACCAAGACGGTATTTAGTTGTGATCCAGGTAGGATGGCATCCCCAGAGCTTTACTACACTTCCTGGATTCAATAGAATGAAAGACGTTATTGATCTGGAAACCTGTGCTTCCTCAGAACCTTACATTTGTCCAGGGAGAGCCTCAAGCATTTAAGAGCTGCAGGAGAAGATCTACAAAGGTCACAATATAAGCACAGAAGGATGACTTATGTTCTGTAAAAATTTAGATGTTGAACTTTCAAGGATATGACAATCTAAAAATTCAGACAAATTACAATCATTAAAGCCACAGAAATACAGATATGAAAATATTTTAAATAGTAGTTAAAAGATAGACCTCTAAGAACTAAAGTTCCTCGTTACAGCACTAAATGTCTCTGTGCTCATGTTACCCTTGCTAAACATCACACATTTGGTGATTGCCCAACTCTCTAAATTGTCGAGGTCTCTCTGCAGGACCTCTCTGCTCTTGAGTCCACAGATCCTCCCAATTTTGTATTGTTGGCAAATTTTGTATTCCTTTGAGCCTTGCATCCAAGTAATTTATGAAGATGTTGAAGAGCACAAGGCCAAGGATGGAGCTCTGCAGGACCCTACAAGTGACTGGACACCAGCCTGATGTCACCACATTGATTGTTGGTCTTTGTACCTGATCCATGAGTCAGATGCTGAAAACCCATCACATAACACAGTTATCCAGTTGGGTGCTGGGCATTTGATCCAGAAGATTCCTGTGAGAGACAGTACCAGAAGTTTTGCTGAAGTCCAAGAAGATCACATCTACTGGTTTTCCTAGATCAGCTGGGTGAGTTACTCAGTCGTAGAAAGAAATTGAGTTGGACAAGCAGAACTTTCCTGACATGAAGCTCTGCTGGTAGTGTCTGATACTGCATTTTCCTTTAGGTGTTTTTCAATACCTCCCAGAATAATCTTTTCCATAATTTTACCAGGCAGTGAAGCGACGCTGATGGGCCTGTAGTTTCCAGGGAAACTTTCGGCTGCAGTTTTCAGCTCCTAAAATTTCTAACATCTCAATATTACTCCTACCAATTTTTTAGAGTGGTGTATGAAAATGAATTGGGATTATCCATGAGGATTCATAAGTCTAGACATAAACACTCTGACAAACTGTAGAACCTGTTAAGTACCTGAGAAGAAAATATACACAAAATGTATTAATTTTTCAATGGCTACTGCCACCTGAAAAAATATAGATCATAGTTATGATTCATACTGCTGAATAAACAACCAAATTTCATATTCTATCTTTGCTTCTCAGTGCCTTGCTGTCCCATAGCAAATCAACAAATGCTTTCATTAATTCAAATGGAAGACAAACATGTAGGTGTGCTCCAAATCTCAGAAGTTCATTACATAATTTGTTTGCAATTTCAAAGTTTTCTAAACTGTCAGAGTGTTGATGTTTAAGCTCACAAACACAGTCTTATTTTAAGTGCAAGTTAACATTTGTTGGTTTGGACGGGGAGGAGGGGGGTTGGAGGGTCTCCTACCAACTATTCAAATACAAATTTTAGTCAAAACCCAGGTACTTAGACAATTTCTCCCATACCACAACACTACTCAGAAAGAAAGAATATTTTTCTTTATTGGTGTATAAGAGTGGTAAAAGTACAATATTTTTTTTCATTTATTTGGATAAGAGTCCTTAATTACTAATTAAAAAATGAGCCTATTTTCCTTTTTAAAATACTAAGTTCACTAATCTATTAAATTATTGTTAGAGACAAAAACAAGTTCTAATCAACAGTGAGAAACAATTTAGAAATATGGAATTACCATGTGATTCACCATTTAGAAAAAAACACATGTAAGCCACTGAGTAAGCAGTACAAATAGGAACTTTTCACCAGCAGAGAGTACTACAAAACACGTGTATGTTTCTAACATTGTCAAATGATGCATGAGCTCACAGTGATGCACTTCTAACTCTGCTGGCATGTTAAAATTTTGTGATTTCCATGTCCCTCTCTCTTCTTTTGCATGCTTTGGACACATGCGTACCCTTCAGAACTGAAATGCTTCCTATAGCATTCAGCAACACTCACAGCAAAACACATGCAGATAAGATTCTCACTTGTTTAGTATGCTTGGGTCTTATTTTAATCAAGCAGTGCAAAACTGACTGCTTCTGGATGAAGATGCTATGCAAATATTTAAGCACACATGTTGAAAAAAATATATCTGTGAGTTCCCAGACTGAAACTGTTTAACCTTAGTCCCTTGAGTCTATTCAGAATAAAACTTGGTTCACACTCTCCCCTTTTTCTATTTCCTTGTTGTGCTGTCACCCACAACTAATGACAATGTGCCAGTCACAAATGAGACAAGGTTTGTGCCTAAACCAGGGGATTGTCTTTGCATTCTGCACAACAGCACTTGGAGGGTTTGAAGGGTTATGTAATTATTAGGATGTTATCAAAAAATTATCCCTGTTGCCTGTTATGTGGCTGTGAAAACTGTTGCCAGCATGTCAAAACACAGAGGTAGTCAATGACATGCACATTAATGTGTGCTGCATATCACAGATCTTCATATCAGCCTAACATGTGAAAGGCAACAGTAGAGAGTATTTGTTCCATGGAGGATAGCATGTCTAAGAGGAATTTTAAATGCAAGACAAACTTTTCCACATACTTCAAAGACATATTTCTATTCAAATGCCACTTATGGGCATCTGAATTATACACTTAGTATGCATAATTATTGCATGGGATATGCTGTAGTTCTATTTATCTTTCAGCTATAGTCAGTTTTAAATCAGGTCATCTTATTTATCAATTTGTCAAAATAATAATCATATTTTGCAAAACAGCATTCACTGAATTAGTTTTCTGCTATTATTTCTGTGCTCATATTCTCGGCCTTTCCTAGCCCTGTTCTAGTTTCCACACTGGTCTACAATCCTTTTTATGAAAGGTCAGAAGTTGCAATATCTCTTATTTTTAGGAGCCTATCAAGGATTTTAAATTACGAGATCTCTAAATTGTGTACAGTTTCTTCTGAAGTCTTTGGATATCTTAATATTTCATACCTGGAATTGTATTAATGTTTTAAGTAAATCAAAACTTTGGAAATGTCTATTAACTGGTTTCTGTACTTTTGAGCTTTGTATTTAATAAATTTCAGCTTTTTCAGCAGTAAATAAGTATCTTGTTAAAATCATGAGAATAAGAAATTTGTAAGAAATGTTTATTCTAAATAAAATAAGCTGGTCACTGGCAATGCAAATCTAATGAATGGTTGCAGGACAAACCATATTTTATGCTTCACATTCTTTGTATTGCTTCAGAACCTCCCCACTTGTGTAAGGTAGAAACTCTTCCTTCTGCCACACCGTGTGAGTTGTGAATGCACATCTCCTAAATCTGGGCTGAGGCTGAAGTACAGTGAACCATATCACCCCTTTTTCTTAAACTGTGTCTGAGGTCTGTTTGATGGACATAGAAGTCGGGGTGGTGTCTAAACATATTTTTTTATCTCTTTTGGGAGTTAACTTTTCTAGTTATTCCTACTGACAGGTAGCCATAGGGGCAGGCTGCTTTGTAGGGGAAGTGGCACAGGGGAGCAGGAGTAGGAGCAGATGCACTGGCCTCACTTCCCACCCACCAGTGCCCAACAAAGCCAGCAAAGATTGGGTCTGCTGGGGCCAGCCCAGAGCCCAGAGCAAGTCCACAGTGATGAGGTATGTGCCAGGTCAGGCCAGGATGGCACATCTGCAGATCACCTCCAAATCAATAACGTACCTGGCTAAGAATGGCATAGCTGCATCACAGCTGGAATGTAGCTCTGGTGGGACCTGGGGGGAGAGCAGCTGCTTAAACACAGTTCCTAAATGAAGATGGACAGCTCCTGCTGAGATCTCCAGCAGAATTTTCTTGAAGAGCACTTTTCACAAAATTCGATTCCCACACCATGATTTAAGTCAGCCCTGAAATTCCTGAAGAGGGCATGTGCTGAGGGCCCTGACATCTCTCTCTGCTCTGCACAGTTGCAAAAGACAGAAATTCAGTGAGTGCTTCTTATTTCTTTCAGTTTTCCATTTCTTCATGCTTTCCACACAACAGAGCATAGACTTCAAAAAATATTGGTTTTCAGTCTATTGAAATAAAGTGAAGAAGAAATGCAACAAATTCTTAAACATTTCTATGCACTACTAGTTTTCATCACACATACTTTTTCATATTAGTTCACTAAAACAGGACATACATAAGTATTAGATGAAAAGATCTGACACCTTCTCACTTAAAGGGAAATCTTTCTGGTTAGTGTTATGAAATAGTTGGAAAGGAGATGGGAGACCAATAGATTCTTGGGAGAGATTGTTTGGAAAATTCATTTTCTAAACTAGACAAATTTATAAGTAGATTAGTTTGTCAAAGGCAAAGAATGGAATAAAAGTTTGAGGGGTAACTAAAATGGTCTGCAGGAAATATTTGAAATAAAATATTGAAAACTGCAGAGTAAGCAACAAAGGGCATAGAAGGACATGGGTTGTTACTCTGCTTTCTTCTGTCATAGGGGGAAAACTGGCTCAGGAGGAGGAATGACAGGAAGCAATGTGACTCCAGCTTCAGTGGTGAAGTATCAGATGCTGTAATGCCAGGAGAGTGTTTGCACACAAACAGGCCTCCAGCTGTTTCTCTCCCACCAATAAAAATCTCACATACCTTCAAGTGAAGGAAGATATCTGTGGAGAATGTAGAACCTTGAGCAATGGCAGTAGGGAAAAACAGCCAAATAACCTATAGCAATAATGATAATGGGTGAATATGTTTGGTCTGAGTCTCTTCAATCCCTCTTGTGCAGCAGGATCTATAGGTTGATTTTTTTATATGGAACTTCTTCAAGAATCTTTATTGTGGACTCCAGGCAATCAAGTCCCGTGATTCTTAGCTGGAGGACTTATTGTCCAGCCTTTAAGTAGATCAATTGCATTTGGAAAGCTTTTCAAGAAGTAGGAACACAGGCCCTACAAATCTTTTTTCCCTTAAACCCAGGAACTTCATTTCTGATTCATACAGTTTGTAAAGAGCAGCATAGCTTCTGATCTTATTTCTTATACAACTTAAAGTAGCTCCAGTCTCTTTAATGGGGTTACTTCAGATAAAAAATTGCTGGCAGTAAGACTGAAAGGAAAACGTGTTATTATATTTCTTCCTTCATAAGGCAAAAGGAAAATATGAAGCTGTACTTACACCGAAGTTTGCAGGTTCTGTTAAAGGCCCTCAAGGCAAGATTGTGTGTCCATTATTCCAGTTAAAAGTATTATCTATCTTACTGTTGGTGGAGGTAGTTCAGAAGGAAGCTAGCCACACTTAGCTATGTGATCATGAAATTAACGTCCTCCTAATTTTCTTCAGTTATACTGAGAAAGTGTAAAAGGTTGAACTTTATAACAGTACATTCCTATACAGGAAATGAACTTTTCTCTCCAGATTTTGTGTGATTTTCATTAGGGTATTTTTCAGAGAACTCAGCAGGCAGTCTCTTTTAATGAGAAGGGGACTAAAATAATGTTAACAGAATTAGTATAGCTACAAGAGAAGTTATTAAAGTGCCTAAAACATAGTAGATTTATGCAAATGTTTTAAATAATTTTGAATATTAAAATACATTTAAAAAGAAAAAGATATTATTTTTTCCTCTATATAGATAGTTATGCTGAAACCTATAAAAACTCCTAATCCAATCCTTCAGAAACAGTGTCAGTAGCAATTTTTCAAGGAAAAGGTAGGATAAGGGTGTTATACACAGGATTATTAATAAGAAACTATTTTAAAACTCTTTTGTCCTATGTAGCTGTGCATTACATCAGATTAATTCTTTTACAGGAACAGATACGGTTCTCCTTTGTCTCTTTTTGGGGCAGTGTAACACTTCAGAGGTCAGGTCTTGTGACTTCGAAGTTGTACCAGAGTGTGCATCAGTTGTGTCAGCCAGGGACTCACTGCTGTGCATTCCCAGCACTTTCACCCAAGAGGTCTGGCTGAGAGGGACACCTGTGGTTCTTCCACCATATGGGATATGCTCAGTGACACATATACATCATCTACCCAAAATACTTGAATGAAGAGTATTTTGGTTATTTCAAACTTAATTTTGGATAGCAATTTACTGAGTAACACCTTGCTTTTGTGTTTTTGGCTATGCAGTGCCTTTTCTTGAAAGGTAAAATTATGGGCAAATTTATTATAAAGATTATTCTTGCAGTTATTGCAAAACACCTGCAAGACAATGCAGTCCTCAGTCACAGGCAGCAAAGTCTGTCTGTCAAACAAAGCTGAGAAGATGATGAAGGGCCTTGAGGGGAAGCCATATGAGGAGTGGCTGAGGTTATTTGGCCAATTCAGCCTGGAGAAGAGAAGACTGAGGGGAGACCTCGTTGCAGTTACAACTTCCTCATGAGGGGAAGCAAAGGGACAGGCACTGACCTCTTCTCTTTGTGACCAATGACAGGTGACAGGATGAGAGAGAAGGGCATTAAGTTGTGTCTGGGGAAGTTTAGGGCAGACAGTAGGAAAAGGTTTTTCACCCAGAGGGTGGCTGGGCACTGGAACAGGCTCCTTGGAGAAGTGGTCACAGCACCAAGCCAGACAGAGCTCAAAAAGTGTTTGGACAACACTCTCAGGCACACGGTGTGTCTCTTGGGGTGTTCTTGTGCAGGGCCAGGAGTTGAACTTCAACGATGCTTATGGATCCCTTCCAACTGAGGACGTTCTATGCTTCAATGATTCTTTCTCCCAAGCCATGAAGGATTTTAACTATACACTTCTCACTGTAATCAACAGTGACAAAAAGCTATGTGCTGTGTAGAAAACATTCCATTTGAAGCATACTGATCAGGATCAATAGCACCATAATACTGAGTACAAAATACACAGAAAAAAATCAGGTGTTTTTTCAACCCTCTTTTGGTCAATGACTTTAGATATATGAGGAGGCATTCTTGGACCACTGCACAGATCCTTACATGCATTCATGCATTCTATCAGCTCTCTTCCCACAGAATAGCTAATCTGCAGTAATTGTAAATGCATGGAAAGAACAAAATCCACTGATTTAAGCGAAGAAGGCTTCTTAAGGGATAAAAGAACTATGCAGCAAGAGAATTCATGTCTGAGCATCCCATAATCTTTCCTATCAAGAATAGCTTTTACGTTAATGAAATATTTTACCATCAGCAAAAGATCTTCAGGTTTTGCCCCCCCAGCTTGCCTTTGCCAGCTCCAAGGGCAGACCAGACATTCTTGTTACCCCTCTGTGTCACCCTCTGGCACTGTGCACCCAGCTCGCACAGAAGGAGATGCAGCAGTTTCTCACTGTGCCAGAAGCCTCTCTGCTTGTCCCTTAATGTAAGGGTAAAATGAACCGGGATTACCATGTGGGAATCCTTTGGCTTATGGATTCAAATAATGCTTATCAGAATAAAACTAAGTGGTGCTAGGGGCCTAACAAGGAAAAGAACAGAATGTTATGTGATATGTAAAGATGCTTTTCTTTCCTTAGAAAATTATTGCATGATGTGGATAGGAAGACCAGTGGAATCCACAAGATCCTTTCCTTGTTTAAAAGTAAGGATGAGTTACTTTGATTTATTATGGTACAGCAAATATCAACTAACTCAAAAAAGGATGGAAATTCTAGGTAAATCTCTTACCATGCAAAGAAGTTAAATGTATAATAAGCTGTATGTCGTGGGCAAAAATGTAACCTCCCCACTGAAAAGTGAGTTTTATGGTGTGACTCTGTAAACACAGTCATGGTCTCCTCATACATATACACAAATGACAGCTTGTGATATATGGATGTATGCATTCTGATTTACACAAGAATGGTGTCATTCCTCTCTATAATTCCTCCATAACTGAGGAATCAAAAGCCAATTACTGCAAAATGTGGTATCATGTATATTGAAAAGTTGCTCCATAGCTTTGATTAAAAACCTGTTTTCTAGAAAAAACTGAACCCAAGTTGTTATTTTGGAACAATTTCTCTCCTCTTTCCCAGCTTTCCCCCACAAATAAAGTGTCAGAAGAATTATTTAAATTCTTAGCAACCAAGCAGGAATTACAATTCCATCACAGTACCTCAATAGTAGACACAGCAGTTTTTCAGATGACCTTTAACTAGGAGAATCAGAATAGGTGTAACATCCAAATTAATTTTGCTTATGCAAAGTCCTTAACTAATATGTCCAATTTGATTGAGATACTATGTCACAAAGATAAAATAAACATATATGTAAATCTACATTCACATATTGTTAGTCTGTTGTAATACAATTATATTTTCAGATTTCACTCAGTGCAAATCCGTGGGATACTGGAGAAATTTTCTTGATCTGATGCCCACTATTAAATTAGATCAAACACTCACTATCTAAATTTATTGCAACAGAAGACATCGTCAGCTATCCAATTATTTTAGTATTATTTGGAAAAATGTAATTTAAAAAAAACCCTTGTATGCAGATAAAGCAGTTAAAATTTCCCCAGCAAATTAATCCTTTTGATGCAATACTCAAAGACATGAGTATTAAAAAAAATTTCTCTTTCAGATCAGCATGATGGTGCAGCAAGCACCAAATTTTCTTTGCCATGTTGATACCAGTGACTTCTTTTTTCTTGACATTCAGCTTACTATATAGGAAATGGATTACATTCATTCTGTAGAATGCTGTTTGGTAAAGCTTAAAATCAGCTGTTTCCAAAACCAGGCCCCACTTTTCTGTTAAAAATATATATTTAAGCTACCGGGTTGCCTGCATAGTTAGGGGGAAGTCCAGAAGACACTCAAAAAGCTCATGTTAACTTGGTTAATATCTGTACATCTTGCCTGCTCTGTGCAGCAGGAAGTGAAGTGGCCAAGGCAGCATTTTTGTGGTAAATCTTAAAAGCCATGCAGCTTACATAAAAAGCTTTATGAACCTGAGAAGCTAAGAGGGAAAAATGTAGAATACAACAGCCCCCAGAGAAAAATTTTTGTTTGAAAGACATTGAGTCAGAGCTGACAAAGCCTTCTTAAGCTACCATAAAAGTAATCAAATGCCTAGCAAGCAAAATAAATGGAAGAAAAATTGACCGTCCTGTGATTTCTGTTAAAACAGATCAATATGGCATATGGACATAAAATAAGTCTTTTCCATTTCAGGATGAAAGCAGAGATTTCTCAGATGCTTTCTGAATAAGAGAGCAAGCCTCTCCTACTAGAAATCATTTTGCTTGAAGACATCTTCATGTTTAAAGACATGAACTGCAAATAATTAGGAAGGTATGTGTGCAAACGACCAAATTTCATCATCTAAAAAGTAGATTCAGTAATATCTAGAACACCTGCAGTCATGACCTCTGCTATGGATGCAGGGTGTGATTCTCCTACAGGATGTCCACAATGATATATCTCAGCTCTAAGAAAGCATGAAGATGACATCCAGCAGATAGTCATTAAAAGACTTCGTACAGTGGTGTATTAAAAATATACCTCTAAAACTTGTAATTAGCTATTTCTTTCAGTCTACAAGAGTTCCACCAGAAATTTGGGGTGGGGAATATAACTTTATCAGTCATGTCCTCTAGCTGAGTTATATTTGCTGTACCAACTGTAACTGGGAACTACAGAAAAAGACAAGAGCTTGTGATGAAAATTAATATCTGGTGATAAGCATTACAGGCTTTTCCTCCTGGGTAACAACCCAATTAGTTCCTTAATCACTTCCTAACTGTAGTTCTGCTGCAAGGTGTGAATATGCACACATGCTTACAGGTAGCCACTGAAGCACCTGACTGACACCAGACCAGCCCTAGTCAGCACGTCAAGAAAGATGCAGTTAGAAATAGGCTGAAAATTAATATATTTTGTGCTGTCAAAGTAGGAATATTTGTGTTTATGTCCCATGGTGGTCCTACTCAAGGTATTCACCAGGAATTTAGGAATTTATCTTTAGTTCCTGCATTTAGTAGGGATGGAAAGTCACATCATCAATTTTGTTGCATGCCACCCTGGTTGTCTATACAGAAGCACACACTGAGAAGGATCAGGGAAAATCTGAGTACACTCCAGTTATTCCATGATCTTCTGACCCACTTTCTTTCCATCCACCTTTACTACTGAAAGGTGTGAGCACTATTTACAGTGTCCAAACTCAGTAGTGATCTCTTTCATATAAACACCCACACAGCTGGATTGCATATCTCTGCTCTGGGGGAACCTGCTTACCCCCAAAATGGCCCTGTGCTATGCCATTCACGTGCTTTGGGTTTGTATTAGGTCACTGTCATTTCTCCTATTCAAGGCATTGACATTGTATATCACAGGTACTAATTTTAGGAATCAAATTTCTCCCTAGTGTAACATTAATAACAATCCTAAATCCCTTTTTTTTCTGCAAGTGTTTTGTTACTGCAACTGATTACATGGGTAAATCAAACAACATTTTACCAAAGTCTCTTTCCTTTAGTCACTGTCGGAATTCCTCAGGAGGAATCTTAGTTTGAAATGTAGTTACCCATTTTGTTTTACAGTTTGATTGTTCTCCCAGGGGAAAACTAGAAAGTAAAAGTAAAGCACTAGAAAGATTTAACTTCACCTTAGTGGCATTTCAAAAGGCACTAAATTAGTAGGAATTGCAAAAAGCAATGAAAACTGACAAATAGAAAGGTAGGTATTACTGAAACTAAGCACATTACTCTTTTTGAATTATATTTGTTTCAGCTAAATGTGAGCTATGTCAATGTGATATGAATACTTTTCATAGATTTTACTATATTGTTACATTTTATCACAGATAAATGTTGTACCGTGTATTGTACCACAGCACAGAAATTGCTGATCTATGCATGGTACATAAAATTATTTCAAATACTTAGGATGTAAAAATTTTGAAAGCTGCTAGATTGAAGGGAACCTAGGAATAACATTGGACAAAAAATTAGACATTAGTTTGCAATGCACTGTGGCTGCCAGAGAAGCCACTTTGAGGCCACTTATGTAAATGTTTCATGCCAAAAAAAAGGAGGTGAAATTCTCTTTCTAAATGACTGTTATTTGGATTTTCAGCACAATAGATATGAACAGACCTAAGACTCATGGCTTCTTTGACCTTCCTTTTCCCATAAATAAGCAGGAGATAGCAGCTGGATGTACATATATGTGAGGGGAGGTCAGTATAGAAAGGAAAGTAGTGATACAGGGAAAAAAGTGAGCATTGTTTTTCATGGATGTTTGTATGGAATATTTGCAAAGTCACATTGCCCAAACAAGAAAATAAATGTAAAGAGTAAAAGTAACTGCAGCTACTCTAAAATTTAGTCTATTATGGAGAAATAATTCAACAAAAGTTAAAACTGAATCATTCTACTAAGGGGAATAGTATTGTTTTAGGATTTATGAAGAGAAGGCCAAGTTCAAAGCATTATTCAGTGCTGGCCATGGCTGGCCAGGTGGGGTGTCAGCATGTGGCTCTGATGCCAGAGACATCACACAGAACAAGACAAGGAGCAGCGTCACCACATGCCTCATCCAGCAGTGCTGACTTGGGCCAACGGAGAGTGGGGCAGGCAGGGGGAAGGCTGGGCTGAGCGAGGGCCAGGCCAGAAGTGCTGGGGGTGTTTCTTAGGTTGAGAGGAGAGTGAGGGGCTCTGGGGAGTACCTTGGGCAGGGCGGGTGTTGCCCTTAGAGCTGGGTGGAAAGGTGCCTGGAGCTGTCAGCCAGGTGAGTGTCCAAGGGGCTGTGGGGATGTAGTCCCATCCCCACAGCATTCACCAACCTTGCCCTTGATACCCCCGAGCTCCCTCATCCCTTAAATATTGCGTTCCCAGGCCCCTGTGTCTCCTGCCCCTACTGTCCCAGCTGCCTTCTCCCTGCCGCCCGGCCCTGCTGAGCTCCTTCTCTCCTCCTCCAGGCCATGGCTGGAAGCATCCCTCAAATCCTGATGGTGCTGAGCATCCTGCAGTGAGTATTGTGGATGGGTGACCAGAAAGAAGATGTCATGCAAGAGCTCTCACAGTATGATGAGGAGCAGCAAACCCAGGAGATGGCTCAGCTCCTGTAGGAGGTAGAGAAGAGAAGCCAGGAGCCGCCTGGACTCAGGGAAGTGTGCTCCTCTCTGCCTGCCAGCACTGGTGGTTCTGGGCCTCTGCCGAAATCCTCCTCGTACTCTTTGGGCTCTACTGGCTGCCGAGGCAGAGCAGCACTGGCTCTGGCAGTGGCAGCCAGGGGGAAGTTCCAGCAGTGCTGAGGAGGAGTTGGGAGGAGGAAGAAAATGAGCAGCAGGTCACTGTCATCTGGACAGTGGAATGGATCTGCTGATGAGACGCTGCTACATCCATGCTGGAGAATGTGCTCTGATTCCTCCTCCCTCATGTGACAAACTCAACAGAAATCAGATCCCTGCTTCCTGCACAGTCTCTGCACATGCTCCCAATTGTGATGTTCCTCTTGCCAGGAGGCACAGGAAGGATCTACCCTTTGTAAATACATTAATAATTTTGCTTGGTTTAAAAGATCCTGTTTCTATGAGTGTTTGGGCAAGACTTTATTGGGAAATGTTATCCCTTGGCTCCATTTCCCCTCTGTCACAAAGAGAGGAAGCTTGTGCTCAAATTTACATTGGCAGTGGTTACACTGATGCTAAGATATTCAGCACCTCCTCCTTATGTTCTCTCTTTTCCCCATTTTTCATGGAAAGTGATATTCCTGGAAGGAGGATCTTAGTTGAAGTGAAAGTGAATTTTCACTTTCTTGACCTTTTCCTGCTTCATCAGTATGAGTAGCTGTTTAATTTTATAATGTGTGCAGTATAAATTTAGAACTATTTGCAACTGCAAAATCCAAAAGTTTTGCAATCCTTGGAAATGATCAAGAGTCTCTCCACTCATGCTCAGATATCCATCCAGGTGAGCAGAACCCTTCCTTGTCTACAGGACAGCTATCACGTTTGTATAAAAGAGATGATGATGCAGCATCTCTAGAGAGCATAGGCAAGAAAACCAGTAAAGAGCTGACATAGCCTCAGGAGAAAGTCGTTTTCTTCAAAGTGTCAGGAGTGGTGACTTTACAGCTGAGGAGTTTCAGGGCAGTGCTCCGAGTGCAGGGAGAATGGCCCAGCCCCAGGAGCTGCAGGGCTGCAGCCAGGTCACCAGACAGTTCTTACTGCCCCTCTGCCCCTGCTGTCACTGCCCTTTAGGCAGCAGCACCACGGGGTCTGGTTGCCATCCCCAGCAGCAGTAACAGCCTCCTGGCTCCATCCCAAGGATTCAGTAGTAAGCTGCAGGAGAGAGCATCCCCTGGGCTTGGGCCATGCTGCTAGCCTCCTGTTGAACTAGGCTGGTTAAGGAATAATGAATAGCAAGGCTTAAAAAAAAATTAAAACAGCTTTAAATATTGTGTCCTGGTTTTTGTAGAATCTCTCCAAGCTAGAGAGGAAGAAAAAGATGCTTGATAGGCAGTGCAGTCTGTTCATAAGGAACTTCTAACCACAAATTATCTATTAGGATAAGAGACCTTTGATTTCCTGAAGTCATCCTGAATTGGGTTTGGAGACCTATCTAGTCAAGCATTATTATTCTGGCTGGTTTAAGTAGCCAAGGATGATTACCATCCTGCTGCTATTTACCTGACTTTTTTGAGGTTGTACTTCCATGTCAAAGGTTGTCTTAGCTTATTTCTTCTGCTGACTGCTTTTATTGAGGACTATGTCTCATGACATTAAGTGAAAAACCATGCAGTAGAAGGAACATCAGCAATTGCACAGAGTATTACCTTCTAATATGGCATTGAACAGCTTTTATGAAACACAGGCAGCTGATTCCAGTGTTAATTATTCTTGTTTCAGATAAAATTAAAGCTAACAAAGTAATGATGTCATTTTATAGCTGTAACAAGTAGCATGAAAAGATCATTCTTTCATGAAAGATAACAAATAAAGTGAACATGTGCAGCAGGGAAAGAGCACTGTTGAAGGAAACCTATTTAAACGATTTTCTTTAAAAGTCACCTTTCATCTACTCCCACTTCACAGCACTTAGATTTTTTTAGTCTGGCATGCATGTGTTATTTTGATTTTCTGTACATTCCCCATTCCTGTTGCCTCAAGTTCATCGTTACTAAAGTAACCTCTCTGTAGAAAATCTGCTCTTGTAGGGTTATAACATAAATCCTGCCCTATTCAAGTATAAAATAGCCTTACATCTCACAGGATCAGTAGTCACTGAAATATTCTGTGAGCATGGAAGAGACCTAATAATTATGCTACATGAAGCAAGAGGAGAGAGAGAAAGAAAAGAAAACAGAATGGCACCTGAAAAATTTCACATAAAAATGCTTTTTCAAATTACTAAAGTCCAGAAAATATTAACTAGACTTAAAGTTTATTGCACCAAAATAATAGACTACTCTACATAACAATATCTAATATTTAGTAATTCCTTTGGTTTTCATTACACGGTACTAATTTAATTGGAAATGAATGTGAATAAAGCATGCATAACATGATTTAAAATACTGTGCTGTAACTGAGCATTTTTGAATATGTGTTGTTGAATGCTAATTTTTGGAAACTATTAATTTGTGATTCCAACAAAACTATATTGAATCCTAAATGTACTCTTATCATTAAATATTTTGTTATTTTCTCCCATTGAAAGCTTTCAGTATTCAAAGTAAAAGAAAAGATTTTTTCTAAATTGGGGGAAATTTGTTTCCTCAGTAAGATATTTCCTCAGTTTTGGAGTAACTGAAATACAGTTCCTTGTTCTGAGTGACCACAGACTATAAACCTATAGCTACAAAGACAAAGCTGCATATTGTGGCAATGTACAAACACAGGGAATAATAAACATTACTGTTTAATTTTAAAAAACCTGAACAGAGTACTGCAGAAACAGGCATGTACTGCATCAACTGCAATATATTATTTTTCTTCCAGTTTTATTGTATTGTCTGCATTCAGGAGTGTTTCAGGAGTTTCATAAATTAAGTGATTGTGGCTTGCTGACTACCTTTTTTAAAGTTCCATTTTGAAAACTGGGGTCTGCAGCTTTAAAGTAGACACCTGCTGTCCTTAAGCATGTAACAAGGAAAAAATATGTCCAGGTCATTTGATTCAGTGAATTTGGGCAGTATTCTTAATGATAATATATCATAACATGGAGAGGAACCCTTTGCAAGAGCATATGGTGATAAGGGGGAATGAGTTAACACTGAAAGAGGGCAGGTTTGGATTAAATATTGGAAAGAAATTCTTTACTTTGAGGGTGGTGAGGCACATGAACAGGTTTCACAGGGAAGCCGTGGATGTCCCATCCCTGGAAGCATTCAAGGCCAGGCTGGGTGAAGCTCTGAACAACCTGGTCTAGTGGAAGGTGTCCCTGTCCATGTCCAGGAGCATTGGAACTGAATGGTCTTTAAGGTTCCTTCCAACCCAAATAATTCTATGGTTCTATTATATATTCATATGAATTTTAAAAATCTTTATCTGATGGCAAGCATTTAATAGTCTTCAAGAACTAATTCTACAATAAAATACTATACATTATACAATAAAGTAGTCAGTGAAACAACAGCTCTAACTATGAATGATGAAATCCGGCACTACAGGACAAAATCCTCATGGGGAAAAAAAAAAGGAAAGAAAATGCCACCTTTAAAAGACCTTTTATGGTATATAGTACACCACATGGTAAGTACACATTAATGTTACTGCCATGGATTTATATTTTTAGTAGAGTGCTAAAATGCTGCACAGAGATTTCAAACATCAATAAGAAATAAAATGGTTTGTGGAGGACATTTACAGCTCACTTTAAGATCCAATCCAAATAATTTTTTTCAATAATATATTTTCCTGAAGCAAGAGTTTTTGCTATTAATTTTTATCCTTACATTCTTTTAGTTTATGGGATTTTTATTGAAAAGCTTGGTTTGATGATCCAAACATATAATATTTTATTTTATGAATAACCATAACATGGACTGAACAAATCTTGAAGCAACAGTTTCATTTTAGGATATTTTGACTATGTGTTAGCTAACTACAGTATATCTTTGGGGATTGAATTTGCTCATTTAATACAAAGCAGGATCTGCCTTGAAAATTAGGGCAAGGAATCCACAACAATTTGAAATTTTGTTTGACTTTTTATGATCTGGTGCATCAGATTTTTAGGTACTTTAAGACTCCTCCCTGATCTCAAGGAATGTATCATAGCAGTGAATTAAGTTTGCAACCAGGTTGTCTCCACCATGAATTATGAATCCATAGAAATGGATTTGAAATGCTTGATAAAGGGGAGTCCAAGAGGTTTATAAGACATTATCAACCTCTTTGATATATTAGTTTAACAACAATTTGGAGAGGAAAGGATGAAGTCAATTCAGCTATTGGAGGTTATCAGAAATTACTTAATGTAACTTCAGAGTAGTAAGGAGAGTTCTCACCAGATTTGTTTGGTTTATTTTTATTCAGTTCTAGTTTCTAAAAGCTTCAAGATGATAAGCTGTACTAGAAGACTCAGATAACATTTCTCTCTGATCTTCTTTCTTGCATGCATATTTTAATGTAGCTGAGGTTGTAGTAGTAGCAATAGTAATAATAATAATAATAATAAACAGTGGAATGAAACTGCTATTAAAAAATCCTTTTCCAGGGCTTCACAATTTAAAGGCATACTCTTTTTGCCTGAATACATTTCATCTTCTCTCAGAAGAGGTTTTTCTTCTTTTTTTTTTAAATTATAATGATCAGTTCAGCCCTTCTTACCCTGTGTATCTCTTTAAAAAGGAACACAACTCTTCCTTTTTTGTGTCTGTCTGTAGTTATAAAATACAAGTATATGCAATTACTACATATTCTGTTAAAATTACACATAATTTCTGTATGTTTTTAGAATATTTTAAGATTCTCTTCTTGTATTCTTCCACATTTTGAAGAAAATGCAGTAAGTCCCTTACATTATCTCCATGAGTACAACAAGAGGACAACTACTCTGCTGATAAAAGTGAAATGCTCACCGTGTCTCAGGTCAGTGTCTATTTGACTCTCAAGCAAAGGGTCAAGTCTGCTTCAGAGGCAGCAAGTTTTCCACACAGAAACCTTGGACTTTGGGGCAAATATAAAGTGTAGGTCCTGAAACAGCAACTCAGACAGCCCAAACGTATGAGTATATATAAAGAAGTTATGATGAGTCAGAGTATTCAGAAACAGAATAACAAACACAGCACAAACACACAGCTAGGTGAGTTCAAATCTGTCTTGTGCCAAAAAATAGCATTCTTGCTATTAATTTTGGTCAGATCCTCTGTCATCTTTCTGTCTCATGGCTGCATGCAGTTCAGAACAACTTTTTGCCCTTAAGGGTAGTGTCATTGATGTTACAAATCTGTCATGTATCACAGTGGCATTATGCTTTCTTCTACAGACTTGAAACCTAAGCTTTAAATTTTACTGCCAGGGGTCAATACGATATGCAATGCCATGAGTTTGTACTTAATGAGCTTCCAATGTCCTTTCTTTTCTCCTCATGCATGTATTAGGGAATCATTACACCTCCCAAACCATTGGCCCAGGATTGAATATGGAGAAAGCATCCCAACTTCAAAAACCCTAGGGGCACCTTACAAGCAGTGCACTATAGAGAAAATCAGTGTGAACTCCATGTAGACTGTACAAGAAAATCCAGTAAACCTCTGTACAAGCTGTGCACTACTTGTGTCGCCATTCTCTTCATGCTGGTTAAAATGGTTGATTTTGCATTGTCATTGCTGTCTGGTTATTCAAAATTCCACTTCTAAAACTGACATTCCTGTCTTCATGAAACAGTTGATAACCTAGGGAAAAAATTTGTCACAGTTCTTCTCTGTAACTAATTAGAATTTTTTGAATAACTGAAATTTTAATTAGAGGAGTCAGGTGCTGCAGCATCTTTGTCTTTTTGAGGGGAGGGGGAGAGACAGAGAGAGATATTTCTAATAGTTAAAAATTAAGAAAGTGGGTTTGAGGAAAAGAAACTTCTAAGTGTGCAACCTAGCCCACAGACCCAGTTCTGATTTGTCAAACTGAAATTAGCAGAGAACATGTTACATCTACATTTAATACTCTTCGGGGGCAACATTTCCAAGTTTGCCTCTGCAGTGAGAAAGCACCAGTGGCATTCCTATTAGGGCTGAACACTCTGTTCTTTACCCATCTATCTCTCTGGAATGCTTTCTTTTCATGAAAGAAAGCTTTAAAATATATTTGCAGTAACACAACCTACACATAATTTTTATGTCTGCAGTTGCCTTTTTTTATAGATTACCAGTCCTCCAGGACAATCCTTCTACACGGTATTGCAGTCAAATCCAGTGTTGTATCTGTAATATCACTGCCTCTTTCACAGATATTCTAGGTTCTCCTGTGCCCCTTCCATTATTGCTCAGCCTTAAAGCTGCTTCAACACCAGAATGAATTTATCCTTATATTACTAGACAAAACTGCTGCTATTCTTTCCATTATTTGAACAGCTATTGAACTGCACAAATGTCATCAACTATGGTTCAACCAATAAATCATGAACTTGAAAATATTAAGCACTGCTAAATATACTCTGGTACATTTGAAGGTACTGTTTCAGTAGTTCTGTCTTATTAACCCTGAGAGCACCTTTTTATTGTTGCCTTGAATTTCTATCAAATGTATCATCTCCTCAATCCACCCAAGGCTCTTCACTTGGGATTTATTTCTAGAAAATCTTCAGACCTGAGTTCATCTATATGAGAATCAGTGTTTATTTAATTTTGTTATCCACTGACTGTTTTAAAACATAAACTTTCAATTTCTTAAGCACATTCACAAATACTAAAGTAGTTATTTAGAGAGAAAAACAATCTCCTGCAGAAAGGTGACCTTTTCAACTTCAGTCCAAATTGTCCACTCTCGCCCATCAGATCCCTGCCTCAGATGACTAAAATTTTAACAAAAGCAGACAAATATGATAGATATCCTTGAAAGGATTATTCATGACCTTAACCTAAATCTGAGAATCTTTAATATTAGTACCAGTCTTCATCCTTTGCTATTTTCCCTGTATTTTTCACTCAGTATATTCATTAGAGAAGATGTTTGGTCTAGGTGTTTCAGAGGCATCAGTGAACATGATATGCCACCTTTCAAAGACCAAATTTAGATCTTCTCTAGGGAAATTTCATACTAAAGGATGCATGAATAAGATATTTAATACAAAAATTAGGGGTGTCCTTTTTTACACTTCAGATAAATAAGCAAAAAACTAAATAAAACCCAAAAAAAACCCCACCAAAACAAACAACCAAAAAAACCCCAACCAGCATCAGAAGCAACTTCTATAGCTCTTAGTTCTTACTTCAGTCTTCTGAATTGGGGCATATTACAGAAGTGGTTGACGCTACCCACACACAAACTGTGTTTTTACGGACAGAGCTGTGGCTGTGTGTGTAGAAGTGGTGGTGGGTACGGGCAGCACAGGCGGCCACAGTTTCCAGGCAGCCTCAGGCTGCTGCTGCCGTTTGAACACCCAACTTCACTCAGCGTTCCTCATGTCTCTCCTTTCATCTGGCATCAAGTCCATCAGCCAGCTGAGGAGTGGGGCAAACCAGTTCTCCTGGGTGGTGTTTCAGGAAAGTCCCGTGCTTTAGAGTAATTTCTTAGAGTGGGAAGTTTGCACAACATAACACAGCGAGAGAGAGATCTGCACTCACAGTCTCACCGTTCTGCTCACCACTGCTCACCACCCTGCCACAGATCCCTTCTCCACAGCAAAAGTGAATATCGCTCTCATCAGTCAAGAAACCAAAAGGCATTTTGTTTCTTTAACAGCAAAATCTGGGACAAGTCATTTCAGTTTTATCCAGCCTTTTAAGAGGTTCCATGTATCTTATGTTCTTTAAATTGTCTTCCTCCACACAATATTTTGATATAGAAGGTCAGCAGTGACATTATCAATCAAGTTTCATTAATGTGATCTCAGTTTGGAATTATAAACACTTGAACAAACTCAGCATTCTCCTACAAGGAGACACAATAATAACGGACTTGAGGTTCCCATTGACAGCTACCTTTTTAGACATAATTTCATTTAAAAGCCAAAACGTTCCTTCTTATTCCAAGGCTAATATTTTATATCCAGTTTATAAAAAGTTTCTATGTATTGTTATATCATTTCTTAAGCTTCACAACCAGTAACTTTTTTTTCCCAAGCCAAATAAGCATGAAATGAGACGACTATAAATGTTCAGACTAATATTTAAGTGTAACTTGACATTTAAGTATTCTCCAATTACGCTGCTGAAAGGGCAAGGACAAAAATGTGTTCAACATCAAATGTAAGTTTTGGTTTGTCAGAGACCATAAACCATATCAGCTGTGAACAGTTCATTTGTCATCAACAACTGATCATATCAAAATACCTGTCCCTTTTGTGTAAAGAATTTTAAAGGTCTGTACTGAGCCATCAATGTATTTAATATTAGAATTGAAATTTGCCTTACACAGACAGCCACAGCCAGTGCATTAACACAGCTGCCTTCATTATCTGTCATGTCCTTTAGGTCTGAGTGTCACAACGATGTAGCACTATAAGAACTATAAGCAGTATAGAAATAATTTCCTGTTCTGCTTCTCATCTAAAGGAATTTCATCTCTCTCTCTCATGAATAATCTGATGTAGGTTGTATGGCATTCGTCTACCAGTCATAAGTACAAGATGAGAATTGTGAACCATCAGCAAATTTTTGATGTAAATCAATGGTTGCAAGAGAATTAACTAGAAGGCAGAGTATAATAACAGAACAATCAACTGATCAAAAAACTTTTCAAAACCAGCTGACTTTTAGCAAAGCACTTCCTAATTGTCAAGACTCGGCATTTATCAAAGGATACAGAAAAACCTTTGAAATTGCTGTATGTGGTAGTTAATACTTACTTGAGATGGAGAGGTATTATTACTAGATAACTATTATTTCAGGATCACTAAAATTCATTTAGGAAGGGTATTTGTACAGAACACTTCCAAGTGGACTTAATATCTTTAAAATATGAATGTGTCTTTTTTTCCTTTTGGGTTGTACCAAGAACAGAATAGAATTTGATTTTTATGATTTTCACAACAGATGATTGTACAGGGACCATGGACAAATCTTGAGGCATGTTTCCATATAAAAGTTTTCCCAAAGGAGAATAAATTAGGGGAATTATTTTGCCAGCCTTAACAATTTTGAGTCCTTGTTTTCTTATATCATATGACCTCAGATAATCTGGATTAAAAGGAAAATAAAACTACAAGATCAGACTTATAAATTGTATGTGAGAGGCCATCCAGGCACTAAATTATACAAAGTATTGGAATAGATAATGATTGGAAAACCTATTTTTGGTCTTCCCACAATTAGATCTAAAGATCATACCTCAAATACATGGAGTCTTCTCTATAAGCAAAAATAAATAGTACAATCAACATTCAAAATCCTCTCATATTTATGTATTTGAATATACTGAAGATTGTTTTGTCTGAATTCTAGATTTTCTATAATTTATGTATTTTTTGTACAAACCTTTTTTAATAATTTTTTCTGTAGATTAGCTATTTTAAAATTATAGTACTAGAGATCAATGAAGTATTTAAATAAAGGAAATGCATATAGATTACAAAGTAAGCCACAATTGTGCACTTCTCAAATACCATGAACTCAGCATGTGCTAATCTGTGTCTTAAGAGTTCCCTGCCACCTTTGTATTTGTCAATCAGCAGATGCAGAATCTTATCAACCACATCATCTACCTGGACGTCTGACCCAGGTGAAAGATGTCCCTGCCTATGGCATGGGTTTGGACCATAGGACCTTTAAAGGCCCCTTCCACTCAAAGCATTCTATAATTCTGTGATTCTGCCAGGCCCTTGATATGTGCCCTGTTCTTCTTGTCTCTTTCTGTCCCACTCCCCTCAATCCCCTTGCCCAGATCGTTGATCATGATGTTAAACAGGACCAGCCCCAGTGCTGAACTATGGGGAACACTACAGGTGATGAGACAGCAGCTGGATTAATCCCATTCCCCACCACTCTCTAGGCCTGGCCATCCAGACAAGTTTTTACTATTTGAAGAGTGCACCTGTCCAAGCCATGAGCAGCCAATATCTCCGTGACGATGCTGCAGGAAACAGAGTCAAAGCTTTACTAAACTCCAGGTAGACCACAGCCACACCTCTCCCTTGTTCACTAAGTGGGTCATCTGATAGAAGTAGATCAGATTACTCAAACAGGACTTTCATTAAGTACCTAGCTTCTTCCTCCACATCCTTTGTCACTATGTCTGTTGTTACATCCGATAAAGGATGAAGATTTTTCTGGGCTATCCTTTTGTTTCTATAGTTATAGAAATATTTTTATTGTCTTTACGGCACTAGTCAGATTAATTTCTATTTGGACTTTAGCCCCTCTGATTTTTTCCCTACATAAGCTCATTACATCATTTTAGTCCTCCTAAATTGCATGCACCTTCTTCCAAAGGTCATATAGTCTCCTTTTATTCCTGAGTTCTGGTCAAAACTCTCAGACCAGCTGGGCCAGTCTTCCCTGACATCTTGTCTTCTGGCCTTTGAGGATGGCCTGCTCCTGAGTCTCTAAGATCTCCTTCTTGGAGAATATCCAGCCTTCCAGGATTCACCTTTTCTCTGAGACAGGTCAGGGAGGTTGGATCTCCAATAATGAAGATGACAATATAAAATATACTTACCATTAAAAGTAGGAAGTGGAACAAATTTAAAGAAATACAACAAAACTGATCAAGTATATTTGTGATACAAATACAAACAAAAACAAAATGCAGGTAAACAATATAAAATATATTATTCGTGAGACATTAATAGCAAGCTAACATCACATTAATTATATTTTAATCAAGCTTGTTTGGAATAATGGATGTAATATGCCATAATGCAGTGTAGTGCAGATTGAATTGGCTTTGTCTTCTTTGTTCAAAATACCAAAGGGAAGAATCATTATTCTGCTGCAGCATGCCAGTTCCTATTTACGGACTGTCATTTTATTTTCCCAGCAGTTCATCTAAAGATGTGTCATATGAGACCCTCCCAGATGCATACTCACTCTTTCTAAAAATATGTTGTCTCTTCCACAGCATTGTTTCAAAACGTGGAGTGGTCCTAAATAACATAACATATAAAAAGATGTTTTCTGATTTAAACATTTTTGTCTGAACTGACAGTAAAGACCAGTGCTTGCAGACGAAGATTTTTATTTGTTGACTTCAGTGGGCACTTAATCAGTCCTTCTAAAATGCTAAATTAGAATCACATGTTTCATAAAGAATGTAGTTATATACTAAGAATGAAATACTGTAGTTATGATTAAATTGCAAGTTGGTTCTTGCAAAAACATCTTTGCTGTAAAATACTACAGTTTAATGATATAGTGCACCATGCAGGCCATGTATATTTTATAGGACACTATCCAAAGCATACCATTAAAATAAACTTATAGATTTCTTTTGTACCTTAAATCTTATGAGACAGCAAGAAGAGACACCCAGTACTTTAACCCCTTATGTGTCTTTTTCAAGACTTTAATTGCCTGTGTTCAGACCTGACTTTGCAGAAATAATTAGAATGCTTCTTTTACATATTTGTATTTCTTACCATTTACATGCTCAATATTTTTTTAATCACTTTAAATATTTCATAAAATGCATTCTTTTGTCACAAGGTCTCAGTGTAAATAGAAATATGATTTAAGTCTTCATGGCATGCATCAAAATACTTTGTTTTAGGAACAAGCCTTAAATGAAAATAAAGGAGGGGTGGGGCACTCATCACAGCCCCATCAAAATAAGTCTTTAAAAAATAAGAAGGGATAGAGACATCATACAATCATTAAGGTTGGAAAAGACCTCCAAGATTATTGGCCAAACACCTTCATGTCAACTAAACCATAGCACTGAATGTCATGTCCAGTCATCTCTTGACCACTTCTGGGAACAGTAGCTCTACCACTTCCCAGGGCAGCCCCTTCCAATGCCTAACTACCTTTTCAGTGAAAAAATTCGTCCTGATGTCCAACCTGTTCTCCCCTGGTGTATCTTGATGTTATTTCCTCTTGTTCTGTCACAGTTTCCTGGAAAAGGCTGATCCCTTCCTTGCTGCTGTTGCCTGGTTTCAAAAGACAAAACTTGCAACCCTGTTAAAGTGATAAGATAAAAAATCAATTTTTTAATGAAAGCTTTCAGGTGCATAAATATGTCTCTGCACATGTATGATAAAGCATTTTCACAATTTTTGTAAGGTTAACTAATTAGTTTATCTAGCAGGTACATTCCATAGGACAGCTGTTGACCCAGTGACCCACCTTTGGGTCTGCCCCTTGGAGTTGGTCCAGGGGCTTCTTTGTTATGTTATTATATCGTTATTTCTTATTATGTGTCTTAAGTTCTGGGGGAAAACATGATGTCCTTGTCAGGAATTCTCTTCGTAAGTGCAAGACTAAACAGAATTTCAAGAATGTGTTAGTAAGAGTTAGCTTATTGTGAGAAAGGGCAGGAAAAGTGCTAGAAACCATGCAACTATATATTTAAAATTTAAAAGGCTACAAATATATGAAAAATATATAAGAAAGTAAAAAAACCTTTAGGCATCACTACAACCCCCTTTCAGACAGTTGTGAAGGACAATGAGGTCTTCCTTGAGCCTCCTTACTCCAGGCTAAACACTCCCAGCTCCCTCAGCTGCTCCTCATAGTGAGAGGTTGCTGACCTAAAGTAGCTTTGGTAATATTTTTCTTCTGTTTTCCTTGTTTTTTCTAAACTGGAAGCTGGTTATCTTACATGCTTTGTCATAAAATATATGGCATTGCTGACTAGCTTCCTGACACTCCTATCCACAGTCTAACTGATCATTTTTCCCACTGGGAAAGAATTCCCATCAGGAACGAGCTGTGGTCTGTGACAGGAAATGTCTACATCTGCAGGGCATGGCCTTTTCATTTTCACTGGGTTCTGAAATATATATTTTGAAGGACTAAATTCCATGTCCAAAAACCCTCTCCATTTCTCAGCAAAGTAATATACTCAACAGCCTCCATTTCCCTATCCCATGGCTCGCTGATGGCATACACATTAAAACAAAATTTCATACTGCTTTGTGTTCTGTTTGGCTTTGCTCTTCACTCTCTGACACACACACACACACACACACACACACACAGAAGGAGTTCTGTTCACAAAAGTAAGCAGGATTCATACCTCTGGGTTTTCTAACACCTGACCTTCTCAGGCATTTAACATTTGGTGTTTTGCAACCTGAGTAAATGCCTTTAAGCATCTTCATTGAAGCTTGGGCTTTCCTCATAACTCCTGTACAAGTAGGTCTGGGGTGGAAAGATGCAAGAGAGTTCTTTGAACAGGAAGGTAATTCCTGGCCCCATAAGGGAGATAGGAAAGGAGAAGGCACAGTCCAGGCCAATAGAGGCCAAAACTAGGAGCCAGAAGGGAAAAGAACTCCAGAACCTCTTTCCCCACCTTCCTAAGGCTGGAAAGTTGGCTTTTGTTTTTACTCTGCATTCAGTAAATAAATCTTCTCTGGCAGGTAGTCTCCAGCCAGTCTGGTCTTTGATTATTTAAAAAAAAATCACAACAAAGATAAAGACCCTGCCACAAGGTTGAAGCAAACTACATTGATGCAATGAAATTGAATGGAGGTAGTATAATTTCTGATGTCTGTAAAACTCTAATTTAGGACGTTTTTCTGTAACATAGACTATACGAGACAATTACAGGGAAAATCAGGTAGGGCCTAACAAGAATGCAGAAAAAAACAAAACTCAAAATAGCAGGAAAATTGTTAACACACCAAATGTTTGACAGCAAAAAAATCCTACAGAATATAGGCATTAGCCATCTTAGCCCCTTAACTTAAGTTTTTTATCTTCCCTATGAGATGGTAGCATATGCCTCAAACACCTGTGACCAAAAAGAGTGTGGTGGCACCTGAAATTAATGAAAATAAAAAAGAGAGAAAGAAAGATTGGAGAGAACTTGGTATTAAAAAATACTTGAGTACAGAAAGGCTAAAAAAATGAAAGAACAAAATAAATTATTGTTTACGTTGTTATGAGTTTGTTTATGTAAGACTAATCTTGTGAGGAACATATAGATTCTCCTTTATAAGTGAGAAATGAGGAATTCAAAAGCTTTGGGAGATGGGAATTGAAAATGGTACTACTTGCAGACAGCACAAAGTCGAGGAAGACTAGAGCTCTTACTCAGTCTTTGCTTGTTTAGTAGCTTCCAATAGCACATTGCTTAATCAGAGGTATTGCTGTTTCTTTCAACTCAGATTTAAAAAAACCACTAAAATTCCCATGGAAAATGGAAAGCATTGAGAGAAATGAAAATAGAAAAAGGAACACTTCAGACATATTGCTTCAGCTATAAATTTGTGTTCTTGATATTTATACTATTGCACAGCTCACGATTAACCTTGAAATTGGCACTTGAGGGATCTCACAAGTAATTATTCTTTGAATATTGCTAAAGAAAAAGTGAGCAAATATTCAGGAAAAATGTGTCTTGCTACCCTTTATCTCAGCATTGTTCACGCCATCAAAAGTAGCAAGCCATCTTAATAGAAGAGGATGATCAGGTATATTTCCCGTACAGGCAAAAAAATTGGTATAATATTTTAGATCATGATTTGTGCATAAGATTGTCATTAGAGCACAATTTATTCAAGTTTTAGAGGCTCTTGAAAAGTTTTTATATTGAAATAGATGCTACAGCTGGACTAGTAGATTGCATCTTCTTGCTAGATTTTTTAAACTTATTCCTTATTTAAACTGTAGCTTTTCCTCAATGTTCCAAGAACTGCCATATTGGTCTATTATCTATTGATGTGAATGGAAGATCACAGAATCATTGATTCATAAAATCATAGAAACCTAGAACAGTTTGGGTTGGAAGGGACCTTAAAGATCATCTTGTACCAACTCCCCTGCCATGGAGAGGCCAGGTTGCTCAGAGCTCCGTCCAGTGTGATCTTGAACACTTCCAAGGATAGGGCATTCACAGCCTCTCTGGGCAACCTGTGCCAGTGACTCACCAACTACACTGCAAAGAACTTCCTTCCTCCAAATACCTAATCTAAACCTACTCTCTTTTATGTTTAATCCACTCCCCTAGTCCTGTGACAACATGTTCTTGTAAAAAGTCCCTCTTTATCTTTTTTGTAGTTTCCCTTCAGGTCCTGTATGGCTGCAAATAGGTCACCTTGAAGTCTTCTCTTTTCCAGGCTTCATTCTCTCAGCTTATGCTCATACACAAGTCTAAATATCTTGGTGGCCCTCCTCTGAACCTGCTCCAATATGTTGATGTCTTTCTTGTGCTGAGGATCTCAGAGCTGGAGGCAGTTCTCTAAGTGGAGTCTCACAAGAGATGAGATGTAGTATATTGTCCCTGACTGGATTCCACGCACCCACAAAAACACTCTGTCATTCCCCTCCACAGCTGGAGAGAGGACTGAAAATATAACAAAGGGTTCATTAGTTAAGGACTGGGAGAGATCACTCAGCAAACACCATCGTGGGTAACACAGGCTCTAATTAGAGATATTAATTGCATTCATTACTAAGAAAATTAGAGCAGGATAATGAGAAGTAAAATAAGACCTTAAAAACACCTTCCCCCCATCCCTCCCTCCTTCCCATCTCTACCTACTACCCCAGTAGTTCAGGGAGACAGGAATGAAGGTTATGGTCAGTTCATCATAGGTTGTTTCTTCCACTTCTCACAGAGAGGAGTCCTTCCCTGCTCTAACATGAGTCTACCCCACAAACAACAATCCTCCACAAACTGCTGCAACTTGGATCACTCTTCCACAAGGTTCAGTCCTTCAGGCACAGCCTGCTCCAGTGTGGGTCCCCCACAGGATCACAAGTCCTACCAGGAAACCTGCCAGGAGCCTGTTCCATCACGGGCCTTCCATGAGTTCACAGCCTCCCCTCAGGCATCCGCCTGCTGCAGCTTGGGTATCCTTCCTGGGCTGCAGGGGCACAGCTGCCTCACCATGGGCTGCACCATGGGCTGCAGAGCAATCTCAGCTCCAGCACTTGTAGCACCTCCTGCTCCTCCTTCTCCATTGACCATTGTCTGCACAGTTGTTCCTCTTACATGTTCACACTCTGCTCTTCTCTGGCTGCAATTACATCTGTGCAAAAACTCTTTTTCCTTCTTAAATCTGTTGTAACAGAGGTGTTCCCACCATTGCTAATTGCCCCAGCCTTGGCCAACAGCATGTGCATCCTAGAGCCATCAGGGATTGGCTCTGCCAGACACGGAGGGAGCTTCTGGCAACTTCTCACAGAAGCCACCCCTGCAGCTCCCCCTTTACCAAAGCCTGCCCAAGCAGAATCACCTCCCTCAATCTGCTGGCCCCTCTACTTTTGATGAATCCCAGGACAGACAAAAGATGAAAGGAAATGACTCCTACTGAAGACAGTTTCAGGGACAGATTAGGGCATGTAGTGAGGTAAAAAAAAGAAAAAAATGCTGTAGAAGATTTGATCAATGGTAGCAGAAGAACTTCAGGTTTATTTAGCAAAACCAAAGAAAGCTTCTGTTGTCAAGGCGTGACAATTGTTCTACTCCTTCTTGCACAAGTGCCACTTCTGAAGTACTTAACCAGAATTATACAGACAGATATGTGCCTCTGGGAGCTTGATGGATGTCAGTGGACAAGTTTGGTTAGGACCTTGTTTTGGATGTGAATTTCAATAAGCAGTTAAGACCCCAGGGAAAGAAGAAAAGGTAGTGGGAAGTCACACTGACAGCAATACCCAAACTGCTGAATCTTTGTATGCTTTGTTTTTTGGGTTTTTTTTCGGTGTGGTTTGGTTTTGGTTTTTTTTTGATGGAAGTAGAAGATGGCACTCTCATGTGAAGAGCAGGAATAGGCAATCTCATGAGATTACTAGATCAGACCCAATGCTGTTATTACAAGCCACGAGAAAAATGTTTCATGAAGTCTGCACACTCTTTAACTACTTCCAAAGACTTCCTCCTTTGCAAGGATCTATATATTTTTAATCTAATATTACCTAGCCTAATAACATTTTCTTCCTCCAAATTAAATTACAACATTGATCCATGTTGTAAATAGGCTAGTGCAATGAAGCTGATTTTCACTGCATGTTGCATGATGTTTTTATAACTCAGCATATCAGATTTGTTGTGCTTCTGCATGTGCTGTAATATTTGTTGTTAAAGTTATCAAGAAGTTTTATTTTCATTAAAATAACAATAATTTTAAGACAAATATTTGCATATTTGGTGCAGGTTGAGAGGTGTCTATTATGTCATGCAGTAATACAGTCTTTTGTGGTTCATTACGATACACTCTACAAATTATGAGTCATCTACTTCCTACGAAATGAAATTTGTTTTCAAAATTTTGTTCAAGCATAATTTTATGGGGAATAGGCATAGAATAGAAAAGATCCAAGTTTTAAAAGAGTTGCTTTTATCACAGATTATTTGACATGCTTCACTAAACATTCTAAAAATGGCAGAAGTCTTATATGACAGAAAAGCAGAATATTCTGTATTTTCCTAATTACTTTTCTAGTCTAGTGTGGAACATGCTTTCTCAGAGTCAATGTGTATGTGACAGCTAGGGATGGGATTAATATTAATTCTGAAACTTAATCAATTTTGGTTGTCTCATCTTGATAAGGAGAGATCATGAAATAAAGTTACTCTGTTTTGCTTGTGAGGCTTAGATCATGCATCAAGATGCAATAAATATGTAACACTTGAATGAATCAATAAAAAAAACCTAACTAGAAAATAGCTAAGAAAGAAGGGGTTTTTTTGCTATTTTTCCTTGTCTTTTCTGTTGGTTGGAAGGAGACTGGGATCCATGACAGAAGACAATATTAGAAATTTAAGTTTTCAATACAATATCAATTAATTTAAGTGGTTGAACAGCTCTCTAATTTCCTTTTCTCAAGGAACCTCTGTCGGTAGATTGCTAATTCATGGGAACTAATCCAAGTGGATCCCAGCCTGGCTTTAGCCAGGACACTAACACAATCTGCATAAAATCTTCAAATTTTTTTCATTTAGCCTACCTCTTTCTCTAAGAATTTAGACAGATACAGATTGGTTTTTTTCCTTTCGGGAGAGAGGGGAAAGAGTGGGTTTTAGTGAGTTTTCTGTTATGTATCCAAAGCTTTTTTATGGAAAGTATAAAAAAACTTTTGATGCTGTAGATGAAATTTAATCTGACAGGGAAGCTTCAGACCACACTATAAAAGCCTCTGAAGCTGCTTTTCTTTTTTCAGCTGTGCTGAAATACACATGGAAGTCTCCAAACCTGTGGTACAAATGCCCACAGTAAATACAAAATTATTGCCTGCAGGCCAGAAATAACATTTGAAATCATAATGGTGATTTTTCAGGAAGCAGCGAGGAAGTCGCAAGTCCAAGGGCAATGAGGAGAAACTTGCTGGGTCTTGGGATGACAGGTTAAGCGTTAGGAGTACAAGTAGTGTCCTTCTCTATCCTTCCAGTTGCAGGGAATGGTGAGGGAAGAAAGAAGAGATATCAGATCTATACAGGTTCAACTCTATCAGCAATAGTGTGTCAGCAGGACCAGAGGGGTGACTGTCCCCCTGTACTTGGCACAGGTGAGGCCATAACTCAGATCTTGTGTGCAGTTTCGGGTCCCACCCTACAAGAAAGACATTGTCTGGTTGTGGAATGGCAGGAAGAACCTAAAAGCAGGAAAAAGTCTGAACTATACTGGCTATTGAGAGATAGAGGAGGTGGTGTGTGTGCCTGTGCATGAGAGAGGGAGTGGGGAAAGGATAAGAAAAGAAAAAGAAAATCCTACACTCCTGTGTTCCCCATCAACGTGTTCTTAGTGCTGCCTTGATACTGGCTTTTAGTCACTCAACTTCCTCAAAGCTGTGAAGAAATAAACAAATTCCTTTCACAAGATCAGCAATATTTTTTTGTGTTTAAACATCATTTGGAGAGACAGACAGAGTGACTGCTCTTATCTTCCTTTCTTTTGTGCTTCATCTGACAGTTGTAGTCTCTTCAGCCATGTCTGCAAGCAAAACACACCGCGTCACATTTCCGGAGGGTCTCGTGTCACTGTAATGATGCATGGCATCCTGTTAAGGCCTTCACATTAAACCCAGGACTGAAGGCAATCTGAGCTGCATTCCTGGGGTGACTGCGAAGATTGAAATACTGAAGATTACTGAAAGCAATGAATCAAAATGACCACAAGCTGGCTGAGCAGAAGAGATGTGAATAAAAGTGTGCCAGATCTTCTACTTTACATGCTCTGTTGCCATTTGCACCATTTCAAAGTGGGACACAGTCATATCTATTCAGGTATAATAACATTTGGACCATCTGACCTCCTGAACTCTGTTCAAAAGCAGATACTCACTGTTTGCCCAATTAGAGATATTATTATCCTGTTACATGCCAGGAACTTCAGATTCTATAGACCTATTCTGTAGATCTATTTGCTGTATATGTCTTAAAGTTCCTATAGAATGAAGGAAATAAAATGTATTACAGAATGAGCCATTTGACCACGTTTCACTCATTATATGTCTGGTTTAGAATGGAATTAATTCGGTTTTAGATGTACTCGTTTCTGTCCTTTGATCATTAAATGATTTAAGAGGTTTTTGCACCAGCAGTGTCATCAATATTTGACCACATCTGTTGTCACATTGACAGAATTAGCCAATATTCTTGTTAAAAACAAGTGATTAATCAAATGTCAACACAAAGCTTAACAGATTCTTCATAAAAATTCTATAGCCTGAAATATCTCGTGTAAATTAGTCAGTGAGTACTTTTAAAGAAAAAGCACTTTTACATAAGCTGTATTGATTCATATCTTAAAGCAGAGGTGCAGGAGAGCCCTAACATTTACCAGAAAAAGAGTATGCTAATTCAGCTATATTTAGAAAGGAGGAACTTCTAAGGAAAAAAAATCTCCCTTCCTGAAGAAAGAAGAGCTCATTAATGCTGTGTCTTTTTTTCTTTTTTTTCATATTAAGTATTCAGGTTAAATAGGTACAGGAGTTTGTATTTGACTCTGACAAATAAGAAGTGTTAAGGACACAAAAGAGCCTCAGACATCAGGCATTTAGCAACCTGAAGAATTGTGCACAGGTTAGCATTGATTCTCAGTTTTCTCTGACAAAGTAAAGCCTGTGGCTCTGCATGTGTTTGTAGTTATAGGAGTTTGATTTATGTTTCTTAGGCATACTAGATCTGAAAATGGTGGGCAAAATGTCTTCCTTTTTTTTGTTTGCTTGAGGCTTTAGAACTGGCAAGAGAAATGACCAGTTTCTCTGTGCTGGTTTGCATCTGAATCACAGAACCACAGAATCTTTGGTTGGAAAAGTCCTCTAAGATTATTGTGTTCAGCAATAAACCCAGCTCTGCCCGGTCCACTAAACCATGTCCCTAAGTGCCACATCTATGTGTAGCAACGCTACATAGCAGCATTTCATTAGTCTAAGGAGGGGTAGTTTTGCAGATCCTCTTTCTAATATCTTTAAGGACCTAAATCTTGAATTTTTGTAGGAGATTTAAAAAATCTCAGGACTCATCCATTTTCCTAAAGCTCAGTCACTTTGGGCAGTGCCTGTTGGTTTGTAAAGCAGTCAGCACAGCTTCTGAAGGGAAATTTAAGTTCCTTACTCATTGTGTCATCTTCCCAGCAGTTATGACTCAGTAGCAGATCATCAGCTTACTGCTTCCTCCTCATCCATGAGCAGAAAAGAGAAACAGTTTTCTCCTGACATTTCAAACTCAGCCATGCACAGCAACTTAACAAGTCAGTATCTCTCTCTGACAGCTGTCTTTTCAGCTTCAACATTTAGATTCTGGCTAAAGATTGATTTATTCTTTCTTTTCAAAACTCCTCAAAAGCCATAATATCTAGGTTCAAGATAATAATTTGGTGTAATAGGTGGGTACTGGACCAACATTAGAAAAGCTTTTATGTCATGTATCCCTTCTGAAATCAACGTGAAGAGTATGCTTGGGAATAGTCTGAATTCCTACAATCCTCTAGGGCAAAAGGAACAGGGTATAGTTCAGAGCAGTCACTGACTTGTGCCACACAGTTGTGCTCACAGAGATTGTTCTCAGGTTGACAGAAGGCAGATCTGTCTTAAGTGTGCTCTGATGCACCCCAGGTGCTCAGTGGTACAGTGAGCTCTCTCTCCCACTCCACATCTGTATTCCCAGGTGGCCATCACCTTCCTGAAGATCATCTTTAACACGAGAACAGATGAAAGCTGGAGTCTGATTGTGTAGGCAGCTTGTCATCTGTGGGTTATTAAACATAGTTCTTTACTCCAGGGAGTACAAGCTCCTAACTCTAGCCAGAAAACTGTAAGCATGGATATATATGTGCTTACTCAGGTGTTCATACCATTCATGGAAGATGCAACCATCAGGAATACCAGTGATAGGAGGTAACAAAGTTAATAAATCACAAGTAATCTCCTTTTTTTTTCCCCCTTCCTCTGTATTTAGCCTTTGCAGATGTACCCTGGTTACATTTTATTCCTAAAAAATAAGCAGTGTGGACCACCATGATATTTCTGTAATCTTAGCTGTTATATACCTGTGAGAATAGCAAATTATAAGGAGCTGAGTCATTTTGCTAAGCAAAATTCATTTGGCTAAGCCACACATCACTAATCCTAATCTCCTGAATGGAGAGAGAGGTTTTCTGGGAGGTGGCACTTAGGTTACAGTGCATAACTGCTGCCAAGTTATCAGCTGCCCTTTCTCACCCTATTTATGGTCTATGTACCCATGCCCACTTGAATAGAGCATTATATCATTGTGTGAGTAAGCACTGAGGTTTAAGAAATCACACAATGTTTATAGAAATAGGATTAAAATGCAGCCTCAATGAATAGAGCACATTGGCTGTTGTGCTCGTGAAGTAGAGGGTGCATATGCTGCTTCCGAGTGAAATGAAATACAATTTTGTCTTCTGAGGGAGATGAAGTGAACATCAGAGCAAGTTAAACAGTACATGCTGTGAGTCTCTACAGACAAAAAATAGTGTCAAAAGCCTTAGCCAGAGGTTAATTGATAATCAGTTTAATTATTCATTTGTTATTAATGATTACTAATGAGAAACATTAGAATAATCAATGTTCCAGCCCAGTGCTTTGCCAGATGTCACGTTAATTGCAACTGAAGATAGCAGTAGCTTAGCAAAATACAGAAACAATTAGCGTGATTGACTCAAAGCCACCTCACGCCTCTCTGGAGCATTGTTCTAGCAGCAGTACAGAGCAGTATAAAATTCTCTGGGTTTGCAGAGTGGGAAAAGAACATTCCTAACAGCCGTTGATATAATCCACATTTGTCTCATAAAAGGTAGAAATTACACTAAGTCTGACACAAGCAAATATATTTGCTTGGAGAGATCACAATCACGGGCTAATAAGAGAGGAACTACAATATAACCTACAGTGAATAAAATGCCAACTCCAGTAATGGCTAACTGAAATTAAAAGCCACTCTTTCCCCCAAGAAAAATTTGTTGAGTTTTAATATTCCCTATGAAATTTCACTTTTAAATTTTGCTTTATGACCTGAAACAGCCATAAACCACTAAAGTACCGTGTTGTTATTCAAATTATGCAAAGTAGGTTCTTAAACTACAGGTATTGTAAAATGTTGAGAAATTAAATTTTATTCTATACAGAGACAAGATTTCATTCCATAGCTGAAGCAGGAGCTTTTGTCTGGTTTAGATGGATAAACTGCAGTACTGGATGAAATCAGAGGAGGATATGTACCTCAAATACATCTTCCCATCACCTAACAGAGTTCTCTCTCTCCATACCCAGTTTGATCCTCAGCTGCAAGATGAAAACTACAATGTTTGTCTCCACATCAGGGAATCCAGGTGGCTCTGCTCTAACCCCAGACTTGCTTCTATTATTCCATAGCTCCAGGACATAGGCTTTAGGATCAGAGTTCAGAGCAGTAGTGCCAACACTCATCGAAGAAAGAATTGGGAATGGCACAGGTAACACCAGTCCATGCAAATCTGAATGAGGTTCCTGAAAGTCAAGCAAATACTGAGTCTACCTAATGAATGTGGCTAAGCTGCACATCAGGTTTTCAATCAGCCATCAGCAATGGGGTACCATACAGTTTGGTCTAATCAGACTGTAATCTTGAGTGACTGGGATGTATATAACACAAAACTATTCTTTAATTGACTCTGACACTGAAAATAGGATTAATTTTTTCATTCTTATTGAAAAAGATGGTTGAAAGCACACCGCCTTGATGATCACTGTGTCCAATCCCGTGCACAAACCACGGTTTCTAACCACAAAATTCTGCGTGACAGTCAGAAATCAGCAGTGATTCTGTCTGCTTCATCAGATTAACATGTGGTGAAGGTGAGAAGTTTCCTCACTGAAAGTTGGCTTGTGCCTGAGTGGTCTAGGCTAGACCCCAGAATGTTCTCATGGAACTAAGGGAGTAAGGTAACATGACCTGCACTGAAGCCGCAAGGAATGAAAGACATTGATCAAAGGGAAGTTTCTGCTACAAACATGCATTTCTGTGATGTCTTGGGTACCTGTTGATGTAAAGCTGGTATCTGCTGCTGAAGCTTAGTCCTTAAGTTATAATATATTATTTATCTAGACAGAGGTAAGGTTTGTCACAGCCTTATCCATGTATCAAATGCCACTGTGTTGCTTTCAGCAGAGGAACATGGGAAAATGTTACAGTGGTCTAGAAAAAAAGGATCCTGACAGGTCCTTCTCCATGAGGTTTCTTGCAGGAGCTCAGGACTTCTGAACAACGAATCAGTATGATTTCACAGAAGCCATTTATTGTTTACAAAACACTCTTATTTATACTTTTACAACTGCTGTACACGCGATCACACATTACATGATTGGTCCCTCTAGCTTGTCCATGCGCTTTGCATGCACTTTTCAGAAAATATAATTGGTTCTTGATTTAGTGCAGCACAGTCTTTCTTTATCTATTTCTTGCTGTCTTGGTATTCTGTTTTTCAGTTTTTCCTTTCCCAATTTAGCGCAGCTTACATTTCAGTGGCCTTGATGAATTCTTGAAGGCTTTGATAAGCATAACTAAAGGTGGTTTTGGCTGGGGCACACTGTCAGTGTTCAAATGCATTACAACAGTTTCTGACTGTTGTAATTGTGACATGTAGTCAAAAGTCTTGGGCTTTAGGGAAAACTGCTCTAAAATTCACGAGGCTGAGCTGGTAAAGACAGAAGAGAGGCAGAAGTTTGCAAGAGTTTCATTATGAGCACAAACTCCATTATATATATATATGTATATATGCAGTTTGTTGTATTATAAGTTATATCTGCAATATCTGGGGATTGCTTTTTATAATCAGTCAGGATATCTGCAGTATAAGATACACACATTTCTTGATTTTAAAATAACAAAGTTAAATTGGTGAGAGTAGTCTTAAAATAATGGAGAAGTTGTTCTTCAAACACTAACAGAAATCCCTTCAGGCATTTCACTCTACCCCAGAGAACACAGAAGCACTAGTCTAAGAAATAAAATAAAACAAAACATGTTTACTTTTTGACCCTTTCTTCGGCTTTTCTTCTATGATATATCTTCTTCTGGAATTTTCTATACTAGTTCACTTCATGTAGAGAATTTTGGTTTTGCCCCTCAGTGATGTTTCTTTTTGGTTTGTTTGGGTTTTTTTAACCTGAAAATTTGGTTGTGAAAATCTGCTCACTCCCTCTTTTGCAACATTTCACACAAGAATCTGTACACTCATCAGGAACACTATCACTTCAATAGATTTGGTCACAAAATTATCAATGTTTCACGTGTTTATGGGAACAACTTGAAATAATTTAACATTGTTCCAATTGTTGCATGTAGATTACAGCATTAAAATTTTATTGAACATTTAATTTTCTTTTGATAGCAGCAAAAATCAGAGAAATCAACAAGTAGCAGCTATTAGTTAAAAGAGAAAAGAGAATAAGGAACTCTCACATGAACATGTCTTTGAAAATCAGAGTTCAACCATACCACTAAGTGAATTTCCAAATAGGACTAGAAGGGACCTTGAAAAACTGACTAATATGTTTTGGATATATAGGCTACATGTTTGTCTAATCTATTTTTAAAAGACCTCCGAAAGAAAGCAATTCACAATGTCATTGTTCCAGTTCTAGTACTTCTCCAAGAATTAGACAGTTGTTTTTTCCACTTAACTAACTTAAATTTCTTTTGGTGATCACTGAGCAGATTTTTATCATCTATTTTTATTATACATGGAAGAACAGTTGATACTGGTTCTCCTCAGAAAAAAAAAATAGTAAAGAACTTCTAATCTTCCATTTGATGAAGACCTCACATATCCAAAATCCAGTTTTCTAGCAGCTGGTCTAGCAAAAGACATTTTTCTTTTCTAAAAACTGACATTTCTCACACATTTAGACAGTTATCTTGGTGGATTTTACTATTTTACACCAAATTATAAGTTTTTTTCACAAATATCTTAATGTAATCAATAAAACTTCCAGGATTTTTAGTTCCTTTTCATCAATTGCAAGTTCCTCCTGCGTTCTGTCAACCATCACATCTTCCTTTTCCTATCCACAATATCACTTTTCTCTTACACATCATTCTGAGTCCCGCTTCTTTACTATACCTCCTGATACAGATGGTTTAGTAGATGTTGTATTAAGACTCTTTCCAGCAGGTATAATACCTTGTTTCTCAGGAATTTTCCCAAAACCTCAACAGCATGCTTGTATTTAGATTCAGGCTGTGTCCACACTGTCCCTGGGAACACAAGGCACGGCGCAGATGAAGTGCATCCCATTTTCTGACTCAGCTGTGTGCATGCCAGCACTGAGCACAGAAGGCCTGAAGCTCAGCACTGCACGGCTAAATTACCATAATGGCACTCTGAGCTCAGGCTGCTCACAGACCCGCTTCTCCCTCTGGCACTCTGCGTCAGGCCCTTCTTTTAAGGAATACTGTCAGCCTACAAGCATCTGTGCACATTTTAAGTACACCAGGAAAGAGCTTGTTTGACTTGGTTCCTGTCACCATTTACATCAGAGAGCATTTGGCACTGCTTCCACATTTAATACCTTTCCGTGTGGATTCTTGCAAAAAACAATGAAAGAGTTGCAGGACTAGGAGATTCCCACAGAATCCAACTACCCCATCTTTGTTGTTGACTTTACTGAGACATTTTTGTGCCCTGCATTTTTGAGGTCTACGCCTCAATGCCTATTGATATATTAACAGTTACCTTGCCAACACTTGCAATAAGAAAATTAGTTCAAGTAAAATACATTGCAAAACATTTTCTTATTTTAACACAATGAAGCATAACAATAATATTTGTTACACTTTGGGTCAATGGAAATCATTAATATTATCTTTTCAGCCTTTTAATATGTACTGATAAAATAAAAGTAATGTAGCTAAGAATAGTATTTTCTTCATTTGCAGAACATTTTTTCTGCCAATGTACCATAAAAAGATGTAATAATAAATTAAATTATGGCTGCTTTTTAAGTTTGTGTCAAGCACAATCTGAAACACACGGACTACAGTAAATTACCATAGATACTTTTTTTTGCTTTAGTATTTTGAGGGATTGTTCAGCTTCAGGTCATAAATCAGAAATCACAGATTTGCCAATTTGGGAAGTCACCAAAACCTTTCAAATGTAGCTTTGTCATGTCTTTTTAATGAAGGAGTACCTATTTAAAATGAAAATTAATATAGTGCCAGAAATAGCCTGGTTTGGAAAGGATTTTTGACAACTTTATGGATTATGAACATGTTGGATTTCACCATCACTGTACATCTCAGTCTGTTAATGAGTCATTACTGTTTTAGCAGTAAGTGTATGTCATTTCAAAGCAAAGACAGAGGTCATGATCTGGCCAACACAGCATGTCCTTAATTTTCCATGTGATTTTTGCCAGAGGCAAGAAGATAGCACAAGTGAAGTAAAGTAGAAGTTCTTGGCAATGGAAGAAATTATTACAGGTCTATCTATGAGAGCTAATTAATTTGTGATTTTGTACCAAACTGTTGGCCTTAATATTCCTTGTTCTATTTAATCTGCTGTGCATTTATATTACAGGAGCTCTTGGAGACATGTCAGTGAGGATGTATCTTCCTTTCCATTACCTATGGATGAGTAGCACAGAGTTTACACAAGGTGGTAGCAGGTACTGCAGCCCAGGTTTTATGCAGGGTGCTAAATGAAGATTACTTTGATAGATCCCCTGTCTGTGTGCAGCCTTGGGAGTCAGCCCAGCTGAGCACATATTGCCTGCAGGGGAGAAGTCAAACATGTTCTAGGTCTCCTCTTGCCCTGCCAGGCCCCCTCCATTTCCCTTTCCAGGCTCACTGCAGGTTAGCACCAGAGTGAGAGCCAACACTCGGGCACAGAGGATGGACAGGGATTTTAGCCTACACCTAACATGGAAACATAGCTCCAACAACTAAAGCCTGGGATTCAGGTTTCTAACAGTGCATTCCTTAGGTGTAGCATAAAATTATCAATTTTTTCCTCATATCTCTTCATGTAAGAAACACTTTGGCATAAAATGTATTTATGGAATGTGGCCTAAAATGAACTAACATCGTTATTCTGAGATCCTTCCATATGGTTCAAACGGATTTGGTTTCAAGCAGAGCAAGAAGCACACATCACATACATTTTAAATCATAATACATGTGGAGTAATGCCACATGTGCTGAAAAGTCAGGGCACAGCAGGAAAAGGGTCAGTCACTGTTCAACCTAATGACTCTGCTGGTTTCTGCTACAGAGCAATACTCTGCAACTATAAGCGATTTTTTCAGTTTTAATACAAATAAGATGACACAATGACAGAGAAGTAAAACAGCTGCCTTTCTTTTCTCCTGGGCCTAATTATAACAGCAGGTGAAACAATATAAGGGGCTCAAGTCTAATTTGGCAAATGAAAAGTACCTACCTACACAGCTGTTTTATTTATGAGAGGTGTCAGGGGTGGATAGAAATCCTGATATAAAAAATAGCAAGGAAATTTGTGAACAACAACACAAAAAGTAATTGTGTATGCAGTGGGTTTTTATGTGTGAATAGGAAACTGATACTTGGTTTGATATTGATTTTTCTCTACGCAACATGCTGTTATTTACAACTGTGGATGTATTTTTCTCAGATATTCAGTGCTGCATGATTTATGCCATGTCTCAATCACTGCATTATGTTATGTAAGGCACCAGCTGAATTCTGAGATGAGTCAGCTGCCAAATATTGTACTAAAAATCTATTGTCTCATAATGAATCAACAGGCTTTGAAGTCATTAAATCCCTCATTGTTTAGTTTAATACAAGCTATTTCAGAATGTAATAAAACATATTTTGGAAGTGAGTCTTACCAGGTCCTATTATAATAGCATTTAGCTTCTTCCAGCCACCAGTAAGACACAATTGTCAGTCTAATAAGATTTATAACCATGAATGTTTGGTTTACTTAGCAAGTAAGAGCTAGCAAGGCTTATTCTGCATGCCAGCCATTTGTAATTGTAATCTGTAATTCAAGTCTGCTTTTGTTCAACAGACTCATTGCTTCTTATCGTTATTCACCGCTTCCCTGTGCTGCCACAACTGTGCAGGCTTTCAGACAGTTAAGAATGTCTCATGAGTGTGGCCGTGGTTTAAACTGGTACAGAAAAAATGTCCATACCCAAAAGAGCTCTTGCTCTATATATAGACATTCATAAGCACTCTGTTTATGACAATGATAACACTTCAGTGTCAAATGATGACAAAGACAAGGCCTGCCCGACCAACACACCAGGGAATGACAGTGAGGCTGCATCTTTCTCCTGCTGGTGGAGGGGTTTGCATCAGACTACATAACTTGTATGACACTTGTTAATTGTCTTGGGACAACACCATGTACAGAATGACAGCTTGGATGGTTTGTGCTGGAGAAAAGTACTATTAATTTTTAATCTACATTTTGCAATGTATTTACAGTAGAAAAGACAAAGAGTGGTGCCTTATTTTGCGACCAGAGAGTGCTGAATTTTGTGATGATTCTTAGCTATGAGAAAAAAGTTGTTCTACAGTCCTGCACCACAGTGATAGAAGATATAGAACTTTTGGCCAGAGTGTTTGTACTGGAGCCTTGAGGACTCCTTTAGGTACCTTCAGATTTGTCCCTGAGTGCTACACAAGTATGGGGAGACTGAGATCTGAATTCAGTATTCCCTGCGCAGTCAGTTTTGATTTGCTCTTGGCTATCTAACCCTAATCCATCACTACTGAGAAGATCTGCTGTCACAGCCCATGATTGCTACAATCTCCTACTCATCTAAGCACTCATGACTTGGTAGGACACATCACTGTGGTCTGCTAACTGAGTCACCAGCCAGAATCAGGATGAATGTGTGCTAACTGCTCTCAAACCCAGTCCAGCCCACCTACAGACATCAAATATGACAGAGAAGATGAAAATGAGAGTGGATATTTGCATGTCTCCACATTCAGTAGAAAGACAGTTAGCCATTGGTGCTCCTTCCGTGCGTTACACAGTTGAGACTGGCAAATACCATCTGTAGATGTTCTGAACTCATTTATGCATGAACATACAAGTCTCTGGGAGTACTGGGATGCTACAGATTCACAGGTGTTTGCAAAATAGGTCCACTTTTGGTCTGATCTTTTGTAATCTCTTCATATCAATGTATGGGATTTTTTAGAATGTCTGAAACAGTGAGCTGGGAAGCTTTCGCCTTGCTCATGATACATGGGATACCAAGACCAAAAAAGGATGTTTCTTATTGAGTTTAGGAAGATGTCAGTGAGGTTCTGCCTTAGTCTTTCTTTGGTGATGAGAACTGAAATAAGCAGAAAGAACTTTGTTAGCACCAAATTTCATATTTCCATTGAATGATAAAAAACTAATACTTCAGCTTGCCAGACCTCGACATGGCTTATGGTTTGCAGACAGATAAATGAAGCCCAGGCCCTTCTGTCATGAGTCTGAATTCTCTAAAATACCATGCAGGTCTGAAGGGGATGAATCTCACCAGGTCAGAGCCACGGAGTCTTCTATTCCTCCAGGTCTTGACGTTACAAGCCAGCAAGTGATTTAACCAAATGGTGTCATAAGATTTTACACTGGTTGTGTCACAAATTTTACACTGACCATTTTCAACTTTCCTGCAAGCCATTTTTTACTATTTTCAGCCGATGTGTGTGTAAGAGATTGATGCTGTTTGCAATCTGATATCTATTTTCGTTTGTCTGCCTACCTGCTTATTTAAACAAATCCACCTTGCTCAGCCTGTGATGGATTAAATGTTGGATTGCATCACAAAGGCCTTTACCTTCATGACTGAAATTCATGAAGGTCTCATCCTCTACTCTGCTGAGCACGAGTAGTTCCCGGGTTCCTCTGGGTAATTTTTTTTTTTAAATTTTATTTTAAGAATAGCAGCAGTATGGATGTCACACTCATTGCCTGCCACTGTCTTGGTCTAGGTAGTGCAAAGTTCAAGCCTTAATCCATACTCTAGCATTCTGTGAGTTAACAAACAACTGAAGAACTGCCATGGACATATGGAAATGTCACCCTTTATTTAAACTAATAAAGTCATAATTAAAAATGTAATTATGTAAACAGCCTCCCAAGATCCCTGGCTTTTTTTTTAAAGAATAACAAACAGCCTGCAGCATTGAAGGCACTAGGGAGTTGTGTAATCAAGGATGTTTAGTTTATTATTTCTTAGTGTGTAATTGTTTCATTTTTCTAGCTCTAAATCTTTTTTTTTTTTACTTTACAGGCAGTTTTCTATACACAACTCTGAGTTGAATGTGGCGTTTCCTGTCAATTTTGTTTTTATCAAAATCAAACAAGCACATGAAAAATAGGACATTGTATCAAATGGCTAAGCAGTACCATTGCATTTTTAATTAGAAATGTCAGAATGATACAAATCCAAAAAACAGAATATTCTGTTCTGATTGGGTTTCAAAAGAATTAGAGACCTACACATGACAAAATGAAAAATTTAGTATCCAAGCCACTAATAAGTGAAGAGAAAAAAGTAACATTTCATGAATGACTCTTTTTTGGTAGAAGATATAATTTATGATATTTAAAACTTTTAAACTTTAAAAATTGTTTAGGGCTGTCCCCTTATTGGTTTTAATGATAGATTTTAAGTTACTTCCTTGCCTTAAAAAATATCATTAATTAACTTTCCCAGAGCAGTTGTTCATTAGTCAAATCTCTATACTTATTTATTTTCTATTTTATTAACATTTAAAAATCTGTACACAGCTATGCCTTATTGTCTACATGATAAGCTGCTTTAAGCAGATAAGCCCACACAGTCATTGAAATTATAGGTACATATCTAATAAAAAAATAGTTATTACCACTGTAGTTTAGAACCATCCTCAATAATTTTATGAATTTTTAGGTTTTTGTCTCTGTTTATAAGGCAATTATGTTATTAATCTCTTTGGCTTCCAGAGCTTAACATACTGAATAAAACATCTTTATTTTACAGCTTACAATTGTCCATGTTCTGTGGAGAGCTAAGTCAAATTATTATCTAGGTCTAAGACGAGTGATTAGTTATAAGATTGCTTACTTGGAGAAAGTGAACCACCTATCATTCTGTAGTTCTAGGACCAAAATGACCAATATATATTAAAAAAAAAATAAAATATTCAAAACGTACAAAAAAAAACTCCCCACAATATTTTGTGACTAAACATTCTGATCACAGGTGAAATTTCTGGGGAAAGAGGAAGCCCTGGGGAGTCTATAGTGTATGCAAAAAAGTTTAAAAAGCTGATGACATAATAAGCAAAATTTGACCCAAACTTTCTGCAACCTTGCAAAGCCTTTTTCTTTCTCCAAATCAATTTATTTCACAGGCATTAGAAAGGTGTACTTTTCCAAAACTGATTTAATTTATACCTTTGACTTTCCATTATTTTCTTTTATATGTTCCCCTCTCTGTCCTTACACTATCTGTGATTCTTTTCAGAACATTTACCTTACTAGAGCTCTAGTGCTGAAGTAATAATTTTTCCAGAGTGTGCCAGCCCTTCAGGGGCAGTCAGTCCTTCCTTTGTACATCTTTTGCTAACCTTTTTTCCACAAAATATTGTCAATATTAATACAAGACAAAATTACTGTTATTTATGACCACTGTTTGCTTCTGATGCTATGAGCAATATAATGTCCCTCTGCTTCCCTAGCTTCTGATGTAAAACAATAACATTTTAAACACTTGAAATTTTAGCCCAGACTTTCTAACAATGAAATTTGGCTTAAACATGTTTAAGTGCATGGTAATTCCTTGAATGCATAATTTAAAGAATATATCAGAATATAGTAATGACTTAGGTGAAAACAGGTTCAGACATTCTTAGATTTTGGCTGGATCATGGTAGATTCAATTACACAAAACCTGCAGACTGATATCACACATTTATATTTTCCTTTTTTTCCTGAACATTCCTTACCTTAAATAATCACATGTGTGAACCCGCATGTATTCACATATTCAACATTGGAGTCATCTGCTGTAAGGTACATTTCAATTCCATGAGAAATTCTCCTGCCTTTAGTTTGTTTACTCTGTGCTTCCAAAAACTGAACCAAGATTGAACAGACTTTCCATTCTAAGATAGTCACTTATGTTGTTAGGAAATGTTTTATTTAGAGAAACACACACACACACACACACACACACACACACACACACACACACACACCAAAAAACCCCACAACTTCTTTTCAGTTAAACCTATTGTTGTAGAATACAAACAAGGCAGTTTGTTTATCTGTAGTCCTGTGTAAGCACAACTGCTACTGATTTTTCCAATTTGCATATCATTCCCATTTATGCTTTATGCTTTCATTTGGAAATGCACTACTTCAGGGAACCAGTATGGTCCTCAGAGCTTAAGTTTCTGTGGTGCCAAAGGCACATTCCAGAGTTGTTCTTTTTATTGTCTTTGTGTGACCCCACATTGATCAGAAAAGAACTTTGTGGAATGAAGGAAAACCTACAAACTGGAATGAAAACAGTTTTAAAGAATAGGATTTTCTTTGTATTGTCCTATTTAATTGCATTTCCATAGACAGGAGGAAAAATTCAATTTCAGCAGACTTAATTTTGGCATCTGCATTATTGCAGCTCTTGAGAAAGCCCTGTGAAGACTGAAACTACAAAACCACTGATAAAATCCATATGCTCATCCTCAAGCACACAGCAGTTTAATACTAAACCTACTTCGTTCCTGTTAGAATTTCTGAACTCTTGATAATGAAAATACCAGAAGAAACCCAAATCTGAAGTTAGAGCAAAAAAATGTTTATTGTAGACCTTATGTTTAAGCTTATGGCATGATTATCTTTAAATGTGTTTTTTCCTCAGGCCTTTATCACACCAGACTATCTAGGCATTCAAGTTTTGACAGGTGGAAGGATGTATATGTCAAATAAAGGAAAAAAAAAACTTGAAATACACTTGGATTATTCAGAAGTAAGAGTAAAGAAGAAAAATAACAAGTTAGGATGCCAAGTCTTGTAAATTCGCAAAGGCTGACAGGGAGCAGAGATCAAAAAATCCAAAATTCTACCAAAAGTTTCTTTGACAAGTGTTGAGTAATTTGTAGCATGGTGTTTATGTGGGGGGTTGGCTGGTGAGTTTGGGAGTTTTGTTTCTTTGCTTGTTTTGGGAGTGGGGGGGAGTTGTATGTTTGTTTTTAACAGAGGATTGATTTCTTGGTTTGGAAAGGGAATTCGTTCACTTTCCAATTTACTGTGTTTTTCTGTGCACTGTTTGGTTTTTTAGATATATTTTCAAGTGTTTCTTTGTAAGCTCAACACCTCTTATACACAAAAGTTTTCACTAAGAGAAGCAAGGGCAAAAAATAAAAAATGCCACTGAAGAAAATCTGAGAAGTGTTAGAATGTGATTGTGTACATGTTCATGCTTCTTTTTTCTTTGCTGTAAGGAATTAATGGAATAGATTCAAAGTGTAATGGAGATTTTGCTTTACCATGCATCTCCCAGACAGGTGCACTGAAGGAACTCTCACATTGCCCTCTAAAATTCATAAGTTTAAGTTAAGAACTGGAAAGGAGCATAATAACCAACGAAAGTTCAGATGTAAGAGGCAAAGTTTTGTCACCTCTCTCTGATATCTATCAATCCATCATTTTTCTTCTTTTACCTATCTTTTCCTTTTCCCTAATCACTGCAAATTTGTCCCCAGCCTTCCTCTTCCTCATACCAATCTATTTTTTTATCTTTCTGACATAAAACACAAAGAGAAAGCCTTCCCAAAACTAGGTTCATTCTGCCTACACCTCAATATATCAACTGCAGAGAAATATAGCCAGAAACTAAAACCATCTCTTTTCTGATATTTCTTGTTGATACTCTATTTCTTAACTTTACATGAAACTGTCCAAATTTTTCAAAATCTAAGATATATGATGTACCAAAGTTTAAGGATGCAATGTAATTCTTTCATGAACCAAATGGGTGCCATGTTACAGCAGCCATAAGCCAGGGAATGCCTTCAGCACACACACTGTTGAATTAGACTATACCAGCACAAACAGATTTAGACCAAGAAAAAGATCAAAACCTTTGCTTTACTTTGAGAAAATATTTTATTTCATTTAAGATTTGTCCAATTCCAGAGTGACCTACGCACGCGTATGTACAGGTGTGCAGAAGCCACAAGATGCTCAAGGCACACAGGAACTGAATTAGACACACCTTCCTGTCTAGATCTCACTTATTAAAGCTAGATGTGCACAATTCTATGAAGGCTAGAATCATATTCTTTCCTTCAAATTCCAATGGTGAAAGATATTATTAATAGTTAGTACTCTCCTATGCTTGCAAAAGAAGTTGTCTCATAAGTCATGAATATGAGGAAAGTAGAGATAAGAGTGACAGCTCAGCCTTAGGTCTCTCCTGGCATTGAAAGTTTGCTATCTCAGCTGGGTTCATGTGTATTTGGGCTCTTGGTGCCATACTATATACAGCACGACATCAAAACAATCCATAAAACATGTGATGACAGTACTTTATACAATTCACCATGTGCACTTTTCCCCTCAAGACAGCAGTTAAAAATATTATAAAAGAAAAGTTGCCTAAATGCTGGCTTTTGTATTCCACTACAGAATCTCCTGTACAACAGGATAATATCAGAGGGAAAAGAGATATGATAAAAGTTACAGCTGCAGCCTGCAGCAAATATTGCTAATTTTTATAGTGATTTTTTTTCTGTGTTTCAGAAGGCATGGAGCCAAGGTTACAGGAAATCAATAGTTCTCTTGAGAATCAAAACTTATGAGGAAAAAGATCTTATTTGGTAAAACTATTTTGTTCATTACTTGTGTGTTATTGTAGAATAAAAACAATGTGCATTGGTACATTCACTGGTGTTCATATCAGATCCCCTATTACAACAGAGAACAGCCCCATTTGTAGCTATAGTATATCCTTAAAAAAAAGAAATCTCAAATTTGATCAGGAATGGAAAATTTTAGAAGATTTATTGGCTCTAAAGCAACTATCATTTAAGGATTCTTTCATTGTTTCAATTACAATGTACATCTAAAGTTGTATGTTTTCTACTTCTTTTCCATTTTATAGGTCAATGAAGGCTGAGCCACAATCCAAAGTTTCTCCCCCAGGAAGCTTCTGCTGTGGTTCTGCATAGTCTGAGTACTGAGCTGCAACCCAATCACCAACAGAGTTAGTACAGATATGTCTGTGGAAAATAGGGAAATAATTCATCAAAAGAAAATATTCTGTAGAACAAAGAATATTTGACTGTCTCAGCCTGTCACGGCATTTTTTGCTTTCCTGTTTGTGCTACAGACCTGTTGCTCTTCCTGGCTCAATATACTCTGTGGTTGCAAACCAAATTCAAGATCACTTTTCTGCCAAAGGGCATCCACTGAACAAAGGAAACGAGAGCTTCCCAGTCACCGCTTTTAACACAATGACATTTTCAGAAAACATGACCAAATGCTTTGGTCACAACAACTTTCATTCTTTCATGGGGATTTCTCCTAGTAAGTAACAGCATGTTTATAATAAACTTCAGCTTTTCAGTACACAGATGTGTTAAATCTGTAATTTGTTTGGTAAATTCCAACTTTCATTAAAACTCCTGATTTACTAATTCATACCTATTACCAAAAAATAATTAGTAGGCTTTATTCACTGAACACTTACTTTCTAATTTCCATCAATTTACAATCATCCTATGCTTTGGCTGTTCTGTATTTCACTGATCAAAATACAGAAGTGCAAAAATATCTTAATTTTCTATGTACTCATTCCTTTCTGGCAGTGGAACAAACAAAGATGGACATTGCAATGATAAATGCTTATAAGTCACTGACCTCTGAACTAAAGAAGTCCTCAAAGTCTGGAAAGTCCTAAAGAGGACGTTTGCCAGCACTTCTCCTTTCTACCAAAGACCTCTAGTTTGGCAATGCCTGCTGGACCCTATTGCAGTATCAAAAAAGGAAGGGGAAAAACTTTGAAGAAAAGGTCTACATTTAGAAAAGCTAAATCAAATTTAAAATATTTAAATAGCTTCAGGCCTTCGAAAATTTAAATTTTGCAAATTATATAGCAGCATTTACCTTCTTTTAATTTAATGGTTCACAACACATTGCCATTAAGAGTTTACCAGGAAGTAAGATCAGACCCATTAAAGGATTTACTTACACAAAACTGGAGGCTAAACTTGATTCCATGTATGCCTGACAGCTCTGCCTATGCTTCAAGTTAGCTTTGATCCAGAGCTCACTGGGAAGTTGCAGCATTTCATTATGTTCACAGTATTAAGCTCTGCCTCTCCAGTGGTTGTATGAGCACAGGCATAAATCTGTATCATCCCACAACCTTGTGGCTCCTAGACATGACCTGGTTCACACCACTGTCATTCAGAACATAAGTGAGGGCCCTCAACAGCTGCCTGTCTGCCTTCAACCCTTTACAGCTTTCTCTGAAGCTGGCCCTCACACCTGAAGTGGCTTACCAAAGACTGAATAATTAACCAGTGACTTAGTTTGTGTTGGAACAGAAAAAACATAATTTGCATTCCCTTGGATTCACTATCAATACTATCACTGAAGTTTCTTGTTCAGAAAAAGATAAATTTGGATGTACAAAATACAGTTGCCAAGCAGACCAGGGGATTTGTCCATCCAGTTGACCATCAACTTTCATAACTATTTCACGACTATCTGTTTGTTATGTGTACTTCTCTGGGATTGCTATGAGGTGAAATAAAGTACACAACAGTTATGGAAACATAACCATTAATTGCCTTGGATTTTCCACTAAAAGCATCATGAAGCGTGGATGCAGAGTTATGGCCTCAGTGATGCAGAAATGTCTTCTGCCTTAAATGGTTTCTCACAGGTGTTTAATAACATTAAGCTTCTTATCAATTTCCCATTACTGCCTCTTCAGCAGTTAAAGCAGGGAGATTAACAGTCCCTCCTGAGCCGTAGCAGTACGTGACTGTGACTTTATGACGAGGTGTGCTGTGAGTGGGACACGGTTTGAGCACAGCAGAGCCACACACTGGTGTGTCTTAACAGAGCTCAGACCCTCAGCAGGTCACTGAGAGCACAGCGGGACAAAGGCTGAGAGCTCTGCTGACAGCCACCAATGCTGCTGTTGGAACTTCACCTTCTGGAAGTCTCTTTCAAAATTAAGCAACTCCTGTCTTCAGGAAATTATCTGTCCTTTTCCTTAAATCCTGGTTGATTTTGCTTATCTCATTCTCATCTTTGGTAATCCAAACTCACTCCACATAAGATGAACACGACAAGGGAAGTGGATCATAGGTGGAATAATACAGAATATAATCTAGTCAAAAATATGGGAGAATAGAAAAATATCCTTGATAATTGCTCTGAGGGTTTTTCCATCTATTCTTTATCCCTTAATCTATTTCTAAAATATAGGATTTTTAAATTCTCTGCTGCTTGCAGTTTGCACTGTGCACTGCAGAAATATCCTAACTTTCTTCAGGGATGTTACTGAGCTCTCACATGTCTCGAGTCTCCATTTATATTGGTAGAAAGCTGACAAGTACAATTGAGAAAGTTAAGGTTCATCAGCCTCAACAAGTGGGGGATCACTTCCCTGAGCACACCATAGAGTTTCGTCTTCCACATTTTCATTAAAATCATAAAGAATGCAATGGTGAAGGCAAGATTTGAGGTTAAAACAAATCAAAGGATTATTTATACTAAGTGTATGAGATTTACAGCATCTGCAGGAAAATTTTGATCATGAATTATTGCAGCTGTAAAAATGGAATTACTAAGAAGAGAACTTTAGCATGGTTCTCATAAATAAGGATGAACAACAAAGTGGAAATTAATTGGTCAGACACTAGTGTCTCAGAGGAAGCATTGACTATCTGCTGAGTGAATATTAGCTGCTCAAGTGATTACTGGACAAAAGCAGTACTGTTTACAAAGGATTAACACATATGGCTCCAAAACAAGGTAAGAACACAGGAGAGAAATCATTCTCTTGAATTTGAGATTAGGTAGACCTTATGTAGAGAAGGGTGTTCAGTTTTAATCACTGAGATTTAAAATAGGTAGGAAAAGGAGTATGTAGTGATCTTAGAGGAAAATTTTAAAATTTAAAATTTAAATTTTAGAAAAATGTCTAAATTGAGGTAATTTGTGTGTGATAAATAGGTGTTACACAGAGTAACCTCTGAAAAAATTATTTATTGAACAGTTTTTCTAATTTTGAAAAAATCAATAATTTTTCCTTTAGAGACTATGAAATATTAATTTGATCAATATAAAAGATTATTTGGATTAAATATATTCACTAAATTAACTCATCTATAACAACAATAGCATTATTACTAAATATTGTAGGCATTGGGATTTTAAAATAAGAAGGAGAGAAATGGAAGGAGAAGAGAGTGAGAAAATAGTGAGAGAAAACAATCACAGTAGGACAGCAAAAAAATTAAAACATACTTTAAAGACCATTTATTCCTATGATTTTTCTTCCTACATCTCTAAAAATAAGTGGAAATAAAAATCAGAAATTAAGTGGGTTTGAGAACCATTTTCACAGAGAAATCACCTGTGCTATCGCATAATGCATGGATGAAAAACTAAACAATCCTTTTACAACAAAACACTGTATTACTGCTAGTAGAGTGATCTCTCAGATAGTGCAGAATGCATATCTGCAGGGTATAGAATGCTTTAAGGTCAAGGAAAAAAATAAACAATCATTCCCCACACAACTCAGGAACAGTACTCAAGGGCAAGTGAAAATGCAGAAGGGTAATGGAGAGGAAGACACAAGAAGTGTGAAAAGTAAGAAAGAACAAGGAAAGTGAGAAGAATCAAAGGAGCAGAGAAAGGACATTTACACAAAATGCAGTACAGTTGATAAAGCCTAAAAGAACGTGAGAGAAAACGTGAACTCTCTGGAGAGAAATTAACACAGCTGACCTGCTGAGCAGCATGTGATCCGCAGCAAAATTTTAGTTTCTATGTTTATCCTGTCATGCATCAAATGGCATAACAGGCAAAATATTTTTAAGTTTTTTCCCAGGATCACAGAATATGTGGATTTGGAAGGGGTCATCATGATTATCGAGTCCAACCCCTGGCCCTGCACAGGACCATCCCCACGAGTCACACCGTGTGCCTGAGAGCATTGTCCAAATGCTGCTTGAGATCTGTCAGGCTGGTGCTGTGAGCACTTCCCTGGGGAGCCTGTTCCAGTGCCCAACCACCCTCTGGCTGAAAAACCTCATCCTGATATCTGACCTAAACCTCCCCTGACCCAACTTCAGGCCCTTTCCTTGGGTAGTCACTGGAGACCACAGAAAAGAGATCAGTGCCTGCCTCTCCTCTTCCCCTCACGAGGAAGTTGTAACTGCAGTGAGGTCTCCTCTCAGTCTCATCCAGGCTGAACAGACCAAGTGACCTCAGCCACTTCTCACACAGCTTCCCTTGAAGGCCCTTCACCATCTTTGTTGCTCTACTTTGGACACTCTCTAACAGCTTAATGTCTTTCTTATATTTTGGTGCCCCAACTCTGCACTCAGTATTCAATGTCAGGCTGCCCCAGTGCAGAGCAGAGCAGGACAATCCCCTCCCTTGTCCAGCTGGCAATTCTGTGTCTGATGTCCCCCAGGACATGGTTGGCTCTCCTGGCTGCCAGGGCAAAGGAATATAGATTTTGTTTTCTTCAGAAGAATGTTAATCTCAAATCTACTTATGTCCTCAAATAAGATCAAAAAACCGGAAGTGAAAGTGAATTCCACTTTTTAAAGAAATGTCTTTTTGTAGAAAAGAAGAATGATACTATTTCAATGTAAAATGTGACAAGAATCTTATTTAGGTATTGCTTCAGAAACAAGTGTGTACTACCAATTACATTACGGATTTTTAATAAGATATTTGGGGTGAGACAGATAGCTCCGAGACATTATTTGATGTTCTTTCAGATTAATTTTAGCAACACATCTGAATCTGAAGCGAGTCATTTCTGAGTGTCCCAGGGATAGGAAAATTTGTTGTTCACAGGCAATGAGTGAAAACACTGGAGTGGTCCTATTGAACAGGTTTTAAGTTGAATGTATTAAGTTTCTTGTCATGCTTGAGGAGTTCTGAAATAAATGACATATCACTAATGAAGTTTATTAGAATGAAATAGAGGTAACCTCATGTTTATAAAGTGTCCAGAGTCCACTGATGTCAAAGCTGAACATGAGCAGTTTTATCAACAGTTTTATCTTCTCTGTGTAGCCAGTCTCCCAGTGCATGTCTCCGCTATCAACGACACAAACAGCAGCCAGTTCCCCAGTGGTTGGTAGTGGTACTTGGCACAGTTTCCTACCAGGAAGGTGGAAAGGGTGGAAATGGGGAATGATTCTTCTCGTCTTTCCTCCTTACAAGCAGAAGCACTCCACACTAAGCATAATTCCCAGTGAGGCAGAGAAAATGTTTATGTGAAGTTAGCAGGTGTCTGTGAATCTCAGGGCAGGAGTGGCTGAGGGCAGGGCTTGTCCTGTGTGCCCAATAGATGTGGAGCAAAAGCCCTGCTGAAGTGAAATTCAGAGAATGTCACACAAACCACAGATGTAAAGTTTACCCACACTGTTTAGCAGAGACATGCACTCACCTGACCTCATGCACCCCAGCTACATCTGCCTGGCCCACAGAACATCCACTGTTTGCAGATCCTCTTTTTGACTTCTCTTTCCTTGACATCAGTCCAGTACTGTCAAACATGACTCCTCCCTGAGCTCTGCAAAGGTGGGCAGAGTTAAGGTTAGAGTTAAGGTTTGGGCCAGGGTTAGATCTGAAAATTTCCTTCCTATGTAGCTTTTCCTCTTACAAGTATTCCCCCTAGAATCTCCCACATCAAGGCTGCCTCAGGTGGCTGAATGGCTGCTTAGAGAGTCTAAGAAATGTATTTAGAGAGAGTCTGAGGAGATGCGTTTTCCCTTAAAGAGCAACTTTCAAGGAAGAGCCTTTTCAAACACTCTCAGATATATTACTCATTTGTTTGCAGTTCTTAGACTTCGAGTCTGTCCTGTATCTCTCATGTTGAGAGGCTTCTTAAAGCATAATGGAAAAGGGAGGCATCACATAACCTGAGCGAGTTTCTAACAGCATTGTTACAGGAGCAGTCAAGCTGTCATCTTCCCTTACCGATTGGGACTGTGTGAAAACAGCCCTCATTAAATTCTGAAATAGCACTGGATACTCACAATGACCTTTTTGCCTTTTAAAAGAAGGTCATTCTATCTTATTTCTGCTAGTGCTAGCTAATTGCAATGTGAATGTTGTGCCTGGGCTGAACCCACTATAATAATTTCAAGAGGGACACTAAGCAGCCATCACCTTGTAATAACATTTGGCCATTCTCACTGTGAACCTCTACACAAGTTTTGAAGACATGTTTGAGAGGAAAGGCATTGCATGCCATTATCTTGTTCCCAGATGCTGAAATTCTACACTGTTAATGCCTAGCAACACTAAATTTTTATATCAAAACCCAAGATTTACTGGTAATGTTCTAGACAACATACAACTGTGGAAATCATATAATGGACATAATAATATACTTGCCAGAGAACACAAATTTAAATCTATTTGCCATACTGAAACAGGATTGACATCTTTCATAATATTTCGTGCCACTCCAGCCTTGCCTGCTGTAGGGTTAACAGAATTTTATACCCATATTTTAAAGCTGAAAATTCATTTTAGTAGTTCTTTTCTGAGAGGAAGTAAAGGAATAGTTTTACTTCATGGAAGTATATATTTGCTTCACCAAATCACCCACATTTAATGATTCATCTGAGAAATTGACCTTAAATACTGAAAAAAAAAATCTGTTATAATACAGAAATATATTTTCTTTTAGACTCCAGCCAAACTTTATTGATAATTCTGAAAATCACTGTCTTCAGGAGCAAAACTCATCAGTTCTTGTTTATTTCCACCACAACATGACCCACAAACAGCACTCTCCAAGGTTCTGTTTCTTTTCCTGTATGGTATGTTATTCACTTTGCTATTATGTTTATCTTCAGTTTCATGAATTTGATTTTGAAATCTGTTCCCTTAGGCTTTGATATTAGAAGCAGGGCAACATTGTCTATTGCCCATAAGAAGGTGCTTTCTCTGTCTTATTTAAATAAGCTGTGCTAACATGTAACAGAGCTCTAAAGTAACAAACTTTAAATGTATCTCTTTAATATTGCCATAATATGCTAGACCCTTGTTTTCTAAACTAAGACTTTGTCTAGTTCATTTTAAGGTTAATTCTTTTTGCTGATCCTACAAGCATTCAGGCCTTATTGAATTCAAGAGTGACATATTACATCGACTTTAATTTTCAGTTCAGTTCACATTTAAAATTAAGCCAATTGATGAGAACCAAATAAAAAAATGTGGATTGTGGATGGAACCCAGTTACTCACGTCCATAACTGCAGTACTAAAACTACACTACAGGTACCTTCCACCTCTGGAGATGCCAAAAATCAATAAATGAGATGCTATTATTTGAGGGACTTTACTGTAAAATTCTCTACTCAGCAATGTTTCTGCTTCTGGTCTTCTGCACAAACACCTCAGCCGAGATTATTGCCTACTTGAAAGTAAATGTGTTTCTACCCAGGTTTCCCAGGGGAAGGACATTTTTCACACCACAGTTTGGTAGGTGTTCTGTAGCACACCACCTCAGCATGGTGTCAGCTTTAAATGCAAAAGCTAGCACTGCTTCTTTGTATTTCTTTTAAGGCTGAGAGCAAGTATCCAGGGTGGCTTACATTATCGGTGTACAACAAGACAAATACCTTAGCTTTGTTCCAAAGACTGGCTAAAACTCCTGTTTTAAAATGTAGGCTGCATTACTCCCTATCAATCCTTTCTTGCAGAAAATGGGCACATTTATTCTATTTGTTTAGATATACATTCAAGGGTGAATTGAGCCTCATGTCTCTCCAGTGACTACAGGGACATCCTAAGTGATTAACTTAATGTATTTAGCATTGAGACAGATTAAGGGCAGTAATATAAGTGCTGCTCCTTCTTTCTCAGATTTTGTCAGGCCCCTCTGGACATGCAACTGCAGAGTCATGGGCTCCTCTCTCCTTGAGCACCATTGTTTCTCCAGAAGAAGGAGCGGAGAAGGAGGGTCTTCTATTCCCCAGTCGTCATTGTCTTTCCTTCACACACACGGGATCACAAACAGTAGTCCCTGTTTCTTTTTCTACCAACAACAGTAAAGCCTTCCCCACTCTCTGCCTCCTCTTGTTCCCAGTTAGAGGTGGAAGAGCTGAGCAGCCATGAGCTGCCCTGTGCCCCCCAGCACACAGGAGGCACCTTTCCCCTCAGTTCTGGCAGGGTTTCCAGGGCAGCTGAGAGGCGGCGGCTGCGGCCCCTGATCAACGCTGGGCCAAAGCCAAGAGACTGCAGCAAAGCTACCCCTCACTTCTGCTGCCATGCAGGTCAGAAGTATTGCTCCTTGGATTGAACCCAGCCTCTAAATTGCCCTATATTGTACAGACCTGGCCAAAGAATAGGGAACAACCTGGGGAAGGGGCTGCACTCCAGAATGTCAAATGGCAGAACAATGTGGAAAGTGATTTTCCCATACAAATTTTTCTGAAAATGGGCATCGATAATTAATACTGTTCCTCCTGCAACTAATGGGAATAAGGTCCAAATGTCTTTCACTTTTTACTTTGCATTACACTTTTAACTCAACCTGATTCTGAGTGAGCATTAAAATGAAGGTGGCAACTGATTACTTAATGATATTCTGGATACAGCAAAAACACAATATTAAAAATGATGCCCAGCTGTGAAAAATAAAGGGAAGCATAAATTGTTGGTTCTGTGCATGAATACTGTAAATAGATGAGCGTAGCCAGGTTAAGAGCTAGTTAATGCTGGAATAACATATAGTTGGGTGTTATTGTTGCTTTCATAAAATGCAATTAATATATATTTTTGAATACTTCTACATTTGTGCCAGAATTTTAGTGTAACAAGAAAAATATATGAAAATGTATATTTGTTATCCAAAAATAGCTATGTAGGGACTTATTTGAAAGAACTAAAGTAACTTTCTTCCTTTATTTTTAATTACATTTGTAGCATCTTCTTTGAAGATACAGGAAAAATATTTTTAGCTTTATCCAAATCTTGCTGAAGTTGACAGAAAATCTCCCACTGAGTTCAATGGGCTTTGGATCAAATGCTTGCTAACCTCAGGCGTGATTTCTCTGGTCCAGTCTGGTCTAGTCATGTTTTGAGAGAGGTATCCCTCATTTTGCTGTTTTAATTAATTAGTAAAAAAAATCAGAAAATATATCTGGGGTTTTTTCATCTATAAAATGAAAATATGATCTAATTGTTAAATACCTTGTGATTCTCTAATTTAAATAGTATGTATATGCATATATGTATATGTGTCTCATCACTATTTCTCCTTATTTCTGTATCTTCTTATCCATAAGCAAAGACACTGATTATAAGAATTTTAAACACATTCAATAAACAAGTAAAAGTTTACATCATGCAACTCATCCTGCCAATTGTGCCACAGAAAAGACATTTATTCATTTAGTTTATAGCCCTAGTCTGGGCATAACTGAGTAAAGTTAAATTAAAAAGTAGAAGAGAAATTTAATGGCTACCAGTTTGGAGATTCATCCAGAGTGTCAGGTCTTGTCATTTCAAAACAAGGTTCCCCCAGCATTTCTTGCTTTTCTTTGATGTTTTTTTGGTTCAAAACCAAAATCAAATCTGTCAAATACTTGCAGAGAAGCTTCTTTAATAGCCAGGCTGCCAAGCTGGCTGACTTTTCAAACAGATCACACCACCATTCAATTATTATTTTAATTGAGTAAATCAATTGCTTAATATTCATAACATTGTTCACCAAGCTACTTAACAATATTTTACAAGATTTTATTTTCATGATTCTTGCTGACAACTTTAAAGCAAAATTTCCACTGTGCATTCTGGTCCCCACTGTGTAAAGCAGATTCATTAATTTAACATCATCTAAAAGGAATATATTTCTGTGATGAAAATTTGTATGATACAGAGCATAATCCTTAATATAGTCTTTTTTTTCCAGTAGTGTTATTTTGGATGTATGTATTTATATTTGTGTGTAAGTGTAACTATAAATGTGTGTATATATATGTATGTATTTTATACCTGCAGGCATATCATAGTTCCTTCACAATTTTTGCTCTGCTCCTCCTACAAAACTGTTTTGCCTCATTGATTTTCAATTACACTAAAAATACTTTTGTGTAATGACTTCTCAGGATTGTATGTAATTGGCTGCGGATTTAGATTCAGAATTCAATGCATTTGCTTAAAGACTAAACAAAATATATCTAGTTCGTTGAAACAATAATTCTGTAACAAAGTATAGCATTGAACAAATCCGATATAAAAAGCGATGCTTGGTGAGATGATCAAGTTTATGGAACAGCTGTTTTGCTAATCAGTTCATGTCACACTACTCCTTCTAATTTTCCGTATTTTTGTTGTTCCAAGGATTTATTTGCTATATTACAATCACCAACAGAACAGAAACCCAAATGTTCAAAATCAGAAAATATTTAGAATATGTAGTTTTGAATACAGTATATTCCTTCAAAACTAAAAATAAAATGTGAACACAACATGTGGTAGCAGAAATCAGGTACTTCAGAGGTCTTTTTCTGACTTTTTCCTGTCCATCCTTAACTGTAGTCATTTAGATACTAGTTCACATCTGCCAGCACTGTGGTTCAACTTGTGAAACTATCATAGCCTGTCATTATTTCCAAACACAAACAAAATGCTATTAATACAATTACTAAGCATATCACCTAAAACCACCAGTCTTCTCAACCAAGGTCTGAAACAAATCACTCTACCCTTCTGAAAAAAAATTAATGTGAAAGTGACCACAAAGCATAAGCTTTTATTCATATTTCTCCAAGAACTTCACAGAGAGACCTCCAGCTGTGAGTACTTCCAATTTTCATCTGATAATCCATAGGCTTATTTTACAAAGAAAGAAAAACAGAAGATGAGGATATAAAGTAGTCAGAAAGATATTGTCTAAGACCAAATTAGGCAATGTTTTTTAGCAAATAAGGGGTTTGGTCCACATTCTGGGCACTGGCACAGGTCACATATCTATCCTAGTGTGTAGTAGAACTATATATAAGGACAAATATCCCTATATACCTATTCAGGTTATTCTTATTAAAGAAAAAGGATGCTAAGCATCTAATTCTCTAATATCCTCTCTCAAAATCCTTTAATTAACCTTCAAAATCTTATTATTATTCAATAAGGGAAATGAAAGTAATGTACTTTGCCTACTTTTTAGCTCTAAGAGTCAACAGCCCACATGGGAATAACGTGTTCTTCTTAAAATTTCCCAAATGATTAAAGGATTATGATTTGGGGAAATATTCTAATCCAAAACCGTAAACCTGAACAGTTAAAGAAGACTCAACAGTGCCCCCTGTGCTATTAAGATCTCAGTTTTAAGACATGTTTTGTAGTTGACATAGTCTGTCACAAAATAAACGTCCACCTCTGAAGTGAGACTCTGCTGGCTTAGTAACCCTTTAGTTTGTGATACAGAGCTGGTTGCTTTGTGACATGTGTTGGGTTCACCCTAATCAGAAATCAATTTATTTTTATCTAGCATGTATGCCCATGTCCAGGCCCACTTGTAAAGCAGGTAGAAACAGACAAAGGAGCTGAAAGTTGTCATAATTTGAATAATTTTTATTTCTACCTGAAAGTTTATGCAAATGACAGGAGTTTTATTGTTAATTATTTATTTTACATAAATTTCTGGGAAAATTCTAGGGCTGAACCCCAGAAATTCTAGAGAAACATTAAACTGCCATATATTCATAGTTGTGAGCACGACTACTAGCTCACATAAAAAATTAATAGTTGAGATGCTAGATTAAGCCTGCTTGTTCTCTGAGTGACCATTATTTTGACGTTTCCATCCAGTTCCTGGTTTGAGATCACTCAATATTTGATTCCATCACCCTAATTATTCTCACATTAAGTCTGAATATTGTAAGATTAGCCCACAAATCAATACCAAAATTGCTGAGCAAGAATGATCTGGATAAATTATAATATTCTTACTTTCTTGATGTAAAGAAACTACCTGTAAGATAGTTCTATTTTCACTTGGCTTTTGTGTGGAATCGAAATATGAATCTTGTTTAAAGGTCCCAGAGGAACCTCATCTGATTGCAGTGAGACAGTATTTTTTTATCATTGTTGTAATTACTCTGTCATCAGTGGGAGATAATTTCAGTGACCTCAGAGGGTTTTCTCTATCACTGTATTTCAAACCAAGCCTTGCTCTAGTATTGCTTTAAAGTGAACAAAGATGGTCCTGTTCCTTATACATCAAGAATTTCAGAATATGCTTGAAGGGGAAAACAAAAACAAACTATGGCTTCATACAGAAAAGCCATTTGAACACTCAATTTCTTTGCCAGGGATTCCAGAGGCATCAAGCTGGGCTGACTACTCTGTGCTCTTTGCTGCATTTCTGGCATGCTCTGCAGAATTTCTATCCCCACTCCTGTTTAAACAATCAGTGAAGCAATTCTGGTCCAGGTGTCAGAGTCATGTAAATACCGAAATCCTGTGCTTTACACCAGCTGAGAATATTACCTGTACACTAAGTCCCACAGATGTCAATGACAAGGCAGAGGATACTTCATGCTGTTCCCAGGTGGAGGTTTATGCTGTCAAACCTCAGTGCTCAATGTTTTCCAGGCACCAACATGGAATACTTCTGTTAACACTAATAAAAATGTCAAAGAGGGGAAAATAAAAGTGAGAAACTTCATTAATTCCAAAGGAATAAAACCAAGGATGACTTCATTATTAAGTTTACTCTCATCTTTTTGGAAAGGATATTTTTTTCCTTGAATAAGAATGATTTTTAGTGTTACAAAGCCAGAATCTGAGTTCCCTTTAAAATTCCTGACTGTGAGGTAATCTCTATTCACAGTTTGCTGACATAAATGAAAGATGGGATGGATATAAATCTCAGCTGATAAGACTTTCCCTGACCCATGTCTTGAATGTGTGCTTCCTCCATGAGTTTCAGGATTATGTTCTTTCAAAAAAAAAAAATCCAAAACCAAAACAAAACAAAACAAAAAAATTAATCATGTGAGTCGCATTGCTTGTAGATTGATAGATGCCAATGAGACAAGTCAGTCCAAATTTTTCCTGTAACTGTTGTTTAGCTTTCATGCCAATATCTGCACATATCTGCCCAGCCAGCTGTCCCTGACAGTCAGGAATTGAATGCATATAAAATTCGTGCCTTTCATACGATAAGCAGACACAAGACTCTCTGCCTTCTCTGTTCCTAAATCAAAAAAGATTCTTATAATAGATATTTGTATAGGAAGAAATCCATATCATGTAATTTTATATCTTTTCCAATATAAAACCAGCACTGAAATAAGACTAATTTAAGTGAAAACACATATCTGGAATCTGTACTGTTTTAGTTCGGTATAATTTTAAAAGAATGTTACTGCAGATAGAAAATGCTATAAATACATACAAAACTCCTTTGGACCAGGAAACTGTACAAGAATTCTAAAGTGTGCTTTAAACAACATTGGTTCTTCTCTAGAAACAACAGACAAGGTTCTTTCAGGTTATGAATTAGACCTTCTTCCTTACACATTGCAAATGTATGTGATTACTAAATATGTAAATAAATTGAACACATCTATGACTTGTAATAACAAAATTGCAGTGATATAGCAGCAGAAATTTTAGCCAAGAGAAAAAAAATCATAAAAGAAGACAGGGCAAAGAAAAGCAGGTGAGTCACAGACAGAAAACAAACATATAAACTGTCACATGCATTGCTTTACCTGGAAGGTAAATGCTTGTGGATTTAAGACCTTATAAACAGTTCTAAAATAATTAACCTGTCTTTTGTATTTCAAATTATAAAGGTATACACTGTTATTTTGGGCCTATTTCACTTCATATGATGATGGTTTAATTGAATAATTCAGATTATTAAACTGAAAATGAAATGCCAAAATTATGGCTTCACTAGCAATAATCAACCAAAATATTTTAATTAGTTTAAATAATAGTAACTGTAGTAAGTATTTCTTTCTTTGGATAGCAAAAAGAAGTATCTAAAGTACAGCTGTCAAAAACATTTTGTCTTTCTGCTAATAAGTACCCTTGGGACAGTTGAGTATTAGATTATGATAGGGTTGAAGGACTGCAAGTAAAATCAGGTTTCACTCAGGAATTTTCTTGCCTAAATTTAAACTGCAGTTCAGAAATTCATTATCTTCTGCAAACTGAAAGCTCATCAATATTACCCAGCCAGAAATATCTGATGTGTTAACCTCTGGGGCATTCTCGGACCATTCATGAAAAGAACAAAACCAAAAAAACAAATAAACCCCACCACAACATTTACATCCTTCCTTTCTAAAAACCTACACCCTAAACAAAATTTTCCCATCCCCAAGAGACACTGGCCTACTTTTGAGTAAATAAAATGAGATTGCACAGAGAGGTCATCTACATATGGCTTTGATTGATGGGAGATGGTTCAGGGTTGGTGTTGCTCTTCAGTGATGCCTGTGCAGTGTTGGTTCCTACTGTACACTGCAAATACAAGGGCTGTTCACACAGACAGGGAGCACACGATGGCAGGAATGAAAGTACAGCTGAGGCCTGGAGCAGAGGCTGAGACAAGCTCTGCTCACAGCTGCTGGGTGTGCAGGGGTGAGATGTAGGCTGGCATTTCATGGCAGGGCCTCCTCTGGTCTTTAGAAGAAAGCATCCAGTAAGGAAGAGCTTTGAACTAGGGTGTGACAGCAGACTGGGCTTTTTTGGGTTTCTGCATCCTCCAAGTCCTACAGAGCTACAGTCCAAGTTGCCAGGTACTGCCGTGGTGAGAGACTGAGCAAGAGCGAGTGTCTGAACTGATGATTTAGCCAGGGCCTACAGTATCCACCTTGTAAATGTTGTACAGAAGCACCAGCCCTTATTTTTGTTTATTCTTTAACATTCTTGGACTTAATGACCCTTAGGAGTCCCTTTCAGCTTGAATTATTCTGTAATTCAATGGCTCCCACCTAAAATCTTGTGAACTTATTGCTATATTTATTACAAGTAAAACTGTTGTAGACAGTTTCTCTGGACACATTAGAAGTTGCCAATGATCTCAATTTTGTATTTCATATTTCAATGAAATATGATATTCATAGAACTAAATAATGGAGAACACTTGTTAGGCTGTCATAGATACTGGAAATCTATAAGGAACTTTTATTCTAACAATCAAGAGGACTCACATAAGGATATCAAAGGAAATTAGCTTAAAGATGTAATCTGCCTTGTAAGATAGTAAAAAACATTGTTACAAGAGAAAAAAAAAGAAAGTTTGAAAGTCAGGAAGAATCTGAATCAATAGTAAAAAAATTGCTAAGCATGTTAGAACTGTAAAGCTGAAGCTCACTTTTATGTTTTATTAAACATAACTCACTTGCACATTGTGTGAACTGCACATCAAATTTGAAATAACAGACCCATTAATCATACATGAAAAGTTAGCAGTAGATTTAAAATACCTACCACATGTGGTGATGAACTCAGGATTTCCTGTAACAGGCGTATACTGTTCTAAGACAATTTGCAAATGTCATGAACATCAAATATGACAAGTTCAGGATAGATTTATTGTAGAAAACAGTATTTAAAGCCTCATATTTTCTTCTTATGGTGTATAACCTGCTCCTTTTTAAACCTTTATCTTGAACAGATGTTGCAAGTTTTAGAGCTATGTCTAGATATTGTTAACTAATTCATCTAAATCAGACATGGTGCCTAAAACTACAAACAAAAAGAAACCCTTGGATTTCTTTTGGATTGATGAACTGTTAGGACTCGCTACATGGTGATTTTCTTTTAACTTCACAGAATCACAGAATATGCTGAGTTGGATGGGAACCATAAATATCATCCAGTCCAACTCCTGGCCCAGCACAGGATGCCCCAAAAATAACACCATGTGTGTGAGAGTATTGTCCAAATGCATTTGAACTCTGTCAGGCTTGGTGCTGTGACCACTTCCCTGGGGAGCCTGTTCCAGTGCCCAACCACCCTCTAGGGAAAGAACCTTTTCCTGATATCCAACCTAAACCTCCCCTGACACAACTTCAGACACTCCCCTGACACAACCCTTGGGTTCTGTCACTGATCACCACAGAGAAGAGATCACAATCAAATTCTCTTCAAGTTCTACTTCAACAAAAAGGTATTTATTTAGAATTAGAGAATATTTATAAAATGTGATCAAAGTTATCGAGAAATCCTGGCATTTATCATGGTTATTACCAGACCTGTGTTCTGTGAATGTGTAATCCTGGAGCAGTGATATGGCATTATGTTAACCATATTGTAGAGGTATCAATTCAATACCCAGCTCCTCTGTAGTGACAAGGACTAAGAAAATGTCCATATACTTGCAATTAGATTTGTAAGTATATATAGATGTAGAGCATTTGAGATGTCAGTAGATCTCAGTCTATCTCTCTTGGCAGTTATGAAAGAAGTAGGATGTCGTGGACTCAGTAGTCAAAGATAATTATGCATTTCAGTTTTCTGAGAGACTAGCTGAGAGGAAATGAAATAAGGGAGAATAAAACCAATTGTTATGGAGATGTGATAGTATATATTAAAAAAATGGATCAGTGAAATACTTTTATTTTTCTTCACACTTTCAATCAAATTGAATGTCTTTGGAATTTCTGTCTCCCAAACTCCTCCTTTATAACTCACCATTTTCAGACTGTTATTCTGCCTCTGTAGTTCTGTTGAGGGGAATATCTGGCAACTAACATTTCTTTCTCCTAAATATCTTCTACAATTTCAGTAATGACATAAGAAGGAAGATGATGAAAAGGTCAGGGAATGTCACCTTCATGCACAAAGACTACTTTTTTAAGAGACACAGTATCTAAAGAAAACTTATTCTTTCTTCATGTTGATTTCCACAATGACAAGCAGAATGTTCCTGCAGTAGTCACAATGCACAAATTCCTCCAAAGTTCCTGTCTTGCTAATGACTTGTTGTCTAATATGCAAGTGGTCCCTGTGGTACATTTTATTTCTAAAGACCAGTGGCAAGTCTCACCTTTTTAAAGACATCCTTCTCTAACTATTCTATACATCAAATAAATGCTTGAGTTGCCAGCTCTTGGTGGTGGAGATCGGGGACAGAAGCATATGTTATGCAAAGGAATTCCTCTTGGACATTTATTTAAAATGTATTTGCAATACTTCCTTCACTCATTCATATTTTACTTTCTAGAACTGACTTAACATAACCCACATCTTCAGAAATCTCTGCAGAAAATAAAAATATGCTACAAATAAACATTTGTAGGAAATACATAAGAAAGAAAAAAATATCTCCTAGGGACTTAGCTGTGCATGTGTAAGCACTGCTGTTATGGAATAACCCAAAAAGTAGTTTGCAGCTCATTAATAAAAATGGTACAAACAGGATGAAAAAACCCAGAAACACTGAACTGTATAAAACAACTTTAAAATCAACACAACTATTCTTTAATTCATTTTCTCTCTCTTGTTCACTGTTGTTTAGCAGAACTACAAATCCGTAAAGCATGCATCCTTTTCCGGGGGCATACCACATGATTGCAGAACATTGGGAGAACTTAGCCTGGTACAGATGAAAAAAAAATAGAAAACCTGAACCTCCATAATGAATTTACTCAGATAAAATTTCTCAACTGCTTTGAGTACTGCAATGTAAATTATCTGCCCAGAATAGCAGTCACCTCTTTCATTCGGAAGCAAAACTTTCGTTTTCCTTTGATAGAGTGTCATTATTTTCTTTCATTCCACTCTTACTCCTCCACACTTGCTTCTGTCTAGTTTAATCTTTCTTCCTATTTCAAGCCTGCTTCAGCTCTTTTGTTTTTCTTTATTTTTTCGCATCTCTGTCTTGCTCCCAGAGATAAAGCAGTACAAGACATTTCTAACTTTCCTTTATATTCTGTTCTGCTTGTTTTTGCCTTTGAAAGATGGTTGAGCCTTGATCTGAATTCTTTGTTTCTCTCTGTATCAACAACATGTTAACCTGTGCTGATGTTTTAGTTCTGTATTTTCTCCTTTCAGCATCATATTTGTGGTGAAGTGTTTATTTGACTTGCTGTGCTTTTTCAACAATTTCTGTCTATTCTGTACATATATTACAGCAGTAGTACCAGAATGGTGGCGTGCTTAGTACACACTGCTGTGCACTCTTACTTTGACATTTGTACATTATTGAAAAATGTTTGAGATGTAGGTACTGAAAATAATTATTATACGCCTGAAGAAAATTAACAATGTGAAAACCTCTAATGACTTGGAGAGTAAAATAAAATTATGTACTTTTCTGAATTCATTTGAGTAGCAGAGAAAATGACCGTTTAGATACAATAAGGGTGGAATTCACTTGTTTATCCCACTGGATATTCAAATAACACATCATTATGGGATGTTCTTTCCAAACAGGTTTCCAGATGATCCCATCAGACCAACTGAAGCTAAACACAGAATGCAGAAAACCCAATATTGTGTCAGTAAAAGCAAATATACCTACATCTCTGAGGAGGCTGGAAAGAAAACAGGTGAGATTTACTAACCTACTACAAATTATGAAAATCATTCTTGCTTCTTATTTCTAGCTGTATAATTGAAGCATATAAACTTCCACATCACTCCATGCCAGCTTCTTCCATTCCATAAACATATTTGGATTTTTAGTCTGACCTATACTGCCTTGTTTAGTGTGATCCATAGTCAACAAAGATTGTTATTTACTTCCAAACCCTAAAACTCAGGAACGTATTTTCAGTGTAATGAGGACAATATTGAGGGTGAAGTACTGTATTCAGTTTTACTCATCCATACCAAAATATTACTTCATACTGTAAGAGCTGCATGCAAAAGCCACTAGAAAAATTCAAGAAATGCATAAGCTCTTGTATAAGAGGAGGCTGAAAAACTCTCTGCTAGTCAGTCTAGTGAAAATAAGGCAACTGGGAATATTATTGAGCTCTGCAAATATAGCTGATGGGGTAGCTGAACACCAGGAAAAAAAGAAGGGCTGAGTAAGCTAAAAAAACAGTGCTGACTTGAGAATCCAAAAGTGTAACTGTGAATAAATTTAGGTTGTAAGTGTGTCACAGCCTCGAGCACCTTCCAGCTTCTTGTTTAGCTGGCTGAGAGCAAGGATTGCACCGTGCTGGCAAGAGAAGCTCTAAAGAGATCTGTGACCAGGACCTGCCCTTCTGCCCTCGAGAGTTGTTGCAAGCCCTGCCTCTCATGCTGACCCTTGCCAGAGCTGCTCAGCACTGCCTCTGTGAAACCCTGTGCCTCACCACACCACAAATATCCCTGCAGAACCTCCCAAATGGACTCACCAAGGGAGGGAAGGGAACATTTTCATGGTGAAGCTTATGTTGAGCTGTGTCAGTAGAAAGCGAAGTCCCAGTGGCCCGGCAGGTTCTGTCCGGTGAGTTGTCCCTGTGACAGATAACAGTGCAATGACAAATACCATAACCAATGGCTGCTGACAGATATTCCCAAGAAACCCACAGGGACACAGAGAGAAAACTGTGCTCAGAAGGGAGTCCTGTCAACAGGTAAGCAACAGCTCAGTGCGCCCATTTAACATTCTGCAAGCACCTAAATAATTCATAAATTTCCTGTATTCTTTTTTTTATGAAAGCTTATACCTTCCACAAAAGGTGGATGATTGGCATTGCAGGAATACAGTCTCCATTTATCACTGAGCCTCTGACCCCAATTAACCACGAATAAGCCTAGCTCTTAAAGTCCTAGCTCGTAAAAAGAGCAAACCTCAGGCACAGGATAGCAGAGACTAAACATACACCGTCCTCCTGCTCCCAAACTTATTTACAATTTTCCTTCTCTCTGTATACCCCAGACAAGCCTTCAGCAGGTCAGAGAAAGAGGCATTTGGTTGTTGGTACATAGACTTCAGCAGTAACAATTGTTTGCATACTTGAACTCTGAACAAATACTTGCATTTTGTGCTGAGAAGAGCACATTGTTTCCTCTAGAGGTGAATATTATCAATTCCAAGATCACCTACACTAGCCCAGAGCCTTCTGCTTTCACTCTGGGCTTTGCACTTTAGGAGGAAGATCATTTCATTCTGTCTGTATGTTCACTCTCTTTTTACTTCATCCTAGTGATTTTTCCTAATCCCATTCCGTGGCAGCTGCCGATATTGCCTTGAGTCAAGTCATGACGTGACTTGTGAAGCTGACAGACAATGGGAATAGCTGCAATTTGCAGCTGTGAGAGGTGGCAACAAACATCTGGGAAACTAATGGGAAAGTGAGAAGGTGTTTTCAATCCTGTTTGTCAATGTATAAAACCACTAAGACAAGGATGTGCAATTCCAGTTTCATCATTGTATTTGGGGTAAAACACTGTCTTTTGATAGTTGGGCCAAATTTCTTTGTAACTGTACAATTTATACCTATTCTTAGCAACCATTTCAGCCTTTTCTTAATCCATTATTTCAGTAGGGGATTTCTGCTGCCTCACAACTCTTAACAAAGTAGATCATGGGGAAAAACAGAGGAGTAGAGCTCTGTCAGGAAGAGTGCTGCATGAATTTTACACACAAATCTAAAATCAAGCAAAAAAGATGCTTATGCATGGGAGGGTGGAGAATTCAGAAGTGATGGTATTTTATACCCATTATGTGGAAAGTGCAAATAATTACACTACCATAATGGAAAAACACAAGGAAATTTGATTCAGGGAAGTGGCCCTCAAACATTTATGTTCTTGGCCCATAGATCTGAATGAAATATAGGATATGCCCATGGCTAATGTTAGAAGAACTGGGGGGGTGGGGGGGGGAATAAAATAATGACAATTAATAACCTGAGATAATATAAAATGCTCATTGAGGGTATTTTTTTAACAAAATACACTGATGTGCTAAGTGGGTTTTGATACCTTAATTCAGATTTCAGTTTTCATTAATCAAAAGTGTGAAGTATGTAGTAGAGCTCTGTTCCAACAGTCTTCAATTTATTATTTTTATAGCTATGTGATTTTTACTGTGACTGTTGCCTATCCCATAAACATCTGACTGTAGGATAACACTTTGAGCTGTTCAGAGCACTTCCTCTGATATGAATTCCATTCCTTCAAATAGCATGAGACCTCCTTTAGTTTTTTCTCTTTCAGCTCCTCAAAGCTGTGAGGAGAAAAAAGCATTTGTCTCAGAATTAAGAAGTTGCAATATCTGCTTTTGAAAAATAAAACCACAGTGAAAAGACACTTATAAACAAAATACTTTTGGAAGGAAGAAATGCTACAAAGGTTTTTGATCCATATTTACCTTTGTTCATAGTGATAAAAATGGATTTTCAGATGGTTTAAAATGTCTTTTTCTCCCTTAAGATAAAAATAACAATGGAAAGCAAGCAGAATACAACAAAATGAACTCTACAGTGTAAGGAGGATAATCATAAGGACTTAACAACAGTTTCAGCTGCTGTAAAAAAGCAACATTAAAACTGAGGGGGAAAAATTGGTTACTTTAGCAATCTGGATTAACTCCCAGATTTTTCAGAACTTGTTTATAAATCAGACTTAATTTCACTCTGTGTTTATATGTTAGAAAGCTGGGGTTAGCCCTGTATCACCTTGGCTTGTTCCTGTAGAACACAGTCAGGCCAGCCAAGCACATCTCCACCTGCAGTGCAGAGCAACGGGATACTCGTAGTGGCTAAAAGTGTCATGATCAACCCACGGGGAAGGAATAGCTCTGAATAGGAGAGAAAAATTTCCTTGTCACACTGACTGACTGGTAAGCAAAAGAATTACAGCTGGTGAAGGCTCTTTTCCTCTGAATACTAGAGATATTTTTTAACTGGTGTTTTCTTCTTGAGCCAGATATATATCCAGGATTAAGTCAAAATTTAACAGAAAATAATAGTGTCTACTTCTGAGAATGAAAGGATAAACCCATTATGAGCCACCCTTTCTTTCATGTCAAATATTAGCAATGGCTTTGACTCACTTAAGTTTCCAACAGGTCCCCACATAACCAAAGAACATCCCCAGGGACTGGTATATGCTAGGGAGCACCCAGCTGCAAAACAGCTTGGCAGGAAAGTCCCTGAACATTCTGGTGGATACCAAGCTGAACATGAGCCAGCGATGTGTCCCTGCAAAAAAGAAGGCAGGTGTTATCCTGCACTGCATTAGCAAAGTCTTGGCAGCAGGCTGGGGGAAGAGATTCTTCCTCTTAACACTGGTGAAGCCACACCTGGAGTGTTGTGTCCAGGTCTGGGCTCCCCAGTACAAGACAGGCATGGTAATACTGGAGGGAGTCCAACAAAGGGCCACAACGACAACTAAGGGATAGAGAATTTCTGATGAGGAGAGGAATCCTATAGGTGGAGGCTGAGAAAGCTAGAGCTGTGAAACCTTGAGAAGAGAAGGCTCAGGAGAGATTTTACTAATTCGTGTAAGTACTGAAGGAATAGTGCCAAGCGGATGGAGCCACTTTTCAGTGGTGATCCACAGCAGGATCAGAGACAATGGGCACACACTGAAACACAGGAAGGTCTGTGCAACACTGAACATCAGGAACCACTTTCTCTGCAAGGGTGACTAAGCCCTGACACAGATTCCCCAGGAAAGTTGTGGAATCTCCTCCTTGGAGATATTAAAAAAACATCTAGACATAACCCTGGGCAAGTGGCTTTAAGTGACTCTTCTTGAGCAGAGGGGTTGGACCAGATGACTTTCAAAGGTCCTTTCCAATTTCAAGCCTTCTGTGGTCCTGTGATTCTATGAAAGAAGTTTTACCTCGTTCACCTTCCCCCACGACACAAAAATGACACTATTCTCTAGCTTTTTAAGGCACATTCCGTGAACCATAGATCCATCTGTTCATAGATCCCATGAACAGAAAGGCATAATTTATGCACCAGGTAGAGCTTGTGAATGACAATCACTTCTCTATGCAAACTGAAACAAGGCATCATCCTTTTATCATCACACATAATCTGACATGATTTTCATATTAACTGAATTCTTTCTGTAGAGTTAAACAGGAATCTGACTTTCCATCTTGCTATAACTTTCAATATTTCTGTTATTTGCCCATCTCCTGTTTTGAACTTTTCCCTTTTTAGCACAAGATATAAAGAAAAATCTCATGTGAGCATATGTAAAGGAAACAATATTGCAATAATCTGAAACACCTTGTTTCAATCATTGACACTTTCACTTTGATTGTGGATTTTTGAAGAACTTCATGTTTTAAAACTCCTTCCACAGTAGAACTGGAGAAATTTAATTTTTATATTTGTCAAGGAAGAATGTAGAGAGTTTTTCAAGATAAGAAATTTGACACAACAGGCATAGTCTTCCTGAGAGAAATTTATTCCAACTAAGATGGAAAAAAAATATGTAATTCTCTTTATACACTGTGGAATTCAATAGTTCTAGCTCTGGGCTTAAGGCATGGGTATTTTTCCCCAATAATTATATGACATTTGATTTTAGCAAATTGAGACAACTTGGAAAGAAATTATGATCTTAGGAATATACCTACACTCTTCATTTTTAAATGAGCTAGAAATTCTTCTTGGTATAATTCTGGCTCAAACAAAATGCAAAGTTTACCAGAAGACAAAGCAACAAAGTGACTTTTCAGCTGGAATCAGTGCAAGCAGTTTATCTTGTGACAATTCCCTGAAAGCAAGGTAGAGAACATTTCTACTTTATATTTATAACATGAACAAAAGCTCTTCATTTTTTTGTTGTTGTTATTGCTCTCAGGAACTGTACCTTGCAGCTCTCCCTTTCTTAAAAAACAACATTTCAGCTGTAACTTTCTTCCTTGTCATTCAGTCTTTCACTACTGAGTCTTGTAGATGTCATAGGCACTTCTGAAACTGAGGAAGCAGAGTTCGGTTCAAAGGAGGAACTTCGTGTTGTGACTCCCGTTTGAATCTTATCTAAACTATCCAGGTTTCTCAGCTCTCAGTTTTGCTATGGAGAGCACAGAAGAATGATCTTTTCTTCTCTGTGTCAAAATGCTTCTTCTCATTTGACAAACATTCATGGCTATGTGAGTAAATTTCCAGTATTTTGAATCTGAGAAATATTGCACTACATTTGAATGTTTCTGCTTTTAAGCAGAGCTCATTAAAATTAAAAAATTAATGAAAACCACTTTTTTTTCCTGGTGCTTTTAAATCACAGAAGTCGCACACAAAGTTTGAATTAAATAGTGTCATGCACTGCTTTTCTTTTACTCCATGTTCACGTAAATTAGCACCTTTTTATATCTGGACCTCTCAGCACATACTTGTCTTCACACTGCACTACTAAAGGAGAACCTCCTCTGCGTTTGTGGGCAGTGTTTCTTGGTCTGAGCTCAACAGAATAATTTACATTGTAAAACTCCATGCCCTTGTCCCAAAGGCAGAAGCGCTCTAACTTCCACAGCACAATCACAACTTGCCTTTTTTTAGAAAAGGCAAGTACTGGTAGTTATTTTAAAACCCACATTTCACTCTACCTTGGTTTTGGAAATGCACATGCTCCAGAAAAAAGAATTTTTGCTCTTAAGAGAGTTTATAAATGATCTGTGTGATCTAAGATGTCGCTGTTGAGCAGATGTCAAAACAAGGAGAGCTTGAGATCAAGTGGCAAAAGAGATTAATTTATTTATTAAATTCAGCTTTTATATACAAAATGGAATCTCACTTGATTGGCCATTAGCTGTACGCCTCCTGCAGCTGATTGGCCACCTGGATTCATGAGAGCTCGAACACCTTTATCTTAGTTTACATAAACAAATAGATTCTTTCTCACGAGAAAGAGGTTTCTGTGCTGTCACACTAAGATGTGCTGGTTCTCAAGCTTTTCCATATGTAGTATCATACTGCTGGTTTTGTCCTTGTTTTCCATCTATACTGTGCACTACAGATGATGAGGAACTGGACCAACAACAGCCTGTCATGAGAAGAGCAAGTGTCAGTCAAGCAAATGAAAAAGAGCTATCAATAAATCAAATCTATCAAGGTAAAGCTCTTAATGCTTCTCAAAGCTTAAGGATTATGCTGAATTAATGGTAAGGTCACCACTTTTTCTAAATCCCGTGTGTTTATTTGTCTTTCAGGTGTAAATAGCAAGTTGCAAAAGCCACCCTTCACGCATGCCAATTCCTTGTGGTTGTTAGGAGTGAGTTCTGTAGTTACTGAGGGTGCTTTCCAGCAATGCTGAAAACTTTGGGCCAGATTCAGCAGCATGGTTGGGCATACTCTTGAAATAAGCATTAAAAAACAGGCAGAAAACAGATGCATACCCATATTTAAAGGAGATGTCAAAGGTAATAGAGCTCACCTGTAAACCTATGTGTCTGGTTCAAGTCACGAAGATACTTTCTTTCCTTTTTTATTTTTTTGTAATTCCTGTAATGCCTCTAGTCTATTACTGTAGTTCAATATTATAAAATAAAAAACATCTGAAAATTACATTATTTTTTCAAAGTATTTCCTAATACAAAGATGAATGATTCCTATTAAGTGACATTAAGCTTCAGTTTTAATTTTTTTAATTTTCATTTAAATTTTAATTTAAAATAGCAATCAATAAAGGGGGAAAATATCCTATTATCCAACATCTATCTTCTTTTTTTTCTTTTAATAAAAAGTATCATTACTGTATAGCATTTTCACATATTGCACTAATATCCCCTGCATGTGGCCATTAAAGTGACTGTCTTGAAGGGCAGATAACAGTAGCAAAAATTGCTTTCATAACAGTTATGGAGCAAGCTTTGACAGTGATATGAGCAGCACAAAATTATCCATGAGCTGGTTAAAAGCTGAAAACAGATTTACAAAGTATACCTCATTGACCTATCCAGAGACTTTTACTGAAATGTTTAGCTCTCTATGCTGAGTTTACAGTTTCATCTTCCCATGAAATCTGGCTGAACTGAACATGGTTATATATTACACACATCTCTTTGGTATCTATAAACTGAGAGATCCTACTGCCTTTACACGTTATAAAATCTAAGGACATCCAGGACCTAATTATCTTTTACTGACATCCATATATTATTATTTTCATATAACATTATTACAGTCAAGTGCAATTGGTACATGGAGTAGTTATTAGCTCTTGGGTTAAAAATACTGACTTATTTTGTCTTTTCCTGTTTGCCCTAATGCTTTGCAAGCACTGAATGTACAACTAGCCCAGGGGTTGGTCTGCTCATCACCAAACAAGGTCTCTGCCACAAGGGTTTTCCAGATGCTGGCTTAGCAAATAATGATTAGTCTCAAAAGAACTAAGTGGATTATCAGAAGTTCCTTCAAGTGTGCCAGGCAGAAGGGAAAGGCTCCCAACAGAGGCTCAAAGGGCCTCTGAGGACAGAAAGAAATAATGGCAATGTTTTCTCCTCCCATGAACACTCTTAGAAAACTCTTAAGTTGCAGTCACCAAGCGTAGAAGGAACCACTTTCAGGGAATTGAGTTTTGAGTTCAAAGCTGGATGAAGTGTGTGGATTTCCATGGTAAAAAAGAGAGGCAGAATTACGTGCAATAGCTTAGTAAAGAAAACCAAAAAAACCAGAGGGCGTTGCACAGAGTTGAAAATGAATACAGAAAGGGCATTTCTTGAAATGAAGATGAGCTCTCTCTCTCTGTTCCCAAATAAGTGCCTGATGCACTGGTAGTGAGATATTCCTAATTTCTTTTTTTTTCTTTTTTTTTTTAACAGAGTTTTGTGGCAGTGCTTGTCTGGACCGCCAGAGAGCAAGGCCAGGCTAAACTATGAAAGAGGTAGCTGTATTCATCTGTGTTTTCAAATGCTGTTAATCACAGTCCAGAGAGATAGAGACGAGTCATCATACCTTTCATTCACACTCACCTTTCCTGTTTCAGCTTTCTTAGGAGCTTGGGAACAAATGATAAAATTCAGTCTAGTCCATCTTCTTAGCAAGAGGCTTTGTAAAGCTGCCAGGGGAAGAAAGTCCTCTCCATCCCTCATCTGTTATGACTGTGACCAGATGCTTGTCCCTAATTCAACCTTGACTTTACTGTGGAGTCACCTAGAATCATCTGCCACTTTAAGTCAGCTGAGATGTCTTAACACTGGACTCTGAAAAAGTTAGAAAGACAGATCTTGAGGAGAGGTAATGGTCCATCTTCCAGAGATGGCAGCCACTTCATGAAATCATTAAATAGGTTTGGGTTTTCTTGAAAGAAAGAAATTTTTCTGACTAAAAGCAGATGCTGTTTCACAGTCATCCTCTTTGCAGGCTGTGGCTATTAATCTAGATTTTTTATTATTTTTTGCAAACATATCATGTGAAGAGATTAAAAAAAAATTATCCCAGAAGAAGGGTGAAAAAAGACTTCTCAGATTTGTCTAGAAAAAAAAAATAGACAAAACACTATATTTTTTTAAACAAATGGGTTAAAAGGTAAAGAGGGTTGAAATCAGTTTTCCTATCACCCAGAGATATCCCACTCCTGTTGATATTTTTTTCTGTTCTGATGAAATTAATCTGATAGGTACTGTTGAAATCCAACCCACAGTTTGTTTGGTTTGGTTTTTCTTGTTTACATTCAGGAAAAATATTTCCTGAAGCCTCTAAAAGACAATATAAAGAAAAGAACCATCATAAAGGGAATGAGTACAAGAAATTCACTGGGAAAATAGTAAAGTTTCTTAAATCTTTAATTTCATTCTGAGCAGTCTTGAAATAGGTCAGATTCTAGCAAGATATGCAAGTTGAATACCCATCCTTTGAGAACAAGCTAAATTCAGCTAGCCTAGTAGAACTGCTACCATATAGTATTTGGGATTCTTTTTCTGAATGTATGTATTTTATTTCTAAAAAGTTAATAATTTTTTTAAAAAAATCTAAAATGTAATCTTTATAAATGGATGTAACATTTAGGAGTTTACACAGGGTTCAGCCATATTTACAGAAGAGGTCACAGCCAGCAGCTCTCCACCAAGGCACCGAATCTATATTTCATCTGCTGGAGGGGCTGTTTCAGCAGATCCTCCTTTGAGCAAAATCCAGCAACTTAAACCAAATGTTTGAAGGATTTCATCTAATCCAAATTGATTTAGCTTGACAGAGCTCAGGATGTCTCCCACACTACTCTGCTGAGCATGTACACATACAATGGTGAACCTCTTTCTAGTACAGACCACATTTTTCACTGGAACTGCCAAAGCTTCCATCTACATCCTATCAAGACAGTTTATAAAATTGTGAGGTTAGTGACATGCAGCAAAGCATTTTACTGAAATGGCTTTGGACTTTTGTATGTTTCTCTAGTAATGTAGAATTTCCCTCACAGGTAAACTCCACTTTGTGTAAACAGTTTTTCTCTGCAGCCAAGCCATTTTTCCCTTGCTAAATAAAGGTCAAACACATAATTAAATTCAAGCCAAAAATCTACAGTTGGTCAGAAAAGGCATAGAAAATTTTACATGCATTGTTGTCAAATGCAATGGACCCTCAGATTTTCCTAACTAATGCCTAATTTCCCACAAGGGCTTCCTGTTTCTTAAACAGATAAGTTTAAAATTAAACATTTGCAAAAATCAGAGATTGTTAGGTTCATTGCTTGTACTGTTGAATATAAACTTGGATTTTTCTGCAGCAATAAGAAGAGCTGTGGAGGAATACATATGACTTATAAGCTCCAGTTATGATCAGAACAGTGTAAAAAGACTAAATAGAATGAAACTGAGTCATGAGTTTCATGGGGTTTTTTAATTCCATTTTAACAGAATCATTAAGGAGATGTAATTCTGTCTTTCTATAATTCTGTAAACAACCTCTTCATAAAGAGCAGACCAGAATTATGGAAATGCTTAAATGAATGACAATTTATCACTGTTGGCATTATTTTGTTCTTGAAACAGAAAGTCTGTAAGTCAGACTTGAGAGAATCAAATAATGTGTCTTTGTCCACTGCTTCACAGAGGTTGATGCTATTTGTGCATTACTTCCAGAACAATTCTGGAACTTTTCAAGGTGGAAATCATAAGACCCTATATTTTGTATAAAATCTTACATAGAGAAAAAGTCACAGAACCTGTGCACTTGTGAGATAAGGAAAGCTTTCAGTCTTTTGTAAACAACACCATGTTCCCACTCCATCTATGAACAGACTGAGCTAAATTCTGACTCTTGTCATTGGTGAAGTCCTTCTTCACCTGAAATCACACTGAAATTCAATTTTTCCACAAGCGCTGAGATGATGGGTACATTTTCAAAAGCTTTAAGAATAAAAAGTTTCTCAACTTCTACCTGATGATTGTGTGTTTAGGAGAATACTGAAGGTATATCTCTGTATAGTTTTATAATCTTCATTTGGTATCATCTAACACAAATGGATACTGGAATAGGCAAACAGCATTGGAAGAGTCTTTTCCTAAATCTACTTTTTCTTTTTATATTTTTTCCATGGTCTGTTGCATGATTTTAAGAAAAAACATGCTATTCGGATTTTTTCCTTGCATGATTCTCATGAACTTTTATAGCTTTACTGAAAAGATGAAGACATTTTTAAGAAATTTTCAAGCACCAACATACATAATAAAATCCATTATAGCAAATTCTCTGACACCTGCCATGGTTTCTCTGCAGAGCAAATGCAAAGACTTTTTCAAAGAATAGCCACCTACATTTGGAGAAGCAACTTGACCCTACCATGATTCAGATAGTGTAGAAACAAAATCCTTGCTACATTGTCATTTTTCTTAGCATTCACTAACTCCTAGATGTTCCCACAATCTACCAGGATAATGTTTGGATTTGTGTCTAATACACTGAGATCTCCTGCAGGATGGATATGTCAGGACATTTAAGTCAAGACCAACAGGAGAATATTGGTTGGTGGGTCTGCACTTTACAATGATATCCTGTGCCAGATATACTGGTTGCTTTCTTATCTCAGTTTCAGAGTGTCAGCCCCATTTTTCCTGAACCACCACAGGGATGGCTCCTCAGACCAGACAAGGACAATATACAGGTGCTACACAGGTCTGAAATAAATGAGGCTGCTTTGCTGAAGTGCTGCCCTAAGGCTGCTTAGCCCTTCACCTCAGGGCAGATGACTGGGTGCGCTGACCCAGGCACATTGATGCCACCAGCACTTCCATCAGGACTCACCTGGGATCACTGAATCACTCTGTGCTGAGATGCCAAGGCATATGGGTCTGGGGAAAAAAGTGTGTTCTGTTTGTCTGGCTGTGAACATGTCAAATAGAAAACCACCATCTTACCTATGGGATAGAAGAGCACTAGGGAGGCCAAGCAAGTGAATTTCAAATGAACGACATCTTGGAAAGAGTCAGCAGAGCTTAAAAATACTTGCTTGAATCTTTGGGGGAATTAAGTAAGGGTAAAATCCCTAAGACCCAGAACAAACAAACCAGTGAGTGATGTAAAGGCGGAGTGTCTGTGCAAAATGTCAATGTTCTAAGTCTGGCAATCATCATGGCAAATTCTTAAGACTCATTTAAAGGTTTGGGGTGTTGTTTAGAACTCCATTTCTGAAACTGATTGTTTTTCAGGAACCAAGTGTCAGAGACAAGAATTTGTGTATTTTACATGACTTTATTTAAACTGTGGATATTTCTGGTCCAACATAGAACTTCCACATTTAATCAACATGCTGAAGAACAGGACTTACCTTGTTACCACAACTTCTCAGCCAGCCTTGAAAGCATAATAAAGTACTTTGATACCTGGGGTACAAGCTCTTCCTTCCAGCTCTGCAGTTGTTTTTATTTTCACAGGCATTTTTGTACAAAATTGTGAGTAAAAATATGGAGATGATTAAAATTCAGCAATTGCTATTATATTTAAAGATTTCCTTGAAAGCAGCACTAAGATTAAATCTTGAGATGACAAGCCAACCTCTAATCAACAGATATAGGGGAAAAAAACATGTTCAATGAGATGGCCACTGCAGAATTGTATATATTTTAATATTTTTCTCTGTTCTCTGGAGCACTGATAGCTGCTCCCTGTCAAAGACAGGATAACAGAACAAATGAATCACTGATTTAATGTGCTATGGCAGCTCCTATGTTCCTGACCCAGCTTGCCCTGCTTTTTCTCATCAGAGAAGATTTCTGATGTCAGTACCATTGTGTTTTCTCTGGTGATTTCTCCATACCAACAAACTGGTAAATTGCAGGCTTTGCAAGCTCTCCGTTTTTATCTGGGATACATTCATGCTTAAAGGTCTGGGACATAGTCACATCCCTTTGTATATTCGTCTTTCATAATTGACACAACTAAGTTTTGCTTCCTCAATTTCTCTGTTCCTTCACTTTTACTTAGGTAGGAATACAGGATTGTAAGCATGACAATGGCAGGATTTTATTTTTCTTGTTTTCAGTACTCTTTCTACTTAATGAAACCTAAAGCATTATATAATAAGCGTTCTGGTTCATTACTAGTCTGTAGATACAGTAATTTTATTTTCTCTTTGGAATTCTCATCATTCAGCAATGGAAAAAGCAGCTACTTTCTCTAAGTTCTTTTTTTGCATTCCGTATTTTACCTGCTCTGAGAATGGATTGAGTGCAGCCCTGAGGAGGACTTTGGGGTGTTCATTGATGAAAAGCTCAACAAGAGTGTTCACAGCTCAGAAAACCAGCAGTTTACTGGGTTGCATCCAAAGCAGTGTGGCCAGCAGGGCAAGGGAGGGGATTCTACCACTCTGCTCTGGTGAGACCCCACCTGCAGTACTGCATCCAGCTCAGGGGTCCCAGCACAGGAAGGACATGGACGTGTTGGAGTGAGTCCAGAAGAGGGCACAAAGATGACCAGAGGGATGGAGCACCTCTGCTATGGAGACAGACTGAGACAGTTGGGGTTGCTCAGCCTGAAGAAGGTTTCAGGTTGAACTCAGAGCAGCCTCCAGTACCTAAAGCAGGTCTGCAGGAAGGCTGGATAGGGACCTTTGACAAGGGAATGCAGTGATAGGACAAGGGAGAATAGCTTTAAACTGAAAGAGAGTAGGTTTAGATTAGCTATTAGGAAGAAATTCTTTACTGTGAGAGTGCTGAGGCACTGGAACAGGTTGACCAGAGAAGCTGTGAGTGTCTCATCCCTGGCAGTGTTCAAAGTCAAGTTGAATGGAGTTCTGAGCAACCTGGTCTACTGAAAGCTGTCCCTGCCTGTGGTAGGGAGGTTGAAGCTGGATGATCTTTAAGGTCCCATCTAACTCAAACCATTCTATGGTTCTACGTGATAGAAATTCATCTGACTGATCAATCTTTTATACTTATATGCATCAAATTGTCTTTTTTATTCATTATTCTTGCAATGTTCTTCATCTGTATTTATCTTCTGCTTTATTATTTACTGTTACTCTTCTATCTCAACCTCCAGTTTTGTTTGGTTTTGTTTTTGTTTGGGTTTTTTTTGTCCTGATAGTTTAAGACCAACCATCAATCATTATTGCAATTTATTGCAAGTAGGAAATTACATGCCGAGATACTCAGGTATAATGAGCTAAAAAGCCAGGAGTCATTGCATCTTCATGAATGTTATCATAGCCCTTCAATTATTGCAAAGGGTATTTCTGGGGTTTCAAATATGTTTTTCTGGATGGTTTTTCTGGCAGTATCTTTGCAAGTATTACAGAGTATACTATTGTTTTTAATATATCTTACCCACCTCTTCCAAAATTCATTTAGAATAAAACATGGTTTTGTTGTACTCAGTTTTGTTCTGTTCCATTTCTTTCTTTACACTGAAAGGGATGGGAAGCTCAGAACTTTCTAAGGATTTTCTAAGATCCTTTACACTGTGATGGCTTTACTTTCAAGACAGTAATGTGTCAACTTTCTGGGTTTTTTCCTTGTGGATCTTTTACAAAAGAAACATCTGTAGTGACAAGTTTGTTTACATCATACACCTAAAATACAATCTTTCAATGTGACTTTTTGGTTTTTAATGAATATGTAACAAAGCTATGTTAGACCTTCATTAAATCTCATGATTTCTAAATGTTACCAAAAAGCCAAGGCATTTCAGCCCTGAATTTTCAGAATTTTCTGTGATGTTTAGACAGCCACTTGCGTCTACCAGAAAGAACCTGCCTGCTCTCTGTCAGTGACATTCTCATGTCCTTCTTCAGCGGTGGTGATTTCTATGCACTCAAATTAATAGCCACTCACTTTTACACCTCTACCCTTATTTTGTTTATCCATCTAAGCAGTGAACAACACCTCTTCAGTCATTTGTTTAGAATTATCAAAGAGGTCCTTGATGATTTCAAACTGTTTCTTTTTATTATAAAACAATGTGAATCCTGGTCAATAGGACTTCTCTCAGTCCATAGACTCTCTCTATTTTCTTCCCTATTTTTTTAATTACTTTTCAAAAGATTCTTCTCATGCAAGAGAATTCTGGCAGGTGCTAACCAACACAGTCCATTGATGTGAAAGCACAGTGAAGGAGTGGGAGAGTGAGATTTTGATGTGTTTATAGAAATCCTAGTAAATAATTCAGCACCATTAGGACGGTTAGTATAATGTTTAGTAAATTACTCAAATTTATCTCTCAGAGGTATGAACTGTTTAAAGCATAAAACTAGACCAGGAAAACCCATTTGGATCTCATTCTGGAGCTTTTCTCTGTGCTTCTCTGCATGGAAATCATACAGACCCCCAATGTTTTCAAGCTCTTTAATGTCGCACTGTCACTTAGGGTGGCTCTGGGATAAGGATTCTCTGGTTCACAGGACAGAAAAGAACCAGTATTCTGCCTTCTTTCTCTGCTACTCACCAAGAAGTGACCACCTACACATGGGAGGCCCTGGGGACACTGCCATGGTCTGAGTCCTCTGTGTCTGTCAAAAGTCTCCAGCCTTGGAGAGGAGATGAGCACTGAGGCATTCATGCAGTGCTTTCCCTGGTCAATCTGTGTGACAACACAAAGGGATACACAAACAGCAGTGGCTGGAATTCACAACAGGTTAATCAGCTATGAGCACTTCCAGTCAGTGGACAAAACCTAAGCCATTCTTCCTATTGCTTTTTCTTATTCCTGTATAAGAACAAAATGATTTATGAGTCAGATGTCTCTGTGTAAGTTAAAAAAAACTCCACTGTGCTCACACATACTTGCAGAATAAGAAAATTTTCTGCTTATATAGCCAGGTGCTGAATGTCAACAGAACAGAACACCTTTAACACTAAACTTCGGTAACTCTACTGACACAGATTGACTGGTGTGACAGTGCCAATTGGTCACCCTCTCACTGATCAAACACATGTGGCTGTAATTGGCAGTCTCATAGATGTTTGCAGTGGTCATTGGGAGTGTATAAGTTTAGTATCCAGGTGCCAATAAATCAGTGCCTCTGTTCCCTCACTGAAGTCGCTTACCTTGAGATAAATATACTCTTTCTTTCTTTCTATAAAATAGAAAAATGCAGTTTCTAAGGTATGTTTCCGTATCAAATGTGATAGTTAGAATTTGAGCTGTACAGTAAGAATCACAGAATATCTTCAGGCAGATAAGGTTTTAAATTTTTTTAGAGATGACAAATTGCATTAATTTCAATGAAGTTATTGGGCACAGAAATTCCAACATAATACCATGAATTTATCATTTATACTAAAATTAACCAGTTTGTGCCTTTGGTAGCAAAATTCAGAATCTATGACAAAAACTGAAAGCATATAGCTCAAGAAAAAAATAAATCAAATATTATTAAATTAAAATTGAATAATTTCTTTTAAATTAACATATTCAGTTTGAGTCTTACCCTGTCAAAAGCATGCTTCTTCATAAAGAAAATTAGACCTGATAAAATTTGGAGTCATCTGCAACAAAGTGTCGGGGATGTTCCTGTTTCTGACACAAATTTTAAGACAACAGAAAACAAAAGCTGGAGAAATTACATCCCTTTCTGCAAGTTCAAAGAGAGGATAGCATTCAGTGAAGAAGATACTTTGAGCTGACAAGTCTGTTATCAATAGCTTTTGCTCTGGGTCCTGGCTGCCTTCTCAAGTCTGAATATTGTGTGTTGCTGGGCAGTCAGAGACAATCCTTTTCATTGCAGCAAAAGTTTTGTTTTAAGGAACCAAGGGGACCATAGAAGAAAAGCACAAGGACTTCAGAAGTCTTTGCTAGTGACCATGACTTGTCTACAACTACAGCGGCACACAACAAGCCACAAGCAGTTTTGTACCTCTCAACAGTGACTAAAATAGCCACTCCTCATCCTGCCAAAATCAAACAGGCCATGGGCCAGACACATTGTTCTTTAATGAGAGAGATGGGATCTTGAACAGTTTTCTTTCTCTCTTCTTAAAGAGATTGCCATCATTCCAGTGTTGCCATCACCCTACCTACACATTCAACCTCCTGATCTTCTTCCTGTGAATGGTGATCAGACGAGCAGCCTGGGTAGGATGTGTGTATTTGGTAAGACACTAAGTCTTTCTAATTCCAGGCCCTGTTTTCATATCAAAGTTGTTCGTATCAACTACGGTTTCATTTCAACAAGCTAATAAAATCCTCTAAAATCCTATATATCAGTAAGAAGTATTTCCCACAGCTGCAGCTATCAGCAAAACAAGCAATTCAAGAGTTTATGGTACACACAACTGAGCTGTGAGAAAGTGTACACTGGTCCATACTAATGCATAGGCCTGTGTTAGACGAAGTAAGCTTCTGACAAGGATTTGGCATTGTTATAGATGGGGTTTGGCAGTGTTAATAGATGAGGTATAATTTCAAAATGGACAGAGCTGGATGGACAATTTTACCTCATCATATTGATGTTGTACAGATGTATTTGTGTCACTATCAGTCAAAAACCTTCTGGAGATAGAGAATGGAGACAGAAAAGCGGAAAGAATCAAACTTAAAATGAAACATAATCATTTTCCACATTGCTCCTGAGCTCACTTTAATCAAAAAAGAAAAGAGAAAAAAGAACTAATCATCTTCACAGTATTCATTCAAAAATTAGGCCTAATTTAGACTATATAAGCTTTGGTTCATTCATTTCCTGTTTTATTTATGGACTTTTTAAACTGGTTTCCATTTTGCTGTAGCTCTCAGATGACATCAATAGACCTCTGTCTGAAGTACTTCCATTATCCGTGACTCCTTTTTGAATCTTTTGTCAACATTCTTTATCTTCAACTACTGTTTATATCCTTTCAGTATATTCCTCAATTGGGTTCACGGTTCAGAAAATCGGGAGGCAGCATCATTGCTCTCCCTGCATCTCAGAAACATAAGAATGTGCTGATGGAGTGCACTAATTGCTAGAAGGGCAGACCATATCTTGTCCCTGTGACTGCAGCTCTGTATCTAATGTGTAAATGGCCTGGAAAAAAAAAAAATGAGTGCATGTGCCTCAACAATAAATTCAATTTTCCTGTCACTGAGAGAAAGCACTACCTCGGTGCATCACTACTCGGCGATTTTAAATGCAACACAGTGACTGTGGCATGTATGCAAGCCCTGATTGAGTTGCCACTCTCTAAATGTGCAAAGGTCTTCAATTCTCGTGAAATTATACTGCCATTTTAAATAGAATTGTTTGGAAGTACTTCTACTGTATCCACTCAAGTGAAAAGGAGGAATATTAGCTAGAACACTTCACATATTTGCAAGGTGAGAAAACTTCCATCTCAAAAAACAAAATCTCAAAAATAACAGTATGCACTCCAAACCAAGGGAGAACCTTGTTTTCTTTTCCTTGGCATATTATATCTATCTATCTGAGAGAGGTTTCCTGCTCATTGAAAATAATATATTTATTAATATCTAATATTTAGTGGTTTGATAGATTTGTTTTTTGACTCCAAGTACAAAGTTGAAGCAGATGAATGTAAAAAGATGTTTCAGCTTTACAGAGGCTGAATAACAATCATATATAGTGCAAAATAAAACCATCCTAAATTATTCACTGCAGCAATCCATATATTCAGTTCATCTTGCCAAAAGTAGCAAGCTCATGTCCCATGTTCTACCAAAAGAGGAAGGTGTTTAATTGATGGAACTATAGCCACTTCCCCTAAGAAAGACCAGCTTGAAACCAGCACTCCAGGCTGAAGAATAACACAAAATGAGTAAACTACATGACCTCTTTCTAGCTGCTTCTCCCTGGACAACACATCCATCTGTAGAGCTGTGTTGATTCCTGGACAAAAGTACATCACCACAACAACCATTGTAGACTATTTTACCTGTGCAAGATGTCAGTCTTTGAGTAATAAATAATCCAAGATTGAGTCAAGATTCATGAACTAGATATTTTCAGTTAAGCTATGCTCACATTTGTAGGGGTACTACCCCAAAAGGCAGCTGACTAACAATGTTCAGATTTTTCAATTTATTTCTTTGCAGAAGATACTTAACAGTTGTCCTACGAGTCACTATAGGGAGACACTAAACAGAAAATATTCACCAAAAAGCAATAAAATGCGAAGAAAGCAATCCTTTTCCAGAATCTACAGTTTTCTCAAAGTTACTTTCCTGTTGTTTTATGGGCAATAAAATCTTTAACAGTCCATTCTTCCACAGATTGCTCTTTAAGTTTAAGTATGAGCTCATAACAATGAAATATTTAACAACAAACTGTTTGTTAATGGACCAGCTCTGTGGTAGACCTGAAGCTTGTAGCATACCTAATGAGAGAAGCCACTTGTGTAAAACTGTGAGACTGGTAAAGGGGGAGAAGGGTCTTTTCAGGGTTTTGTACTAACCTGCCACAAGAACACTCTCTATTTGCAAAAGCATTTCTTAATGTGAATTTGCATAGTGGGTTTATTTTAATTAGCAAATTCATTGTCTTTCTTCTCTTAAATTTTTTATGTTCTGAATTTTGCTGCATAGTAGAAACCAAAGAAGATTAGTTTGGTGTTTTATTAATACAATTTTTCTAGTGGTGGTTGAAAAATGTCTGTACTTTTCCGAACAATTAAATATTGCCAATAAATGCATTGTATCATGTTAATATTTACACAACTGGTTTTTTTATAGAAAACCTCTAGTCTATCCAGGATTTAGTTTATTTCTGGTAGACTCTTTCAGGAAAAAACAAATGCTTTTAAACTTCTGCTTTCCGTAATTTTGTCTTTACAATCTTTTAACCTCCATAGTGGCAAAGTAATTCTCAAATTCATAGCTTCCTTAGGAGGACACCTTATCAAATTCTTCTTGCAATGCTTATGACATGGATATAAAATGATGAAAAGTAATAAAAGATGTGCCAAAAGCTCTTAAACGCTGTACTTTGAATATACAATTTTTAGTTGCCATCTAATAGCGTAAGATACTCAGAGCTAAGGTAGGCATTTTAGACTTATTTACAGAAAAGATTTTTCTTGGTTTTTGTATAGTAATCCTCCAATATTTATTTCCTCTAATGTAGTTTTCCATTTACATGATTCAACTTGAGCCACACTCTAATTTTAGCAATTCACTTTGCATAGAAGTATTTTAAAAGTTAAAATGCCTTGAGCAATGGAAAAAATTATTTTTTTTTCACCAAAAAGACAGTGTTGGCATTCATGTAGTAGTGTCCACAGATATTGCAGACACCTAAGCTACAATACTAAAATCATACTTCAAAATATATTGTAGGTAATGCTAGCACTTCTAACACAAACATGAACCTAGCAGAAGTAAATACCAGATGCTGAACTACATTTAGAATTAAGAATGTGCAGCAGATCCTTCCAAATCCTGTCTATTCCTTGTTATGTCTCATCTTGCTGTATTCATTTTTAACTTCTTATTTTTCTGTATAAAAAATGGTTGCTCAGACTACATGGTTTATAGATAATGATAAGAGATAGTGGACGCTGTACTATTGGTAGGCATTCAGAAATGAAGCACTATTAAATTATGTTCTGTGCACACCATGAAGCCTTATTATTGTAGGGTAATTTTTTCCATTTCCTTTATCTGATCTCTCTAGGACTCAGATAATGTAAATATAAAATAGCTACAATAATTTCTTCTATCTGTTATAAAGAAACATTTTTCTATTTTAAACCATGAAATTTTCTAAAAGTGCACAGCATTACTGTATCTCTCTCACACACATACACATACACTCCTGATAAACAGTGCTGGAAAACTGGTAACAACAGCTGAGGAGAAGACTTTTTTGTTTCACTCTTCAATGGCAACCTCTCTTCCCATATCTCTATTGGATGGAAAGCATGGTGGGGACTGGAGAAGCAAAGTCCCTCCCACTGTAAGTTCAGGTTCATGATCATCTGAGGCACCTGACTGTACATCAGCCTATAGGACCAGTGAGATACATCCCAGAGTCCTGAGGGAACTGACTGATGTAGCTGCCAATTCACTACAGGATACTTGAAAAGTCATGGCACACAGCTGAAGTCCCTGGTGACTGGAAAAGAGGAACCATTGTACCCATCTTCAAAAAGGGTCAAAAGGAGGACCCTGGGAACTACTGACCTGTCAGTGTCACCTCTGTGCCTGGGATGATCATGGAACAGATCCTCCCTGAAGCTATGCTAGGGCACATGGAGAACAGGGAGGTGATTTGGGCTTCACCAAGGGCAAGTCCTGCCTGATAACCCAGTGGCCTTCTGTAATGAAGTGACTACATCAGGGAACAAGGGAAGGGATACAAATGTCTTTTATCTGGGCTTCTGTAAAGCCTTTGACACAGTCCCCCCATACCATCCTTCTCTCTAAATTAGAGAAGTGGATACATAAAAAATAAGAAGTATATATTTATCTAAAATGTTAGAATTTTAAAATGTTGAGCCCTTCAGTCATCCTTTCTTTCCCCTTAATGATCTTTTCATCTTTTAAAACCTGTGGTATAAAGGTTACTTTCTCCAAGACAGAAAGATCTCAGCCTCTTAAGTAAAACACATATTGACATTCATAGAAACTAAAAAGTCTTATACCAGTAAAAGTTCTGCTATGACAAGTGAAAACAGCACAGATAGCAGGGCAAACTAGTCTTTGCTCTGTTTCCCAGAGGAGATATGAATGTATTTGGTGCATCTGCATTAGCATTTTAGTTCAGTTCTAACACAGGTTTTGAATCCAATCTTCTGAACAACCCTTCAAATGTGCTTTGATTCACATTTCAGTGCAGTCTCTGGGATGAAAACTGGAATCTTGAATCTAAATGAATTTAAAATGAAAGATGCACTCCAGGGGTACGTCTAATGCCCTCTGACTACTCCCAGGCATTGAGTCCATGGGTTTGGTTTAGAGACCACCTGAAGTAATAATCCTTCTAAATGCTTATGGAATGAATGTCAGCTCCTGAGTGCCATCTGTTTCTCTGCAGATACAGTCCTGTTGACCTGCATTACTTGTTAATGTAGACATCATTATACTGCCATCCTATTCAAGCTCATTTGTCTCCATGGCCTGAGCAGCTTATTTTAAACAGTACCCTTTTCTGTGGTGATTTAGAACTGGCACTTAGAAACCACCAAAAAAGCCTATATGAACTCCTTTCTTGGTCACTTTGATCTTTTACACAGTCATAGATAATAATTGTGTGGCAAATGAAGATATTTTCTTACTAACTTACATGAAGTGTTTATAGTTATTCTGAATAAGAATAGGCATAGAATTCCATGCCTTCATCTGTGTTTTTATTTTTATCCCAACATTATATAGTTGTCAACTAAGCATGTCTGAACAAGCTTCCTTCTCCTAGTCCTGACATATAATCTTAGAATCATTAAGGTTGGAAAAGACCTCTGAGATCACTGAGTCACTCTATTAATCCAGCACAACCTTGTTCACTACTAATCTATGTCCCCAAGTGCCACATTCACAGGCCTTTTGAACACTTCTAAGGATGATGATTCCACCACTTCTCTGGGCAGCTTGTTCCAATGCCTGAACACCCTTTCAGTGTAGAAATTCTTCCTAATATCTCGTCCAAACCTTCCGTGGCACAGCTTGCAGTCATTTCCTCTCTTCCTGTTGCATTGCTTGGGAGGAGAGACCAACACCCATCTCACCACAACCTCTTTTCAGGCATTGTAGAGAACAATAAGGTCTCCCATGGGTCTTCTGTTCTTCAGGCTAAACACTCCCAGGTCCCTCAGCTGCTCCTCATCAGACTTGTGCTCCAGACCCTTCACCAGCTCCATTGCCCTTCTCTGGACACGCTCCAGCACCTCAGTTTCTTGTAGTGAGGGGCCCAAAAGCAAACACAGGATTTGAGGTGTGGCCTCACCAGTGCCAAGTATCATATGTGTGCACATATCACATTGATCTCTGTCATTACAGGTAATAAAATTCAGCTCTTTAGTCTTGTGTTACCTTTATCTTGTTGTTCTTCAAATTGTGAAGACTGCAGAACTTTCTTATATGCTTTCTTGTGAATTGCAACCATCTCAGGTTTCTTTTATTGTTTTTTTTAATCCTAAGTCCTTTTCTATTAGTCTACTTGTCATGACATGTTCTACTCACATTGCTTATACCATAAGAAATGATAATCTTTCCAATAATTGGAGACTTGCAAATTAGCATCTTTTATCTGTACATAATTAGAGAAAAAAATATTTGCTCTTTGTTTTGCTCATTTCAAGTTGAACCTAAATAGGTAATGTCAATGCTACTGCTATGATAGAAATTAGTTAGAATAAACACTTTAGGTTTACTTTCAGGATTATGTAAGTGTTCCCAAAATCTTAACAAAGGATCAGATTACTCTGCTTGGTCCCCATATTTGCCATAAATCAAAGTATCCAACTGGTTGTTCCATAACCAAAGACAGAACATCCATTTTTTTCCCAAAATCACAAGTAGGATAGTATAACAACAAATTGATTTTTAGGGTTGTTTATAAGTATGCAACACCTTATTAAAATTAAAATACACCTTTTGATCAGATGTAATTGCTGCTTTTATTTAAAGTGAAGGTACAGGTTAATGTAAAAAGAGAAATTAAATCTGGTTTGATCTGAGTTCCTATCACTTTTTCTCAGGAGAATTTAAAGGAGATATTGTTTGCTATGTCATTAGAGAATGTAGTTTAACCTTAATGTCTAAAGAAGTTTTTATAATTACTTAACTTACTAGACAACTTACACACCTATCTTGTAGAGACAGCGGGCCAAAGCCTTTTCAAGGGTTGTGCAGATAAAAAACTTGGATAAGAACTTCATATGCTCATGAAAAGTTCTGATGACAGGCATTGAAATATCCTGAGTCTGCCTGAAATTACTTCCTATTCCTTTAGAAGTGTGCTTTTCATTTATTCATGTACATTTTCAGGATTATCTAGTTTCGCTCTTCACAGGCTGTGAACCACGCTGATGAAATCAGTGCATTCAGCTTTTACTGGTTAGCAGTGGAGCATGAACCTCTACTGGAGAGAGGGGAGCACAAGCGGTTTTTCCTTTTTTAAATCCATTTGCTGTGGAGGGGGAGGATATACTTACCAGGTATTGCTGAAGAAAACAAAGAATGTTAAGTTCATGAACTAAAACAAACTGACTTGAAGTTTAGCTGTGATTAACTATAGAGAACAAATCACGCCACTTCTATAAAATCTTACTAAATAAGGTTTTAATATATCCTGATGGGGAAAAAATTGACACAGACACTGAAGGCACAATTGTGTGTACACCTTTGTGCTGATTTTGGCTGGGGTAGAGTTGATTTCTTTCATAGCAGGTAATGTGGAGACTATGGCTTGGGTTTGTGCTGGAAAGAGTGCTGATAACACAGGGGTGCTTTCATTACTGCTGAGCAGTGTCATCACAGAGTCAAGCATTTCTCTGACACTCACCCCACCCCACCAGCGAGCTTGTCTCAAACACTGTTAAGGCCACAGAAGGACTTTGCCATGAGATAAGTACAGAATGGAACGACAGAATGGCACTAACTCCAGGCCTGGTGGAGGCAAGAAATCTGGTTAGCTCATCCTGGTTAATGCATCCAGATAAAACCTCCCACTGTGGCACACCGTGCAAAGAAACAACTGCTCGTATGCATATCACCCATCAAACAAAGATCACCCCAAGTCATGGGACTGATGGCATCTCTGACCACTAACAACCACCAAAGCCTCCCCAAATATAACTCCATACATACTTGGAACTTAGACTGTTAGTTAAGCCACCATAGCAGGAACTTCAAATAAGATAAAGGTGGTACTGTTGTCTGGGTGATATCTCAGACCTAGGGGGAGGTTAACTAGTCTTGGCGAGAAGAATATATTGGACACAAAAAATGCAAAATTTACAGGTCACAAGGAAAGTCAACTCAGCAACCGTGCTGAAATCAACTCCAACTGGGTAAAAGGTAGTTCTGTCAGAGGAGAGATCATGACCACCGACTCAGGACCTAGTGACCCAAGAAAACCACTGACTCAAGAGAAGAGAAAGACTGAGCATGAGGACTAATTAGCATTAGAAGCAAGGGAATAATTTTACCAATAGAACTGTGTAGCAAATGAGCATTTATTCTTTTGGTTGCTAAAATGTATAAATAGTGAACATTTTGAACAACCTCAGGACCCCCACCACTGAGAAGGTGGTGAAGAAGGATCAACGAGATGCTGTTGGATCCACAGGTGGTGAATATCTTCTGCTTGATCTGTCTCTCTCTCACTCCCCCACCCTCTCTCTCTCTCCTCTTTTTTCTATTTTTTTCTCTCTCTCTACCATCACATTTTATTGTTATAAAATCCATACTATTGACTTCCTGTATGGTGTTATTTGCATCTTAATTCGGGCAGAGGTATCTCTCAATAACAGGATCATAACAGTGGTGAATGAATTCCTTGTCTTATTTTGCTTGCGTGTGCAGTTTTTGCTCTACCTAATAAATCGTCTTTATCTCAGCCCACAAGTTTTTTTCAGTTTTACCCTTCTGATTCTCTCCCCCATTCCAGCAGGGGGAAGCAGTTGAGAAGCTGTGTGTGGCTGAGTTACTGCCTGGGGTTAAACCACTGCACACTCTCAAACTGACTCTTCTCCATGGAGAAGATGTAGTGTGGAAGCTAACCAGAAAAGGTCATTTTCTTGAGGATTAAGTATTTCAGCTCAGGCTGTGAACTGCAATAGCTCAGATTGGACTTCCACATTTTGCACAGACAAGATGAGTGCTGCAAAGATACCCAAAGTTCTCCACAAAAACAGATCAAAATAATGTCTCTTCATTTTCCCCTTCAGACTCCATGAGCCTTTGTACACCAGAAAATGAAAACCTGTGAAGCTACTGACAAAGCACTAGAAAAATTCCTGAGATAGTGCAGGAAAAATGAAGTTTCAACCCAGTATAGGGATCATTTTACATTTCTTTTCTTACCAATACAATCACACTGAAAATGTTCTTATTATTTCACTAAGGCATTAAATATAAATTAATATATATGTGTTTCTGGACCATTCCATCTTATACCATGATGACAAGCACGGATTGGTTTTCATCCTTCAGTCTGTGTGAATCTTTTTCTGCTGTTCCTTGTTTTATTCATTTACATAGCCAAGTAAGAAAGATTTTATATTAAAACCATCAGATTTCTGTATCCCCTCAGGATTGTTTTGGAGATAAACATAGTTGTTAACTAAACTTTGCTTCCTAAACAAATGATGGCCCTGATTTTGAAACCTCCATATGCATGATTTCTTTGTTAGTTTACAAGAATAGACCTGTCACACAATTGCAAGCAAAAGCTTTTCCTATCTAATTAGGAAGACACAAAAACATGAGGCAGACCTCCAGGAAAAACTAATTGCACAAGCCAAGGGAACTGTTTAACCAGAGTGATTACAGGGATGCTAAATAGGAGAAAAGTCACAAATTCAGTGTGGTATATTTCTTTGGTGACATAAATACAATTTTTTAAAAATGTTTACCCAGTAGCAATGCAATTTGTTATTTCCTTTTCTCTAAATAAAAAAAAAAGCTTCAATTTCTCTGTGGAAAACTTTGAAAAGCTTTGTATTTCAAAACAGTTCTGTTTTCATGTCATATTTGGTGCAAAACTATTTTAATAAGGCATTGTAGATAAACACACAGATAACAGATTCTCAAGCCTTTTATTTGCCTAATTCTATTCTATTTATGTCATATGCAGGTATATCTTAATAGAGTATTTTGTTTTGAACTTTCAGGAAATACCCTTTTTAAGATTCAGCATATAAACTTTGAACTCTTGAAAATGATACATGGTGTTTACAGAAAAAAAATTTCATTACATTATCTTGATATTAAATTATTCTGTTTATAAAATGATTCAAAATAAGTATCTTAACTCTCCAATCACCCTTGATGACTAACATGTCTTCTGTGACACACATGTGGGGTACTTCTGGGAAATCCTGAAAAAATTTTTATATATGCATTAAGGTAAAGCTCTTCTCTTGCTTCACTTTCCCTCATCCCCTTAGCTGGACTAGTAAAAAGGGAACAAAGTCAACTACTTTTTATTTCTACAAGAGTTTGCAAGGGTTTCTTTGTCTGCCAGAGGAGCAGTGTGGGAAACACTCATGGCCTCCACTCCCTTGAAACCAAAGAATAGCACCCTTCTCCTCCTGCTGCCTTGTCCCATGACGTGCTGGGCTCTGACAGATCGAGCAGCACTCCCTCTACACCCCCACAGTGCCAGGGAGTGGCAGCTGTCCCTCTGAGGGTGCCCATGCACACAGAAGCCTCTGTTACTCACCAGCAAGATGTGGCTCCATAGGGCTCATTGGGGAGGGTAGCTTGGAAGAAAATATCTTGCTTAAAAATGAGAGCTGATATTCCAGCTGGAGAACAACATAACCTCAGGAACTGAACTGAAAATCCAACACAAGCCTGTTGGATCCGTGACCAAATACAGTTTCCACCTGGTATCTGATAAATTTATTGAAAAACTGAAATATTAGGCCGATATGTGTAATCAGTCATCTATCTGCAGGTACATAGTTCACAGCTTTACAGTAGGTTTTTGCCTTGAAAGATGCTTTTTCAAATAACCTTAACCTAGTCAAATCAAAGCTATTTTCCATTACGATTAGGCCATCCACTTACCCCTCAGTGAAGTTCACAGTATTTTCATGCTAAATTTCACATTTCAAACTTAATCTTTTACAGCTCCTGGGCTGGTCAGGGAGAGGTCAGTCACAGCTGTTCTGTTGTAAAAGGGGAAAAGCACTCCTTATTGCTTTGTGTTCCAGTCTCTCTGACCAGCAGAGATGCTGCAACTTTCCTCAAATTCACCAGTATACACCAGTATACACCAGTATACACCAGTAGGAGCGAAAGGCTTTATCCCCCCTAGACAACTCTTTCTTAGATGTGTGACAATCTGAGAAATATGATGTTACAGAAAAGCATCTAGTCACAGGGGCATGTAGCAGTCCTCCTAAATTTTGCCCATCATTGAATTCACATTACTGTGGACACCAGCATGAAAACATTGTTTTATTTGCCTGGTTGAGTACCTGGAAATACTCACCTATTTCATATTATAAGCTATTATTATTATAACATTACCACAGAAATAAACCAGGACATCATAAAACAGAGAAAAAAATCAGTTGTTACAAAAAATGTACAGATGAAATAAATTCTGATTCTCTCACAGCATCTAATAATGTGAGGAGAGAAGGGAGACGATAAATTCAATACCAAAAGTAAGAGGAAAAAGAAGAATATGGGCTATGTGAGGAAGGCAACCATGAACCATATTATTTGCTCAGAAAAATTTTGCTAGAACATTTATGCTCTTTCAGAAATGTGTATATATAGGATAAGAACTCTTATCTGCAGTGGGAGCATCAGCATTACCATAAAGTAGTTTAATTAGCAAAACTTGTAAGTATATATTTATGTTCCTGTGGTAGTGTCTTCTAGATCCACAAAGCTTTCTGCTCTTTATTATCTCAGACCTTAGAAGATAAAAGACAGTCTCTACTTCCCTGTAAGACACAAGCCAGACCCACATTCACCTGGAGCTACGGTGCAAAGAGGGAAGAAAAGTGTGTATCAAATATACTGGATGTGTATAAAACAGAAGATTTCACACGCATAGCGCATAAACTGTCTTTCTGTCTCATCTTCATACAGCACCTTGTACCATGGGTTCTGCTCCAGTAGGATCCTGACTTCTGTTACTGTCTGAATAAGCAGCAGGAACAGTTAAGTGGTTTACAACCAGACTGCACCTTTTTAATGACAGAGGTTATAGAGCAATTTGGAGAGTCTGAAGTGGCATCAAGCAGGGCTTAAAATTATTTTGAGCTTCATAAATTTTTACCAATAAGGAGCACAGTGCTAAAGCTTAGCTTTAGAAATTCCAGTCAACATTTATAATTAATGTCAGCAGCTCTATAATACCCATATATGTGTGTGCCTATGTGTGTGCATGCATGCACACTTATATAGAGATATATATTTATATTTATATATCTCCCATAAAGACATACTCAGAAACAGCTGGTAAATAAGAACAGTAAGCCCAGCAAAAGAGAAATGAGTAGTCATCCCTGTTCTGTCAAAATCATGTACTTTCTACTATTTTTCTTTTAAAATATTTTTGAAGCAGTTCTTTAGGACTTGGAAGTATCTGCCAAAAACCCTTTGACATTTTGACTTCTGTGTCACTTACCTGACTATAGGCTGGGAATAAACCATACAATAATTTCTTAAATTAGGCTGACATATGGCACTGAATAGTTCCTGGTCACTACTGCTACAAAAATACATTGACTACTTTGTGGTTTTAGTACATAGATATCAAAAATGTTTTACTGGCCTCTACTACATGCATGGTTTGTGGTCTCATCTGATTCTGAACCCTGTAAAACCCTGAGAATCTGATGGGCACATCCACCTGTCCTGTGCCAGCCCTTTTTGCTTCACCTCAGTGACAGTAGCCCAAAGAATAAATCCATGCTTGCCTTTATAGTGTTTTTGCACTGTACACAGGAAGCCTCAGAAGGGCTTTGCTTTCACTGGCAGTTTACGTGTTCAATTTTCCAATAAAATCTTGGTTTTTTGAAAGGCACATCTTGAGTCATAAATACATTCAGAGAAGGAGTGATAATGGTACACCAACAAATAGCCTAGTTAATAAACCAGAGGTTAGCAAGTGAATACACCCTGCATTTAGATGAACTCCAACCACTCCATAGAATCACAGAATATGCTGAGTTGGAAGGGACCCATCAGGATCATCAAGTCCAAGTCCTGCCCTGCACAGGTGTCATGTTTTAAGCCTAGATGGACACTCCAAGAATCCCACCATGCTCCTGAGAGCATTGTCCAAATGCTTCTTGAACTCAGACAGGTTTGGTACTGTGACCACTTCTCTGGGGATCCTGTTCCAGTGCTCAACCACCCTCTTTGGTAAAATACTTTTTCCTGATATCCAACCTAAACATCCCCCAACTCTTCACGCTTCATGCCAAACAGCTTCATGCCATTTCTTCAAGTCACTGGTCATGAGAGTGAAGAGATCAGTACTTGCATCTCTGCTTTCACCCATGAGGTTATCCAGTTTTTCTAAAGATAGAAAAAATAGTTCTATGAGTACCAAATAAAGCTTAATTTCTTATGGCTGCCTCAATTCTTGTTGCACTCGGTGTATGTCATTGCTTCCTAGATCTTTTCTCAAGTGTTCATTGCAGCTGCTTCTTATTCTACTTCTCTGTGCCCAGCAAGATCAGGCATCCCTCCATTCAGGACAGCTGTGTACAGAATTTCTATTTCATTACATATTTCCATGAACAAACCAGTCTTGTAATGCATTTCAAATCCTCTGCTGATTAATTGTTCTTGAAATTGTCAGCTAGATTTCAGACTTCTTCCGTGGGATAAACAGACATGATCATATAGGAATCATACAGGAAATTGAGAGAAAAATTGAATAGAAAAATGGCTATATCTGCAGTGATATAATTATAAATTTTCTCCACCATGACTTCTAACTGGAACTAAGGCAGTGATGATCAGGTGGGAGGCATGCATATAGGCAGGAGCAGACAGTAACATTGACGCCATTAAAAAGTCATGTACATCTGTTATTTTGATGTGTCTCTGTTATTAATGATCAAAAAACAGAGTCCTTCTCTCCTCCTATTGTGTTGCCATTGACATCTGCAGCTCAGCAGCTTAGCATATTGGAGTCAGAGTGCCATTCTGGGAGGAACTGATTTCCAGAAGGAGGAGTGGACTTTGGGTGAAACAAAGCAGGGTGTTTTCCATTGCCAAACCCAAGAACAGAATTTAATGTAATTAACAAGCAGTATAATCTGGTGTGTACAATTGAGGAGGAGTTTTTCCTCCTACTCTTTGGATGGACTGTCTATTTATATTACAAGGTCTGCAGGAGGAAAATGTCTTTCTGTTTGCATTGTGTAAAGCACTGAGGTGCCTGATTTGAGCTGGGACTAAATGTTGCCAAAAGACAAATATGTTCTTTGCTGTAATACTAAAGTTCTCTGTTTCTAGCATCTGCTTGACCCATGGACAGCCGTGGACCCGTGTCTGTCTCTATCAGGGCTGGAGCACCAAGAGGGGCTTGCTGTCCCTGGTCAGCAGCACTCACTCCAGCACTACTGCACGTTCTCATCTCCTCCCATGTCATTTCCTGACATTTCATATAATATTTCTCTGCTATCCCCAGCTATTTAAAAGCATTCATGTTCATCCTATTAACCTACACTGGCACCCATCTCACACTAGTAGTACTTTTCCCAGAGGGGAAAGGAACAGCAAGTTGCTGTTCTTGGGGCCAGTATTGGCACTGTAAGTCCTCAAGAACTCCATGTTCTTCCTAAAAGTGAGATCTTTCTGATGAGAAGTCACTGGGAAGGTATTTGTGCCATCAACCTTATAGAAACTTATCTAGTATAAGTTGAAATTTAATTCTTTGCTAGTAGATAGATGGCAGGTGGTACTTGTGGCAGGACGATTCCCCCTCCTTCCTCCCACTGAGGTGCATAGATAAGATAACCTCTGGCATAACAACTCACCAGGGGGGTCACACCCTGGCACCAGGAGTCTGACCAGACCCCATGCCAGGAATCTGGAGGACAGATGGGAGAAGAGATAAAAAATGTGTACGTGACAGAAGGCATGTCTTTTGTTCTATAAAAGTATCACCAATCTGCCACAAAGTCAGAAGTTTCTCTCGCACATTCTACAAATGTGTGGAGACAATTTCTCCTCAAGGAAAATCGTGAACCTTGTGGTAACTTCTCCGGAGATTGAGAGACTGGAGTCTGATGTGGCATCCTTCAATGATTGGATGGTGAGGTGCATTGCTCCTAATTATACTTTTTTTTTCCGCTAGCTGTATTTGTAAATGTGCACTGTATAAGTTATATTATTAATAGCTTTTTTCCTGTATAGTAGTATTCTGTTTCTTTTAAGTCTCTTGTTTGTTTAATCTGTGTCTATTGAATAAATAATTCATTTTACAATAGACTGAATCGGCCATTATTAAAAAACCTTGCGGATAAACTGGATTCCTGGGGTGCAGGCAGCCTCAAAAGTTGCTATCTACTGCTATAGGCCTAAGTAGAGGTAGAAACTCACTTAAATCCATTCATAACAGTACTTCCATAGTTGACATCCTCAGTGATGATGTGCTAACAGCAAAGTAAATATAATTATTATCAATTTTAATCTCTGTAACAAACCAAGAAGAAGTAACTCAAATATACCGTGAGATAAGAAAGGCAAAAAACTGGTAGACACTTCATGTTTAACCTTTTCCAAGGTACTTTTTTTTCTATTTCTAAGCCACCCAGGAAAAGGAGAGAAAGGTATTGGTGATCTAGTGGCCTCTTCAATGAAATGTTATTTTCCTTCTTTGTATCTGTTTCATGAATTTTGTTTCTCTGATACCAAGGCATAGGTATCTAAAAAAGAAGAATTTATTTAGAGATGTCTTCTTTGGAGACACAATAAGTGTTGCTTTCAGGATTCACTGGGCTCTGATTTTATCAATATAAATTTTTATTTTTACCATAGTTCACAGATATACAACTTTCACAGAACAGGCTCAGCAGTTCTGTGTGAAATGTAAGCTCAGCAGTGCCTTTAGGTCCTCAGTCCTTGGTAGGTAGCATATGAATAAGCTATGAGAAGAGAATGCTCAGACCTTGAAAATGATACAAGTAGTTTGATGATGAAGATACTACTAGAAAAGAAGGAAACGCAGGAGTAAAGATGAGTTCAAATGCTAATAACTCAATAAAATGATTTCTTTAGTATAATTGTAACCCTCATCCCTAAGCCAAAAGAAAGATAAGGGAAAAGTACCCAAAGAAAAATTCCATATGCTATGCCTACTCTTCTTTCTGTTGACTTCCACTAGTTAGTCATCACATATATCGTAAAATGTCTGTAAAGATTTGGAGAGCACAGCAATCACACTGTGCATAAGACCTGGCATATATAAATGATGCATTTGCCACTAGGGCTACAGCTCATCTCCATAATCCTCATAAATTTTGGGAAGAAAGAGCAAGAGAGGCTCCTATCTGATGTAAATTGGCAAAGATGTATTAACGTCAGTGGTGCTGGGCTGATTTACACCGAGGAAGCTGCCTTGCGCAGCCATTGACTAAATTCTGCCACTAGTGAACAGACTGAGCCAAATAAACTGCAGCTAGGACTTGCCACAATTCATTAGATTCCTTAAGAGGTCATGATTCTAGTGCATAGTACGATTACAAATAAATTACAGGTAGATTTATCTAGGAAATGCCAGCAAGTTTCAAATATATAGGTATAGGTAGCTATGGATACAGACAAAATTTCATAATCTAATCTTAGCTACACTGCTGGAAACCCAGGTGGATTGTGCTGACATGGAGCTGATTTTAGCCACAATATCAGAAACTGGAAAGAAACATTGGAAATAACTGGTGGAGAGAAACTTTTCTTCATCCATGTTCTCTTGTTTTCTTCTGGAAAGACTCATTATCTCAGTATGTTCCCCATGCTCAAGCCCTAAGCACCACGTATACGTCCACAGTGCTGAGGCAGCACCACCATCATGCCTGCTTTTCCTGTGAGAATAATGTCTTGTAGTGACACAACAGATTTCCAGGACAGGGAAGAGTCTGCCCTAAATCTCTCTAAATGTGCAGGCAAGCTCAGAGTTCACTCCATTGCCTTCAACTCACTTCAAATATTTAGCCTGTGGTTTTCAAAAGAAAATCTCCTTGGCTTTTTTTTTGCTTCTTTACCACAGGCATCTCCAAGCACCCATGGGTGTCTCATCCTTTTCTCCCTAATCTCTCTGCAGGCTATAATAACCTCCTAAAATGCGGGAAATTTCACAGAGGATTCCTCACAACAGCGACAGTTACCAAAGCAATGCAGGTTTTGGGTCACACCAAATTTCTTCATTTCTTATCATACTATTTCAGCAAATAGCTACGAAATGAACTGCACTTATTTATGCAACCACAGTAATCTCACTTTAAAAATCCAAGGAGTTTATCTGTTTATTTTTTCTGGGTAACCTGTTTTTCCCTGGCTGACTGCTGATCCTCTCAAGGCATTCAGCCAGCTTTTGACTCCAGATAACATTAGTTTCTAAATCACTACACACCATAAAATCCTCACCACTTAACTCTTTCAAAGTCTTGATTTTATCAGACATATTTGCTTGATCATAACTGTTTATAGATAATATTTCTGAGTTCAGGAATATATTACACTTAACCACAGCCCAGCTCTCACCTAGTTACACATCAAAAATAGATTTATTTTGACTGAGATATAAGTTACTCAGACCTCCTGCCCACCTGTCTCATTTCTGCTTGGTTGAGCAGACCTTTGAGCATGTAGTGGAGTGTGCTAAAGTGTCAGCAGCACTGAGGGTTGCACAGGTAATGCTCAACACCTGATGTGGACCTATCCTCACACAAGGAAAGCTCTTTGCAGTCCACATATGGACTTACCTTTCCTGCATGATCCCAATTCTGGTTCATGTCTCCTCTGGGTCCAAGAGAGGAGTTTCACATTTTAGAAGACAGCAGAGCCAATGCACCAGCAGATAAAACTCCCTTTAACTTACTCAACTCTACTGAGCCATTTAGACAAAAGCAGCATTTCGCATGAACCTGCCCACCAGAAATCCACCTGTGATGGGCTTGGACACCAACAGCTGACCTGAAAACTAATAGTTGCATCGGAAAGCTGAAAGACTGAATGATTTTCCAGGAAGTAAAGAAGAGTTGATTGGTTTTCACTATTTCCATACTTCCTCTATCACTTATGGCTTTTGGACTCTGAAGCTGAATTTTGTTTATTTGATATCTGTCATCATCACCAGCAATTAAGTTTCCCTGTTGTCCCACAAACATGCATTGGGTTTGGGATGTGCAGCCAAACATTTAGCCTCCTCTCCAGTATCTTCAGCCAGGAATTTGTCTCAGGTGTCAATCACACTGGTGAGAGGCATTAGGAACAGCTGTGCTGTTTTTCAGGGTTTTATCTACATATTGTGCTGAGGAGAGGTCTTCCATCAGTAGTTACAAATGTATGGTGTATACACACACTACATAAAATTATATCTATATAGCTTTAAATATATATAGATAAAAATATGTGAGAGTGCAACTCATAAAATACACCAAAAATTATGAAATGCCATGATACAACACCTGAATCCCTCTAAGAATTGCTTTTAACTGTTAAAAAGTTAAATATGCTATGATCTTTTGGGAAACTTCTGGCCTAGACAGATATTACTATATTAAATAAACCTCAGATCAAATTTAGATGGGCATAGTAAGAAATAAATATTAATTACCACAGTTGAGGATAAAAAGAATAATAATACAAGAGGCAAAAAGATATGATATACCTGATGTGATATAGTTCAGGTTAGTTATGGTGCCAAGAACAGTTCCAAAGTATTTAATTAGTGAGGTCCATAAAAGATGTCCAAATATTTTTTTTACTTGATTTGTTATATGCCTAGCTTATTAACAATCCAATGGAATGGGTTTTTTTAGATTAATAAAATTTTAGATTGCAAAAAAATTTAGTTAGGGGGTTGGAAATATTCTGCATTATATATAAGGGAACAATTTCCATTTTTTAGAGAAAAATCATTCCAACTTTCACCAGTTTATGCAGTGCCAGCAGGGTTTAAAGGTATTCAACGATGTGCATCTAATATATTGAAGTTGTAACAGAAAGTTGGACAGCTCACAAAGAAACAGTCTCTTGTCTGCAAACACAAGATTTAAAGGGAAAATTAGGTATATATTTTGTATTTCAAGTAAAAGGCATGAAGACAGACGCAGTATAGTAGAAAATATATTGTTATCCAAAGCTGTAAAAATCCGTCCTGCTCAGTCAGTCATTAAACTGAGATTCTGTATGTATAAACTCCACATTCCTGCCAGCAGATCAAAGGCAAGTTGGTGAACGCAGAATTGCCTACCTACTTTATCTTCATACAAATGAGCTGAGGTGCCCTTGGCAAAGAATGCAAAGTCATGCCAACAGAATACAGATTTAAAGCTGCTGTAACAAGGTATTCTATTAAAGCTGCAGTGAAGTGTCTGCATGGACAGAAAATTCTGATGACCAGCATTTCAAACAACAAGTACTACCAATTGTTTGTCCAGTAAATTACTGCTTTATTATAATGAGGAAAAACCCAGCAGAACACTAGGAAAAGTAGTTCTGTTTTTAAAATCCACTGAAAAAATATATTTGTGGGGAGATAGGAGACATAATTCATAAAAACTTTGTTTCTGAGAAATTCTCATGTGGGAAAAAATACCTTGCAGCCAGGAGAGTCTTTCATGCGTCTTTCTCGTCATTATATAAAGTGATAAGACTGAAAGACTTTAAAAAAAAATAGCTCTTTTTCCCCGAGAAAAAATGTCACTCTTATTTCAAGTCCTCTCTAGTTTATAAATGCAGTGACTTAAAATCAGATTAGAGGAAAACAGAAGTACCTGTTTGGTTTCTGCATTTTCAATTATGTTATATCCAGGCAATCACTTTTTCTACTATTAGACATACATTTGATTTCAGTTTTCTAATTAAAATTTTCAAACAGTTTTAGAAAAGTAGGTATTTAGTCTTTTATTTTCAGAATACAAAGTCTGAATTTGTCTTTAAAGGAGAAGTAATGTTGATAGAAAATTCTATTCAACTCTATTAATAAGTAGTATATTCCAAAGTCACAATATATATTTTGATCAATATAGGGAAAAAGAAATAACAATCAAAATGACAAATTTCTTGGTATGCTCTTTTCAGCTTCTTTCAAAAGACATGAAAACTTGTTCACTTGATTAGGTAGGTTGGGCAATTTTACTGTTTCAAAAAGTATTTTGTACTGTGGGTCTTCAGCCACCATACTACTCTCAATGTCATATGAGGATTATCTTTGCATGTTTTACTAGGAATTTCTCTGCATGACTTTTGGGTTATCTATCATAACAAAACCAAGACAAAAACCAATGAAAATAATAATAAAAATAAAAAAAAATAAAATCAAGAAAGCATAGCCTGTGGCTCAGTAACAGACTACACATGTCAATATACCCAAAGAGGAAAATTACCTTAGAGCTTTCTTGTTTCTAAGAGCTTCTCCTCTCTGGCCCTCACAGACTACCCATTTTCCTTCAAACTCCTGATGCCTCACTGCTGAAATGACCTCAGTTCCTGAGGACCTATCATGGGGACAAGACTTCTGCAGGGATTAAAGTTATCTGAGATGCGGGCTGTACATGCAAAAATATACCAATTTAAATAAGATTAAAAATATTAATCCCTGCAGGCATTCAGAGCTGCCTGCCATATGATTGTTGGTTTTGCTATTCTCACATGAACTTTGTGGTATACAGTAATTGCTTACTGTGCTACCCTATAAATAGCACTAGACAGATAGTTTAAGACAAATATATCTCTTTTTGCTTCGGTGACAACTATAGAAATCATTAACTGTGCCTGGTCCCTGCTATTGCTGTGGAGCATTTGAACAAGAAAAATAATGGTATGGGATAAAAATAGTCTTTAATTATCTCTAAAATGAATTTGCTGCCCCATAAACCGTGATGGCCTTTTACACTGACCAGTTACCCTGGAGTACTGCTGTAAGTACCTGTACATATTTTGGGAAGTCAGGATACAGAAGTTATTATAGAAAAATCAAGCTGCAGGTACAAGGTAACCTTGTGGTACTTTAGACAAAACAGGTAGAAAATGGAGGAAAAAAACTTTGACAAAACTCTCAGCTAATTTATTTTAATGTTTATGGCTATCTCTAGTCATAAGGAAAATGACTGTTGCTGCTCTCCATGAGCATGTGGAAAGCTCAGCATCGCTCATGTTTCTGCACAAGTATTCCTCCCATTTTGTCCCTGCTTTTTCAGAAAGGTCAGGGAACAAGAAAAAGATTCTTAAATATTGTTTCAATTATGGATGTTTCAAATTTTTGAAACTAATATTGAAGATATTTTTTTTTGAGTTTTCATTTGTCAGCTGTGCCTCATAGGTGGTATACACACAAAATACATACTTATAGGAAAGCAAGGATGCATATTGTACAGACAGTGCTTTTAGTGGGAGAGACCCACAGAAAGTAATAAAATCTTTGTCATTGGCCTGAGTAAAATTGGGATTTTATCTTGAATCTTTCATTTTGGCATTTAATTTCTGACCATTTTAAAATTTAAAATGCAATATATGAATTAATCCCACAAATTAAAAAACTCAAAATATTTTAGCCTATTATACCTCCCAGGAGTTTCTATTTTATATTATCCAAAAAATGTGTTGACTGCAGGATGTTATTTCAAGAACATCTAATTTTACATTTCCGACATAACATTTCTGCTCTTAAAATTAGCAATCTAAAAGAGTAATGACTGAAATGATTCAGAAATTATTACAAACAATCTGAACTAGAGAGGTTTTTCCTGATACTCTTTTAAAATAGTAAATAAAAATTGTGCTCACACATTTAACCCAAAGAAGCAACTTGAGGACCTACAAATGAAAAAGTTCTGCACAAAGTTGTCCAAGTGTGTCTGCTGTTTATTGAGACAAACGTTTCATGTCACTCAATTAAAAATTTAAAACACAGAAAAACTTCATTTTCAAACAAAAATGTCTGATGCATTTTATTTTAAAAGGCTAATTTAACAGGATGTTAAATATTCTTAATAAAGATTTGAGAGCAGTCTTGAATATTCTTGCAGCATTATTAAGAGGCTTCACAAACTCTGAATGTTAAAACCAACACATGCAATGGTATGAAAACCCAAGTTTGCCCTGCATTTCAATCTGAAAGAATATAATAAATGCACTATGTCTAACCAATCATCCATGAATGCCTAAATTTCTGCCTAGGGCAGTGGCAGAGAAAATTCTGGTTAAACCAATTCCTCAAGCTTGGCCAATTCTTGGAATCCCTTCTCCTCAGCAAATCTTGTATTAGCGATGCTAAAGCAGCATCCCTGTTTGGACATTTTTTGATCCATTTATGGATACATGGTGGAAGAATTTGTCTATTTCTCTACCAAACCACTTATCTGCTGCCACATCCTTCTGTGGGCAACAATTTACAGATGCCATAATCCTAGAAACTATTTTGTCACGTTGATTTTCTCTGCCAGGATTTTTCTGGAAAAGCGTCAGGTTTAGGAAGTCTACACATTGACCCTGCACATGGAAAAGTCTGAGGATTCTTACTGCTGTGATACAGCTTCTCATTACACTGCATTTTTATCACTAATTTTATATTTGTTGGTATGTTTGTTTTTATGCTTGATCATTGTTGGTTTTCACAGGTTTTATAAGTATTTTAGAAAAGTGAAAATCGTAAGAAACTGGAAATGTCACCGGAGGAATGATAACATAAAATTGGTACAAATAGTCACAAAGTATCCTTGAGATACCTTCAGGCCATAAACCATGTGACTGTAGAGAATTTAGACCACTGTAAATTAATTTTTGAGCATTAAATTACACTTGCCAAAGAGAATTTAAAGATGTTTTCTGAAAATTCAATCCTTCTTACAGGAGCTATTCCCAGTAAAAAACATAATAATTTGCTTGAATCACAACAGTCTTTCTAAGTGAGGGAAGGAAAAAAGCCACAACTGCTGACAAAATAACATTTGGAGCAAAGCACAGCACTCGTTCACAAGGAGTCAATAAAACTGAGAATGACTGAGACAAGTACTATGAAAAAATATGACATTCAGAATGTAAAATTTCTCTCTTCTTTCCTTCCCATGATTTAATTGAATAAAAAAAAATAAAAAAGAAAAGGAGAAAAGAAGCTTTACCATAACAGAAAAATAAGTAAGGTAACAACAACGCAGTATTGACATACCAAAAATGTGGGTATTTGCAGAACTCTGTAATATGATTTCTTATGAAAACTGAAAGCACCCAGAATTCACTTGTTCTGAGGTCTCACTGCAATGAAACTGAGCTGAGATTTATTGAGAAGTACATTTGAATTCATAAAACTCCCAAGAAAATATGGAATTTCATTGAGCTGTAATGCGAAATTATAGGAGCCATTTAGAGTGGTTTGGGTTTTGAATGTCAATCCAGTTGCAGTAAAATGTTCATGCCAAATTCTCAGTACTAAAGTCATGGTCTCAAATAAATTCTATTTCTAGTTTAATTTTATTTTTCACAAATCTGCATTTTAAGAGATAAAACCTGCAAATACTGCCAGTCTAGTATGTTCCTCCAAGTTTGTCTCAATATCTTTGGCAGCACAAGCAATCCTGGAAAACAAACTCTGTTGATCTGCAAAACAGCTTGTATATATCCAACAAATATTTCCAGTACTCTCACAAAAAGAATGGCCTCCCAAAGTTTCCTAGACCAAGTGAGCCCACTGCCACAGTCAGATTGGAGGTAAAACTTCATTTCTTCAACCAAATGGTGAATTTGTGTTTTCTTTTCATAAGTTTAGCTAGAATGAAATGAATAAGGTGAATGCTGGTTTTATTGATGACACATGGACAGAAAAATTCGGAGGCTTGCATAGCTGATGACCTCTTGCATAACAAAACTGAATTATTTAACTGCATAACTTTTTTAAACACTCATATTAACTTTCTGGAATGTGATTCTTCCCCCCTCACTATATTAAATACCTTTTAAGACAAAAATTTTCCTGTGAAATGTGAAGAAAGGCTAGCAGTATCCTATACCAATATGAAATGGAGACGTATATCTGAGAAGAAAGCCCATTTTTTTGAAGTGTTTTCACATTTTTTACCTGTTTGCAAGTCTATCCTCTGTTCCCACGTGAATTACATTCTCTGCGGATTAGTTCATCTGAAGAGCCTGTGGATATCATGGTGCCTACTTCAGAGAGCCAAAGTCTTTGCAAATCCTCTGTACCTCAGGTACTTCACATCTAAGGACTCAGTGCCAGAAAGACCCTTCAAAGTTATACTACTACTTTATTTTCCAAAATATGTGATTTAATGTTTTTAGTTTTATTCACCCACTTTTTCTCCATTATTCTACCAGCTCATCCCATTTAAAAAAGAATAATTTTTCCTATCTCACTGCTACAGTTCAAGCACAATGTTGATGATCAAAAATCCAGCGTAAATCTTTTCCTGTTTGTACTTCTTGTAAGACATCTGATGGAATTTCTGCAATGTAGTGCAATGTTGTAATTCAAGATATGCAGTCTGTATCACCTCATAATTGCAGTCCAACAGTGCCATCCTCTGCTCCTTGCAAATAACATTTCACTCTAACTCCAAGGAATTCTTATAATCATTAAGCTATAGTTTCACATTGTAAGCTTACTGACAGTTAAAAAAAAAATCTACTCTTCCAGGTGTAAGACCAAGACATTATTTTTCTGGTTACAAAAATATATTTTAAAAAACACAAAAACTTTATGCATTGGCATTGTTGATATTGTCATGGATTAGATTTATGAAGCCTCTCATTTGTGTTTAAAAATTTTATTTGTATGCCAATATATGCAATTAACTCTCTAGAATGTTTCTGTACTGTTTATTGGACCTTTAACGAACCCAAACATGGACCAGAAACTTATTTTCCATAATGCCTACACACTTAAAGAGAAGACCCCTATCACTGAAAAAACCCCTTCTAATTCAAAATTAAGGTAGAATGTGATAATCGGAAATCATGGCACAAAGGATCATAAATCCAGTACTTGTCTTCAGTGTTTTAAAAATACACTGGCAATAGGGGGTTTAAGAAGCAATACAAAAGTGGATTTTTATACATTCCCCTATTTTAAACTTGAGTGGAGAGAAGCCTCGATGGCACTTGCAATAAAATATAAGGAGTCAATAATAGCTTTGCTGGTAAAATCACAGCACGTGAAAACTAGTGTCAGATGAATAAAGTGCAAAGGTTCTAGAGAAAACAGAGAATGAGGAATTAATGTAGACAGGGACACAAATTTATGGCCTTGGTTTATTGTTTTTTTAAGTCAGTCTACTTAAGTTGTCTTTCTACTATTGCAAATGTCTGTGGGACAGTCACATGGTCTCTTAATTGCATTAATTTCATCATAATATTTGTGCAACCTCCCATTCTTTTCCTACAAAGACCTGTGTGACATATATAAGGGCACAAAGGGAAAACCTTTTCTAGGAAAGCAATTAAGCACTAGAAATTATGCCCACAAGTCATAGAATGGTTTGGGTTGGAAGGGACTTTAAAGATCATCTACTTCCAATGCCCCCTGTCCTGGGCAGAACACCTTCCACTAAGTCAGGTTGCTCAGAGCCCCAACCAACCTGGCCTTGAACTCTGCCAACAAGGAGACATCCACAGCCTCCCTGGGCAACCTGTGTCAGTGCCCCAGCACCCTCACAGTAAAGAATTTCTTCATAAGAACTAGTCTAAACCTCCTTCCATTTAAACGCATTCCTCCTTCTCCTATCACCGCATGCCCTCATCAAAAGTCCTTCTCCAGCTTTCCTATAGACCTCCCTTAGGTACTGGAAAGCTGCTAGAAGGTCTCCCTGGAGCCTGTTTGTCTGCAGGATGAAGAACTCCATCTCTCTCAGCTTGACTTCATAGAGAGAGGTGCTCCAGCCCTCTGATCATCTTAGTGACCCTCCTCTGGACTCACTCCAACAGGCCTACATCCTTCCTCTGTGGTCGGCTCTCTGCATTTGGAGGCTTCCGAAACTATCTGAAGGAAACCCTGAGCTGATTTAAGTGCTGAGGAGGAGTTTGACTAGGAATCTACTGAGATCCCTTCCCAACACAACACTTCTGTATTTCAGGGATTCTAAAATATCCAATCAGCCTTATAAAAGTCACATTTTGTGAACTGGGAGACTTTAGAGACTACTATGCTAAATCATTGCAATCACCTTTTGTGAAAAACATAAATTGAAAGAATTTATATGGAAAAGATAAAAGGTTGTGAGAAAGTGCTAAAATATCAACTACAGAGTCAAAAGCAAGTGATATGAGAAAATGTTATTTTTAAATGAGATTAAAACTTCTAAAGTCAAAGTGAAATTGAAATTAAGGGAAGAAAAGGAAGCTTTAAGAACTGTGTAAAATCTTCTAAAGCACTGCTCAGTCTTTGGTAGAAGTAAGTGGGAATTTAGCACTTCTGTAGATGCTATATTTCCTCTAGGAACCTTGAAATTGTGGAGTTCTTTCCCATTGATTTCAATGGGCCTTTCATACAGATACACTGTAACAGGCTATTTCATACTAAGTGCTTCATCTACACTGTACTTACAAAAACGTAACATGGTATTGTTCAGGATTTAGTCTTTGCCTGCCTTTTTCCATCATGCTGCTGGTACCAGGTTGGCAAATACAATAACAGTTTAAATGACACTGACAGGTTTGTAGCTGCTCTTGGCTTGTATGTCAGAAAAGCCATACAAATTGCAGGTGTAGATTCATTTTCCTGCTTCGTCTGTCACAGCTTATTTTGTCATTACTTAGGAATTATGTTGCTGACATTAAATAGCAATAAATGACCCTTATTATGCTCCTTCCTTGGTTAAATGATTCTTGACAGTATAGGTGAGGTTCCAACCTTCTTCTACCAGTTCTGGATAACTATGTATTTATTCTATGTTGGTAGCATAAAAATACTCTGTGATCAAAGAATTCTGTACAAAAGCCAGAAGATCACACACAGGAACTTAATCCTCAAAAGCAAGCAACTCAAGAACTCTGAATTCAAGGGAAAGGCAACCATGAGTAAGAGCAGGCAAAACAGAATCTTAAGGATGTCTGTTTCCAGGACACATGAAAATTCACCCTGCAAAAAAATACTACAGGTTTCTGTCATAGGAATTTCTGACCTTCAGCACTAGTGGATTCTAAAAGAGAAAGAGAGAAGAAGTAGTGCACGAGAAACAGGCCAATGTGAAAACTACTTGACTTTCCTGCTACTTGGACTATTTGCCACCACTGCAATCAAGTGGCTGGACTATCTTTTCCCAAGTCTCTAGTATGCTTTCTCTTTCCTAGTCTGCACATCAATTACAAGTGGTAAGCGATGGGTTCCTGTACTAGGATTTTTCCAGGGTGGATTTCCCTGGAGCAAATCGACCCCACTGCACTTCTCAAAGGGTGTTCATTTCTGGACTCATTAGTCTTGATGGAAAAGAAAAAAGTTCCTCTTCCAGGACTCCCTGACTTACTCCTCGTCCATTCCCACTGCATGGATCTTCAGAGTTACAAATCTGACACTACCATTGTCCTCCGCAGAGTAATTCAGGTGGCAGAGGTCTGGTGTTTAAACTGTTTTGAGTTTATTCGGTGTCTTTTGACTGACAAAGATGTAGAAGCCATTGCCTAAATGACTAAGCTGAAAGGACATCAAGACAAGGAGTCCCCCAGCACTACCTGCATCTCTTCCACTGTCACACTAATATACAAAATGAGTGCACGTGTCCAAAGTCTATCTTGAGGAAATTTTGTTCACAGCACAGAGATAGTCAGCAACATTTTCTCTAGTGATATTAAACAGTTTCAATGCTTTGGGGGGGAAAAAAAGTTATTTTATTAAAAATCTTGTTTACCTTTAGTTATTATCTCAATAAAAGTTACTCCACACACATGATGAATAATTACATGCATTGGCTTCTGGTTCATTCTTATTCACTGTGTAGTTTCACAGGTTGAAGGGGTTTTCAGCAAGAGAACTCATTATATAAATCCTTTTACTTTGACAGTCCTCTCAGAAAGTTCTGAGATTATATGATTAGCCTTGAAATTAATCATTCTAAGAAATTTTTTAATCCCCTGCTGAAAGCTATCAAGTTACTAAGCTGAACACCAACACTGAAATCATCTATATACAAAAACTCTCTCCCTCACATGGTAAATTCACATTAATATAGATTTTTATTATGCAAGCATGTTATATGTGTCTTTTTCTTGCCATCATGGACAATTTCAGATATGAACTGATAGCACAGTAGTGATTACAGTTGCTAACATTATTTAAAGACATAATTTCAGGGATCAAGCTGTGAAACACCATTAAACAGTAACATCATTAAATGTGAAGATCTGATTATTAACTGCTTCTAAGTATGTCTATACTAAATATCACTAAAATGGCTTGTTAGCATATTTATAAGACACTATTTATTCTCTTTATTACCAATTATATTTCAAAATTATTTTATCTTTTATATTACCCACTATGTAAACTAAATGTCACCCATCATTTCAGTTTTCAAAAACAGCTTTCAGAGACATTTAATGCAGCTGCTCAAACAGCTTGTAATAGCTCATTTATGATTAAATTTTTTGGTACTTTTTACTGAAATTTTGTTTCTATATTCAACAATCAAAGCTGTATTCAGTAAAATTGTGCTTTATTAGTATCTGCATCAAGCTATGCAGCAAAATGCCAGAGTCCAGAAACTGGGCTTTATGCCAGATTAGTGTCCTATCCTGAGCTGAGATTGTTTAGGTATTTTATTACTTCATGAAAGGAGAAGTAAGAGGCTTTGAATTAAGGTGATTTGTTACCTTGATTTTTTTTTTTTTCCATTTTTCTGCTCATATAATAGATTCTGAGTGTTTATTATTCGATTAACCCAGGACTGAGGTGTTTATCTTATGACACCTTGACAAAAAAATGTAGATAACATCTCCCAATTGGCTGCAGCACAACATGTGGGCAAGGATTTCCAAAAGTACTGCATGCTGGTGTTGTTTCAAGTTGGTGCATTGATTCTGACAGTGCATGTGTTCTAGGAGTTCTAAATCCTTGTGAAAATCCCACCAGTAACCCTTTGTTAACAGCAGTCACTGTGACAATAAGTTATTTAGGTATATGTAGACACTAGCATTGATGTTAAGTATGCACAGGAGTATGTCAAGGTCAAGAGTTTTTTATTACATTTCCCAATACCAAAAAATTAGTTTATTGCTGTATGATGTACTAGAAGACAAAAAACTAGTTCAAAAGAAGAGTCCTGACAAACTTAGTCTGACCAATATAAATGTGTATATTCCATAGTTTTCTCACCCATACCCTTAAAAAAATTTCAGTGGCATAGTGAATAAAAAAGTTACAACCACAGTGTTCTTCTGGTAAGTTCCAGTCATGAGTGCAATCCCCACTGCCGTATAGAAGCAGAGGTGATTCTGTCTGGTGTTCAGAAAGAACAGAAAGCAAGGTGCTTGGTTGTCTCATAGATCACCTTCTTTACAGCTGTCTGTGAGTTCCTGGCCTGAGCCATTACTGCTGCATGTCAGTGAAGTCAAGGGAGATCTTCTTAACCCACATAGCCTGGTCTAAGAATAATAGTCTGAAAAGATTTAAAAATTCATTTGAAAGATGAACTGAGTTGTTTAGAAAAGACATCTTTGACACTAGCCATGCCCTCATAGTTCTTGAAGCATATTTTAATTTGTTAGAGCAACCCAAATCTGCGTATCCCTCATTGATTTTGTTCAAATTGGTGAGCAAGCAAATATTCATTTAAGAAGGTTAATTATTAAGCTAAAGTATTGCAATTTTGTTTAGCTAATTAGGGATGGAACAATGCACTAGTAAAATTAAGGTCATGACTAAAGTAGGCTTAATAAGACTAAGGCTTGAGCCACAAAAGTGGAATGTATGTAGGTATGCTGAACTGTGAAATTGCCAATGAAATGTGCAGCTTCCCAAGAAGGGTCCATCTCCATGAGCAGGTAGTCAAGCAAGAGTGGCAGGAATCCTGCATGGATGAACAAGGAACTCCAGGAAAAGCTTGAACACAAAGGGGAAGTGTGCAAGAGGCAAAAGCTGGGACAGGTGACCCAGAAAAGGCAGAGAGGTCCTGTCTAAGGGTTCAGTGACACAGTTAGGAAGGACCAGCCTTTGTGGAGTTGAATCTAATGACAGTTGTGAAAAGCGACAAGAAGGACTCCAGGACATACATCAGCAACAGAAGACATGTCAGGGAAATTGTGGACCTCCCATTGAATGGTTCAGGAGACCTGGTGACAAAAGACACAGCAAAGACCAAAGTACTGAATATCTTCTTTGCCTTTGGCTTTCAGCAGTCCCAGACCCCTGAGACTAAAGGTAAAGATTGCTTCTCACCAGAGCAGGGTCAGCTCAGAAAACATTTAAAGAGAAGACAGTCATAAGCCCATGGGACCTAGTGGGATGGACCCACAAGTGTGGAGGAAGCTGGCCAATGTCACAGCAAGACCACACACGATTATCTTTGAAATGTCATGTTGATTGGGGGAGTTCTGTGACAACTGGGAGAAAACAAAGGACACTCTTATTTTGAAAAAGATAGAAGAAATACCTGGAGGAACACAGACTGGTTAACTATACCTCAGTCCCTAAGAAATTGGTGGGGAAAATCTTCCTGTAAAGCCTTTCCAAATATATTAAGGACAACTGTGATTTGTAGCAGTCAGCATGGACTTAAGAGAAAATCATGCTTTACCAACTTGATAGCCTTCTACAACTGGATGATTGGTGGCTGAACAGAAAGCAGTGGATGCTGTTTTCCTTTGCTTTGACAAGGCTTTTGACAGTCTTCTGTGTCATCCCCACAGACAAGCTGATGGAGTAGAGTCTAGCTGAATGAAATGTGAGGTGGACTGACAATACAAAACGGGGAGGAATGGCTGATACACCAAATGGGTGCACAGCTGAATAGAGGGACCTCAACTGGCTGAAGGAACGGGACAACTCATGAACATTATGAAGCTCAACAAAGGGAAACGTCAGTCTTATCCCCAGGAAGAAATAAACCAGGCACCAGTATAATATAGGGACCAGTTAGCTGAAAAGGAGTTTGAAAGAAATTATGTTGAAGATCCTGGTTTGACAAAGCCAGTAAAGCGCCCTTGTGGCAAAAAAGGGCAATAGTACTTTGTACTAGGCAAAGTGTTGCCAGCTGGTTAAGCCAGGTGGTCGGTCCTTTCCCTCTTCTCTGCACTGGTGAGACACATCTGTAATAGGTTGGACTTTATGATCTCAAAGGTTTTTCCAACCTAGTTGATTCTGTGATTCTATGAATGCTGGGTCCAGCTCTGGACTCCTGTGTATGAGAGAGGGTCATGGACATACTGGAGCACATCCAGTGAAGGCTCACGAAGATGATTAAGGAACTGCTACTGTTATATGAGGAGAGGATGAGAGTACTGGGGGTGCTCAGTCTGGAGAAGAGAAGGCTCAGGGTGATCTTATCCGTATGGGTAAAACTCCAATGGGAAAAGTAAGGAAGGCAGAAGCCAGACACTTCTCAGTGGTGTCCAGTGACAGGGCAAGAGGCTAAAGGTACTGACTAAAAGACAGGAAATTCCATGTAAGAGTAAGAAAGAACTCTTAATGTGGACATGAAGAAACACTGCCACACATCGTCCAGGGAGGTTATAGAGTCTACATCACTGGACATATTCAGAATCCAATTGAATATGTCCCCAGGCAATCTTCTGTCACTGAATCTATTGGACTAGACAATCTCCAGAGGTACCTTCCTCTCTCAGCCATTCTGGGAACCAACAGTTCTGTAAATTACATTCTTTTTTGAGTCCTGTCTTGCAAAATCTTAATAAAGGCTTCTTCATTCCACACTTAGATCCCAAATATTGTTTTAGCCTTTAAATTATATTGACTTCCTTGGATGAAGAAGATAACACTGGGAAATGCAAGGGGAAAACTCTCTATGTCTGGAAGAAAATAACTCATTTAACAAATTAAGAAACACATATTTAGAGGTCGGGATTCATCTGACCTTTACTTGGTGTCTACATCAACTCAGCACAAATCATATCCTCAAATGCCTAATACTCTCCTGCTAGCTATACAGCACAAGTTGGCTTTTGATTTTATCAGAATAAGTGGAAAGTACTTTACATAATGATATATATTTGCAATTTTTCCAATAAGTGTTGTATTTACAGTTCACATATGACATTTCCTCTGTCCTTGCCACTAAAATAAATCCTACAAGCAATTATTTCCTTACTGACCTGTCCTAGTCAGCTAGAAAATGTCATCTATTATTTTCTCTTCCTCACTCTGCCACTCTGTCACACTCCCCTGATTGACTGTAGAGCTTTATTTTTATTATTTCTAGATTTACTGTAGAGCTTTATTTTCATTCTTTCTACTTGGTGTTATTATGTTATTAAGGTTTTAGGAATAGCAACTTTAAGTAATTGCCCCAAAGTAAATAGAAGTAGTAAATCTGCTCTGTGTGAGGCTGCAAGCCCATTTACAAAACCTAAAATGCAATGAGTCATCAGACTTATTTGTCTGGTTGTTGAGTACAGCCCTTAGACTGCAGATCACAGAGCTGTTGATGGTTGTACAGTTCCCTGAAAAATGTTCAGAAACTCGGTAGCTGCCTGTAGCAATACAAGATTTAAAATACTCTGTTAAAAAAAAAAAAGTATCCATGTTGATGGATGCTAACATTAAAATGTATTGTTTATTTTGAATTTTATTTTATCCAGAAACATAGCGATGTTCCTGACTGACAATTTAAAAAGTTCACTTTATTGGGCTGTCAAAGACAATTATCAATTATGCACTGGTGTACTCTTAGTATGTAATCTACCTATGCAGGACTGAATTTTTATGCACTCATTTTTTAATCAAAAAAATCTTTTATGTATTATTAGTTAACCCTATATTACTCCTGTTCAGAAGGGAGGAATGACATGCTGACATAATAGAAGACAGACTAAATTAAAGAGATGCTGAAAGCATTGACATCTATGCAAGATCATAGGCACATTTGAATCTGATAGTCATCCTTTTAAAAAAAGATACTCAAATGCACATTAAGCTGATCAAGAATATGAAGGAAAATTACTTTTATTTCTTTGTATTAGAGACAGACTGTAACCCAAAACTAATTTTGAGAGTGAAATTACTTGTGTTAATCTTCCGATGTTTAGACCCTGAAACCTTGTTCCTTCAAGTAATTATATTAAACCAACTCAGAAATGTTTTGCTCTTTCTAATTTCCAGCCAGAGAAGGCAATAAAAATAGAGTAATTAACCATAAACAATTTTATTTGCCTGATTATATTGAAGCTTCAGATGGATTGTTTTAAATGGCCAGGCACACATGGATGCATTTTGCTTTTTAACCCAACCCTGAAGGGTAGAACCAATTTAGGGTTTTGACCCTAGCAGGTTCGATATTTCCCCTTTTTCTTCTTCTGATTCTTTTTCTAATATTTCTTTTTCTCATTCATTGCATTTATTAGAATATTTATATCACAGTTAAAGGAAGAGACACAGTCAATTTTAACACCTCACTACTCCAGGATTCTCCAGGCAGGAAACACAGGCCTATTCGCCTTTGAAAGGGTTTAGATTTTTTAAAGAGATTTGTAATGAAAAATGTGCCCATGATACAGTGGGACGCTGACAACGACAAAGTAGGAAAGATAGAAAGAAATGAGATACTTTCATTACCTTTACAATTACGGGTCCTTGTGTTTTAAAATAAACAACTGAGATGTAAAAGATTGAAGAATGATTATTTTATCACTTTAAAGTATCATTTTTGTAGTAAACTTTGTATCTGATCTGATTAGTTTTCTTCCCCCAATCAAGTATGCTTATCCAGGAAATGAGTTTCATACAGTCTAAAATGTGGAGATAAAAGAATCTGTACTACCTAAACATATATTCCCATTTCAGTGTTATCTCTTCCTGTTCATTATCCAATTTACTCTGATTCTGTTTCTTTTCCTTCTGGTTATTCTTTCCTCTTGTTCTTCTCATTTCTGACATTCTTTCACCTTGGGCATCTCCCACTCTTCCAGTGGCCATAAAAAAGTGCCAAAGATCATACTAGATCAGAGCTATTTTTGTAAGAAGAACAAATCAACAAGAAAAGGATGAGATATATAACTGATTTTAAGCTCAACTCTGCTCCCCTACCTCCAATTAAATAAAAAACTTTGCAACTTTGCAAGCCAGCTGTAATATATGATACCTACCTTCAGGTCTCATCTTTTTTTAAACAAATACCTGAATCAGGTCACAACGTGCTTGGACTGAGACCTTTATGTCTTTAACACGGTCTGCAAAAGAGTTTTATCAGCTTCCTTGGTTAGCATTACCTTAAACCCCATTGCTTTAGCCAGGGTGTGCTTTTAATTTTCCCATTAATTCAGTCAGACAGTCAGAACGAAACTCAAAGAGCTGGAACCAAAGTTAAAAATAATCCATGATAATTCCACTGATCTAGTCAAAACTACCACATAGTACCCCTTGGAGTATAAGCCTGGTTAGTTATGACAAAAGGAGGTTATATTAAGAGTAATTTAAAGTTATGGAAGACACATTTTTAGGTTTTGAAGTATTATTTTACATTTGAGGGAGGGAGGGCAGGGAAGAATGCAAATCACTGTCAGCTCAGGAGCTAAAGATAAAATGCAAATTTTAGTCAGGTTAGCTCTGTGATATTGTTTCACTTTCTCTTTTGTCTCCAAAGCCAATTTTAGACATTTTTAAAAAGAAACGCACTGTGGATGACCAACAAAACAGTATAAGAGTGACGTGTTTTCTGTAAGCACTGTTGTTACTAAGGCCACTCATACCCAGATATTTGCTGACAGTGCAGCTTCAGCAAGAATCAGAAGGTTGCATTCAAATACATGCTTTAAGAAAAGAATTGGAGATTGATTTTGGCTGGCTGTTCTGTTTGTTCTCAAGTGAGGAAGGTGAAAATTATGGTGAGAAAGACAAGAACTGGGACTAATGTTTGCTTTTAAACAGAGTGAAAAATAACCTTTTTTTTTTTTT
>VZTJ01003039.1:876196-904462 GCA_013397795.1 Orthonyx spaldingii
TTTTTTTTTGCAGTACTCATGAGAAAGAGACCTCTCAGATTCAACAGGAACAGCCACAATCTGTCTACTTAAACAAGGGTTTTGCTGACCCATTCCCTTGCCCTCTGAGATCCATGCAGACTTCCTCGGAAAGGTTTCACTTCATCTGTGTGTGAAGGAGAAGGGGACCTTCTGACATCTGCCAGCACCAGGAGCAAAGACAGATGACAGTGTTTGGCAAATCCAGGAAGACACCTGGGATTTTTACCGGCAAGGTAACTGTAGCAGTTTCCTGTCGTGGGTTTACCCAGGAAGGGTCAGTTTTTCAAGTGACTTATGGTGCAGGAAGTAGTGCACTTTGCTTCTTGGGAAACAGAGTCAGTGACCAGCTAGTTTTGAGTATTGATGGGTGTATAATCCAATTAAAAGTTGTTCCGCCTCTAGGGAAAAAACCATATTTAAGAGAGATACACTTGAAAAAAAAACTCTCTTTTCTTGTTCTGTTGCTGCAAGAGAAGCAAGTCTTGTGCTTCTCTCTCTAGTAAGGCTGGGCCCTTGCCCTTTCCCCCCCCTCCCCTCTTCAGAGCGGGGAGGGGGGGGAGGTTTGGAAGGGAGTTTGCAGCACTAGTGTAGCTGAACGTGGGGGAGGACTCAGCCTGAGATCTCCGGCTGTTGGGCAAAACATTTTAACTACAGCGGGCAGTGCCGGGCCAGCTCCCTGTGGGCCGGCTCCCTCCAGGCCGGGTCAACTTCGCAGAGCCCAGCCCTTGCTCTGGGCCGGGCAGAGGCCAGGCCGGCTCCCCCCAGGCCGGGCCAGCTTCGCAGAGCGAGGCTATTGAGACTCTTAACTGCTTCTGCAGCCCGGCTCAGACTTTTTAAACAACCCAAGAAAAATCATGGGACTGTCGCAGAGGCCCGAGAAAGAAATTAACCCTTTCGTTACCCAGATCAAACTTGCAGAAACTGATCTGCTCTTGCACAGATAGAAGAAGAGTGAGGACACTTACAAAAACACAGCATAGAGACTCAAAGTCAGTGAGAGAAGCAGAGCTGAAGCTTAGAGGGAAGGAGCATGAGGAGTGCTACAAAGTAAAAGCTGAAAATTCTTCTGTGAAACCATGATTGAGACCAAGCTAAAATATTCCCTGTAATATATGACAAATGGTCTAAGGGGGGATGTGACGTTCTACCTGCAGCCAGTGCAGCCAGTGAATCAAGGCACCTGTGTGAAGATAAGTAGATATTGAAATAATTGCAGCCTGATGAGAAATTTGAGCAGAGAAGAGAAGAAACTGTACTCCAGATCCCTTGCCCCGGGGAATGGTCAAAGGAAATTTACATTGCCAGTCATAGAAGAAGGGGATTTCTTTGCGGCAGTAGTAGAACAACTCATCCTTAAAAAAACACCCCATGAACTGTCATAACCCACCGTAGTAGCAGTGGGAAAGCTACTGGTGTGGGAGGGACGTTCCACAACAAGCAGAGATCTTTTTCTCCTGGGCGGCTGCTAGTTGTGAAGCTGAAAACCATAAGAACTGTATTTCTTGTGGAGAAGTCAACATGGTAAAGCAGGAGAAAACTCCTCTCCCTAAATGACTAAAGAAAGACTAATTTAAAAGTGGTAAACTGACTGAAAGTCAAAGTGTTGTTTTTTGTATTGTCATTGAAAAAAATGGAGAGGTGGGAAGAGCAAAAGTGTTCTGACAGGTTTGTTCTGGTTCTTAATTTTTTTTTCTTCCTTTTAAGTCTGTTAATAAACTTTCTTTATATTCTTTAAAGTTTGAGCCTGCTTTACCTACTCCTAATCCTTATCTCACAGCAAAATTAAATAAAATCTGGTAAGTGTACTGGCGTTTAGCCAAAAAACTCAAGTGAACGAACTCAAACCACCACATTTCCCAACACCCAAAAATACCTCCTATCCTGTATTCACAGCCATGCCTGTCTTTTCTTATCTAAGCATTTGGATGAGAGAAGAAAAGTGTGTCTTCAAATTAATGTCAGTGTCTGGCCCAACCAGCTTTCCTGGTGTATGTGTAATATTTAACAGAAAGCTGGTATATATATTGCTTGATCTAAGGAGTCCATTTGAGAGTTTAAAGCAGTTTATTGAAAGAGAAAAGAGCTTAAGTTTTGTTCCCTCTGAATATCTGTTGTGTAATGACCATTCCCACTTTTCCAAGTCAAACTCATAAACAGAATTATACTTCATGTTCCCTTATTTCTCTCCCTTTTACTGAGGATTTGGTCAATTAACACATCCCAGTATTACACCTTTAAAGAGTCAGGGAAGTGTGAAATTGCCTTACAGAAGCGACAAGGTTGAAGAAATCTTCCAAAGTCATTACTACAGCTCTAAATCTGGAGTCAAATTTAAATATATATTACAAGCTGAAAGAGAAATTATTTATTTGCTCCAAATTATTTAAAATCCATGTATATAAAATTATTTATGTTAGAATAGCAATCTGAAATTTGAGTTGTACTTCACCTTGTCTCCTAAGAAACAGTTAATATAATTGAATTTTTCCCACCAGCATTTTATTCAATCTTACCTTTTCTGCTTCACTGTGTTTGGGAAGCGGTAAGAGAGAAGGCAGGCACGTGGACCTGAGATAAGTGGAATAATTTGAGTGCTCCTTATGCCCTCCTTACTGAAACTGTTGCTGCATAGCAGGACTGGATTACTAAAATGCCTGCTGTAGGTATATGTTGATGTATTCCAATAGGAAATCTGCTTCAGGAAGTAGCAAATTCAACACAATGACTTTTGATATGTAAATTTCCACTAGGGACAAAAGTAATGCTGTTATTTAGACACAATATAGGTCCTTCCAAGCCACAGGTCTGTTTTTTCCATTCTGGAAAAATGAACATATGAAAAGAACCTCTATTTTTGAGTTCAGAGAATAAGAGAATAATAGAATCAATCATAGAATCAAACCAAAACGGTTCAAAGCCACAGGGCAGTCTCAGCCACTGGAATGGAGGCAGTGACACCTTTCAGAGAGTAAATATTCATAGAAACAGAGTGAGAACAATAAGGAACCTTCTTCTCTAGCCTGGCAATAACAATGATGCTGAAGAAGATAGATGACCTGTAGACTAGCTTCTCATCTCAGCAAGACATACACATTTTATTCAATACCTCTAAAAATGAAAAAGACATTTCATCCTCTTTTTCTGAAGGTGTAGTTCTCCATTTTCCTCTGATTCTCACCAACAAAAGTACATTGTTTTCGCACAAAACACTGATATTTTGACATTAAACTGCAGGGTTTCAGTGGGTGAAATGCAAAATTATTGCAATATATCTATTTTTCCATCTAATTTTTTATTTATCTTCAGTCATGCAGTGGGAGCAATGGATATTAATAAGGAATTAATGTGAAAATCAGAGAAAATTTTAGATGTCACTTCATTAAAATTGCAGCCACTCATAGAAATTTGACAGGGAAAACACGCGAAAAATCTAAACTAGATGACAGCCAACAGAAAACTTCACATGAGATTCTTGGTGTAACCTCCTTAATCACCTGGACAAGGAAATATTTGAAACTAAAGGCAATAAACAGGAGAAAATGTAAATAAATAACCCAATAAATGAAACTCATTTACCAGCTCTGATGGGAATCTATGCTACCCATATTTGCAAGGTATTTTCTCAAGACCCTGCATGTGGGTAATTTTCCCTCATACATGAGATAGCATCAGAAAACCTGTTTAAATATGGTAAAACATCTAAAACACCTGTGTTCTTTAAGGCCTTGGGCATACGTTCAGCTGAGTGCTGTGAATTTACAATGCAGATACTAAATGTGGAATTTATCACACCTGACCTGAGACAGCCAAGTTGAGGAAGATTACAACAGCAATAGTCACCTTTGGCTCTGACTTTTTGAAGAGAGAAGCAAGAATATTTTTTAGGTATCAATTTGTGGGAATTTTGCTAAAGGTTTTTATTTGCTCACTTGAATCCCACCAGAAATGACAGAATATGTTTTCAGAAAGCTTTTACAGGCTTTGCAATATTAATTGAAGTCAAACCAAACCCTTATTTACCTTTTGTACTGCACAGTACTCTTCTATAGAAACTCTGAAGTTTTGTCTATTTATTTCATTTCTATTGTGATTTCTTTTTTATTGTGAAGATTGGCCAATTTAGAGTAGATTGTCTTGCTAAAGTAATCAGGGAAAATGGATGTCAGAGATCAATTCATCCAATTGTATTAAATGAGAGACAAGATTTTCTTTACTCATTTAATTATACCAAATAACATCTGCAAGACATACCTACCCTTCAAAATGAAGAGACATATATGGAGTACTGGGATTCATTCCAGGCTAGCATCAAACCTTGAGGAATTTCAATCAAAGTGAGAAAAGTTACAGTGCTGCTGTAAAATAGGATTGTGTGCACATCTTCTGTGATTTCTTCCCTAGTAAATTTGGGAAACAGCTCTTTTTCTTTCCAAATGGATTTCTAAAAGTGATTTTTAAAACCAAAACAATTAAAAACACAGCATGTTGTCTACTGAGGCTGTTTTGTGTACAGGAAAAAAGAGATATTGTATAAAAGAAAACTTTTAAAAATTCAGAAATATCTATATCCCTTTCTCAAGCTCTTAACAAGGCTAGAGGCCTCATTTTCCTCCTCCTCAACCCAAATAACAAATACATGTCCTGCAAAAATATTTGGTATTCAAAATTCCTGCTTCGAGCCTTAAGCAGTTTCTCTAAGCCTATTTCCCTGGAGTCAAAAACATGTTTTTAATGGTGATTTTACAATGTTATTGGAGCAGGCATAATGAAATAACAAAACTAACTTATTAGCTAGAGTTTGGGGAGGAATGTTATGATTGCTTTGCATTACAATTCTGAGTTCTGGGTGAATGCTAGAAGTGTTAAATATTAGCAGTATATGATGGACTCAGTTATAAACACATCAAAAAAACTTTCATAAACAGCAACCATTTTCTTGTTCCCTATAGCTGATGCTTTTCAAGAGCTGACCAATCATTAGAATATATATACATATATATTCTAGTATATAATATGTATATTTATGTATATATACATTCATTCTGAAGTAGCAGTTCCAGACAGTACCTAGTGGCACCTAGGTACAACACGTAGCCACTCTATCTCATATATTTTGCTCTTAATTATAGAATATGCTGAGTTGGAAGGGACCCATCATGTTACAGAAGTCCAAAGCAACAGAAATATGAAAGATCTATAGAGTATGTATAAATATTGGTATGGGTTATTATAAAGAAATGTGAGTTAAAAAAAAATTAAAACCCACAACCAACATTACAATGCTTTTAAAATGTTTTTAATGAGATGCCAATTATGCAACGTTGTCTATCCAATAAAAAGGAGGCTTTATGTTCCCCTAAGAACCCAAGCCTGTTTAATGAGTTTCATTTTATATGGAAACAGACTGTGCTAAGAACAGATAATTGTCTTTTCCTAATGTAATAAGTCCATCAAAGACCTAATGGATGTATGCTTGCCTTTTAAAAAGAACAGCAGATGTCATGAAGCTCCCACCTAGAAAACGAAAACCCCAGCTTCCATCCTCTAGTGTCAGTGACCTCTCTTCTACGATGCTTGCAGTTGCAGACGCAATCCTGAATCTAATTTGAAGTGGGTTGCAGATGAAAAGGAGAGAAGTAGTACCAAGCTAAAATCAATTATAAAACAGATTGTAAAAAGCTTCTGAGAGCACCATTTTGATGGAAGATTTTACTTTCTGTAGCAGTATTGCAGCAGAACATCCTACATGCTACCCTTTCTAATATGCTAGATTTCACTGACGTGAGTGATTTAATAAACTGCCAAAAATATTAAGGCAGAGATGCTGCTTGCCACTGTGGGGAGAAAAGTCACGTGTCCAAAGCTCACCTGAAGCTGACCTGAATTGCAGGGGACAATAAAATGAGCTTTTCAGATATATTAATGGCAAAAAGCAGTGTAGAAATAACATCAGCCTGTTACAGGATGAGGATGGTCACCTCAAAAACAGGGACAGGGACAAGGCAAGAGGGCCAACCATGTCCTGGGGGGCATCAGGCACAGCATCGCCAGTCAGGCAAGGGAGGGGATTGTCCTGCTCTGCTCTGCACTGGGGCAGCCTCGCTTTGAATATTGTGGGCAGTTTTAGTCACCACTAGACAACAAAGACATTGAGCTATTAGAGAGTATCCAAAGGAGGGCAACAAAGATGGTGAAGAGCCTTAAGGGGAAGCTGTGTGAGGAGTGGTGGAGGGCACTTGGTCCGTTCAGCCTGAAGAAGAAGAGACTGAGAGGAGACCTCATTGCAGTTATAACTTCCTTGTGAGGGGAAACAAAAGGGCAGGCACTGATCTCCTCTCTGTGGTGTCAGTGACAGGACCCAACACAATGGCCTGAATCTGTGTCAGGGTATGTTTAAACTGAATATTAGAAAAATTTCTTCACCCAGAGGGTGGTTGTGCACTGGAACAGGCTCCCCAGGGAAGTGGTCAGAGCACCAAAACCGTCTGATTTCAAGCATCATTTGGACAATACTCTTGGGCACATGGTGAGACTCATGGATGGTCCTGGGCAGAGCCAGGAATTGGATTCAATGATCCTGATGGGTCACTTCCAACTCATATTCTGTGATTCTGTGATTTCATGCGACTGAGTGGAGCAGTCCAATGGGTAACAAACCTCTTGTTATTCCAGTCATTTCACTAAATGCCTACAAATTTGAGTAATTCCACAAAGAGTCTGCCTGAAAAAGTCATTTTACAGGGACAGAAAATTTTAATTGTTTACTGAAGTGACTGGTTTCACAAGAGCAATGCAAGCAAAGTGTGAGACTATGACCATATTTAAGTAAAAGCAGATTAGTAAAAATTGCAAACAGGTAAGAATACCATCCTCTGTATATGAATATTTATTTGGTTTTAGGTATATATACCTGGGTGTATATATAAATAAAATCCAACTTAAAGCTCTAAAAAAAAAAATTAAGGAGGCATTTATACAGAACATATTAATGTCATACACTATGAAAGATTTCTAGACATTTAGACTTTTAACCCATAACTGGATAGTTGGCTTTTAGGGGAGGAAATGTGATAATTTTTGTCATTTTCACTCCATATTTAAATATGTGCTTTCTATGTGACTGAAACAAGATGGGGACTTCAAGAGCCATGCTGTATGTAGCTTGAAGGGATAACACCCTCATCTTCCATGTTATTGCACTATTTGTGTTCCACCTTTCTAAACGCCAAATTATAAGGTTGAAAATCTTAACTCCATAAAACTAGTCTTAGATACCTTTGCTAGAAATGTCTTATTGCTCTTTTCAAAATAGCCATAGGGCATTCCAAGCTCAGATTCCAACAAAAAAGTTTTTATGTAAAACAGAACATCTAATGCATATGAAATCACAGTGTTGAAACTGCATATCAAATATTAAGTTTTCTAACTGGGAGAAAGGAAGAATATTCATTATAAAAAGGTTTTAATTATTTGAATAAGTGGTATTAATCCTTCTGGAAGTATGGCACATTAATATTCTATGCCAGCAAAGCACTTAAGCATGGTCTTCTCTTTAGGACCAAAAGCAGACCACTGAACTATATATCTGCCTGCTTACAAATGATTAAATTAACAGTCTCTGTGCAAATTGAGAAATGTTTAGTTTAATATTACCTATATAATAATGATCTGGATCATTTCAGCACATAAATGTAAAAAAGTGCAAAATGTAATGGCACGTGGCAACCACTGCAGTATTGCTGCAGAGCCGACCTGGATGCAATAGATCTTGTAGTCAAAATTAAATGGATTCTCAAGCTGTTCTATAAAGTCATTTCCTCACTACGCTGTCAAAACAACGTGCAGAGAAAAAAGACAATAAACCTCAAATCCCTCATTCAACCTTGATCAAATCATGTGAGCAGTGCTACCGGGGCGGACGTAGAGTCCGTATTTGGAACCATGCTCTGAATTTAATGTTATCATTATAAAGTCAGTATAGGCACACAAGAGTTTTAAGTGTTCATAAACTCATAGTAGATGTGCTGTACACAGTTTTAATTTTTTTATTCATAATTACATTAAAACTGACTTACTTCCTTATTGTTCATAACTTGCCTACTCTGCAAAGAGGTGGAATTTCTGAACCAGTGCTGTTCTGAGGCCATGCAATTGCCACGTGCTCTAAAGAGGTAGGATTATAAGAAAAGTGATTTTTCTAAGCAAAGAAAGTGTGACAGATACCCACTTGTGAGGATTTTCAGTGAAGCATTTCATGATGTCTTGTAGAAAATTCTTGAAAAATCTGTCAGTGGTGGAAATCCTGAAAGGAAATGTATTCTGAGTAAGAGACTGACAAAAATGAGGAATCCAACACAAGTGAGAGACAAAATGTGTTGCTCAAAAAGGATACAGAAGTTTTCCAAAAGCACTAAAAGAACCATTCTTGATTAGAGCTTTATTCATAACCTTTCAGTAAAACATAGGAATATGCCTAGGACTTTTTTGGTGACATGAAACTGAAAGTTAATACCAATAATAGAAAAGATCAGGCTGTGATACCTGAAAAATTTAATTTGGCTTACAAAGAAATGAGTGTATAAAGATGAGCAACACAGCCTGGAAACAACAAGTTTTTCTGCCTCTAGATCAGTGAGTTCTGCAGCACAGAGCTGCTGTCTGCAGGGAAATTGTGCACCCTTGTGTGAGAGCTCCCTAATGTCCCACATGTGATCACATCAGCATCTCTTTCCACCCATGTGTAATAATTTTGTATGACCAAAACCTCAAAAGGCAGCAAATGCAAACTGTTTGGTACAGTCCTCAAAATGACTATGTGGCAAGGTGCCTCTGATGAACATCACTGGGTTTTGTAACAGATCTAACCCAGCACTGTATTTTTTAATACTTCCTTACACATTTGATTCTTTTTCAGATCATAAATTTAGCATTCTTGTGCTCTACTTTATTAACATATACATAAATATAATTTAAACAGCATAATATAACTAGGTATAATTTATGATATTAGCCAGCTTTATAATACTGCAGATATTTCATTATCCTTATAACACCATCAGGTAAGATTAAATAAAACTTTTTCTCCCTTTCCAACTTGCATTATAGGATCAAATACAATTAAATCAGAGACAGAAAGGCATTAAAACTATTAGCTCAGGTTGGTTTTATTTCACAAAACTCAATTCAGAAGTTTATTTTGTGTTTTGTTGAATAGGTTTAATCAGCACACTACAACTACTAAGAAATTAATTGATTTTTAAGTCCTGTAAGCAGTTCAAATCTCATGCATAGACATTGTTTTTAATTATAAAAGGTTACAGTTGAATTCTTTCAATATATGTGACTATAACACAAAGTAGGCTTTAAAAAGTAGGTCAACTCTTCATCACAAATACAAAGCAATGTTTTTCGTATTTCAGTACAGTGTGAAAACCAGAATAACTCGTGGTGCAAAATTTACATTCATGTAAACACAGCTTTTCTAACCAATGTGATTGTCATATCTCCAAACATTTTCCATACAACCACAGTATGCATTCTTAATAGTTATTTTATGATAGTTATTTATAAAGTCTTTCATCAGCAGAAAAAGCGAGAGTTCCTATGCCTGTACTGTTTTCCTCATAGATTCATCTCGAAGAAACTCTGTTTTAAAAGGTCTAAATTATTAAATACATCCTTACATTAAATCTGACTTCCATTTAGCTGAGCCGATTTTCTCAAAAGCATTATAGGTGAAATGATATAGTCCATTTTAGATGTAGTAACTGGTATAGGTGAAATTATATAGTCCATTTTAGATGTAGTAACTGGTTTCATAGGTTTTGTGCTTGCTTTATTTGATAATGTTTTTGAGCACTCTGTGGTTGATCTTGGTGGCAAGAATATTAATTTAAATTTGTGTTTAAAAGCGTAAAGGTTCCAAAAAGCTGTCTGCAATATATAAATCAAATTATAGGAGTAGGTTTTAATATAAAATTTCTTAAATAAATAATTTCATTTTTTCTATATCTTAAAACTACTTCTTCAATTTGAGTTTACAAACACCTCCTGGAAAGCCCACACACATTAAATTGCCCCCCTTTCATCAGCTAGGATTTCATTCTTCCATTTTCTGCAAGAGATGGAGATCAGAGTTAATGCTGCTTTTATAGTTTTTATCCACCAGAGACAGCTCAGGGATTGTTTTGCACCTTTACCATGAAAGTTTGTTGAGGAAGCAGTGTCTTACACTAGTCCCTCATAAGCTGGAAAACTCCTTTGCATGGAGCAAAATATTGGGCATCTTGCTATATTTTAGTTGAGTCACAAAGGGATTTACCTGCTGTAATCTTCTTTTGCTAATATTTTTCCTTTTTTTTTACACCTAATTTGTTAACTGTATATTGCTATCAATAAACCCTGTGGTTTATCAATTCCATAACAGCAAATTTCTGCAATCATCACTGCACTTCCTCTTTTATGCAATGCATTCATTTTTGGGAGATTTGCCAAAGATCATACAGACAGAGCAACACAAATGAATTTAACTCAAGAGTTTAGACTCTCTCTTGACCTAAATCTCATCGTTTTCTATTCATCGCAGATGCATGTACTTAACCAAAACCCACACTGAAATCAGTAAATGCCAGCAAGTAATAGCATTCCACTAATATTTAACTGCAGTGGAAAAAAAATCAAATGAAATAAAGCTCAGAAAGTAAATGAAGCTGTATACAGTGAGAGGAAGCATAGGGCTTCATCAGCAAAGCAGTTAAGACAACATTGTATGGCACTTAAGCCACAATAGCATTGTGACATTGCACGTCTTTGTGACTCAAGAGAAGGACAACATTTCCTTGATTTTAACTTTTGGGTTGCTTTTGGAAACTATTCATTTAGCTGTACCTGCAATTAAAAACAAAAAACAAAAAAAAAAGGCACCCAAAAAAAAAAAAAACCACAAAAAAAAAAAAAAGGAAAATAGTCTGGTTTTTCCATGTTGATAACCAAGACACCTACTAGTGTAATAAGGTTGCTGAATTGAGGATGTACAGGATACACCAGGAGGAGTGAAAAGCAAAAAAGCTAAAGAAGCAGAATCAGAACAGCTAAAGAAGCAGAATCAGAAAATAAGAGCAAATGAAAAGGTGAGGGCATGTGTGACGTGCAGTGTGGTCGACTTGCCAATACCATCTTCAACCTCACTAATACGAATAGAAGAATTATACAACATACAAGAGCTGAAACTGGGCACCCTGAGTGTATAGACAGGTTGTTCATTGTGAACTGATGAAAACTGTGTCACTAAGCCAGGAACCAGGAACAGGAAAAAGTCAGTTCCTTCATGGAGCTCATTCACTATGTCTTCATTGAATCACAGAATCCCAGGATGGGTCAGGTTGGGAGTGACCACAGTGGGGTCATCTGGTCCAACCTCCCTGCACAAGCAGAGACATTCCAGAGCACACGGCACAGGATTGTGTCCAGGTGGTTTTCAAACACCTTCAGTGTTCACAGCCTCTCTGGGCAATCTGTTCCAGTGACCGGTCACTTGCACAGGAAAGTTCTTCCTCATGTTCAGTTGGAACTTCCTGTGCATCAGTTTCTGCCCGTTGCCTCTCTCCCTGTCGCTTGGCATTATCAAGAGAAGCCTCCAAAAAGCTCCATTCTCTCAATACTCTCCCTTCAAATACTTATAGACAGTGATGAGTTTCCTTCTCAGTCATTCCTTCTCGAGGCTGAAGCCCAGGTCCTCCAGCCTTTCCTCATAAGAGAGACGTTTCCAGCAGCCTGAGCAGCTGGGTAAAATTGGCTAAAGAGAAGTCAGAGAAAAAAGATGGCTGAGAGATGTGGCAACACAGATTTTTTTTGTGTGAAAATTTCTTCGCTTTTTGTAAACAAGTATGTAAATAAAAATAAAGTGTTCATAGCTCCCATGGATTCAGGTGGCCAATCAGCCGCAAGGGGTGTACAGCTGTGGCCAATCATGTTAGCATTCATTTTGTATATAAAAGCTGAATTTAATAAATAATGCAGTTCTTTTCGGCATTTCTCTCAGCTGCTTCTTGTTTCGACATCGGCTCAACAGTGACAGAGAGACAATTACTGTTCACCTGTATGCAGCTTATAAAAAGAGTATTTGAGATGATTTTGCATTTCATTTGAACCAGACGTTCTTAGATTTCATTTTTAAACAAGGCCTTCCCCCTTCTAGGTTTTTCTAGAAGAGCATTCTCTTTTATCATGTCTGGTGACTAATTCAAACTGATAAAAATTTGAGGAAAGACTTAACATGTTACAAAGATTTTAAGTATTGCGTCTGTGACTATCATGAATTTGTAAGTCATTTCCCAATCTGAAACTGCAAAATCAGTAATTCAAAGATGAAAAACACTGAAGTGCATGAAATTTAAAAAAAAAATTTTAAAACCCCGCCACTTTTATTTAGATACTCTTTTCCCACACTTGCTAATCTTGATTGTAATGCACAAAAAAAGCTAGGTTTGCTCTCTCAAATTCTCAACAAAGAATCTTATTAAAACAGAGCCGTAGGAAGTGTGCACAGGGCACAGGGAGGCAGAAGATCATATCTGATCATAATCATTGTTTTCCTGCCTGCTTCAGTGCATCCTAACATAGTCATACAAATACCTCCGAAATGTGGCAGATTTTTTTTAACTGCAAATCTTTTCTATGGTTTTTTTCCCTAATGAGGAACATACAAGGTACATATAAACTCAACAGACAAACGAAACTTGAATTGCAGAAAAGGCACATTTTAAAACTTTAATGCATGGTATTCTCCCACAGGTACTTCATCAAATTTTCCTCAAGGCCTCTAAATCAGAGGTTTGTCATCACAGCAGTCTCTATAGACAGCTACAGACTATTTTTTTCACCAGAGAAGGAAATGTTAAAAACAATAAATCAAAGCTTTTTTAGCTGTATTGTTTATTTTTTCTCCATATCTATTTGTGAAGAAAACAAACCAACCTACCATCCTTAGGGAATATAACAACATTACAAGAAAATGTATTGTGAGGGAGCTAGAAATTTGATCCACTTTCCAAAACTGGACTATTATAAACTGAAGAATTATATGTGGCTTGTTGACACAGTCATTTACAGGGATTCAGGTTATCAAGCCATTAAATTCATATATACATCCAATGACACCATGCTCCTAGTTTGTTTGAAGACCTACCTGTCAAAAGTGCTCAACATCCATCATGCTAGAAGTGTTCTAAGGAAAAACTGACCTAACCTGTACCAGTAAGATAAATAAAATAAAATAAAATATAAAATATAAAATAAACTATAAAATAGAAACTATAAACTATAAAATATAAAATATAACAAACATATAAAATATAAAATAAAATCCCCAATGCATTTTTCTGTCAATTATCAGTTTGGTGAATTTCTCAAAGGAAATGAGCTTTAAGTTTGTGAAGACTTTATCAGGTATGATATGTCTGATACGTTTATGTGAAAGAAGAAGCTGGGAAGCATTTAGCCTCCAGTCCATGGGTGCCTGCCATCTGAGAGAGTCCTTTCCAGTGCATTATACCTGCAGCAGATTTGTTATTTCTTTGGTCTGAAAATTTTGCAAAAAGTCCATTTCTTTAACTGTCTAATTATTGGGAGCAATCTCCCATTCTCATTCCCCCATTGCCATCATATACATAAAATAACATTTCCCTTCCCTGCCCAGTGTTTGCAACTCAAAGAAAAAAAATCCTCAGAGAACACAGATGAGGTGTTTCAGTACACAGGAAAAATGATCAGACACTATCAGTGAGATGTTCATTCTACATTTTGTATCTTTAATTTCTATTTACAAATGACAAATTAACCCTGGGAAGATGTTGTAGAAAGGAGAACACAAAATATGAATGGCAACAGAAAAAGGAAAACCAATTACATAGTATTCTCACATTAAAAATAAGGTTGTATAATAGAGTCAAAAGAGATTAAGTCATTTTGTGCACCTTGAAATGTTTATATGCACTCCCTCCTCTGTCAAAAATCTGCATCCTCTCAGTTTATTCACCTTCATGGTACAGACACAGAGGTCACAGCATGAGAGCGAGGAAACAACTGAGCCAGCACAAAACAACCTCGCTCAGCTGCCAGAGGCTCTTCAGCCATGGAGGCCGAGTCGCTGCTGCAGCTGGGCAGCCTTGGTGGGCTGCAGGGCCTGAGGTTCCTCTGCTGCCTGGGCCTTAAAGCCAAGTCTTTTCTGAACGCTGCTGATGTGAGGGCACATCCAGTAAGGTGACAAAAACAATAGATCTATGATTAAGAAGGTGAAATGGACAGTAAATGTTTGAAGCATTTGCTTACTTTATAAATGTAAGTCTTTGAAATTCAACTTTTGGCAGCCTACATTGCTCTTTCCTTTTGGAGAGATGAGGTTTTATGGTATCCTTTACAAGTTAATGACCTGAGCTTTCAGGCACTTTTAAATTCTTGTCAATACACCTATGTGTATACTACACTGTAATGTCAGTGGAGGTAATTATTTTCACTCTTCAATGTCAATATAATGACAAGGTGTAATTTATTATCTCTATAATTCCATATAACTCAGTGCAGAATTTAACAATATATTATCCATTTGACTAAATTAATTATGATTCATTAGCAAAATATATAAACAAATGAAATCAGGCACAAATTCACACCTATCTTACTGACAGCTCTCATTTTAGTAATGTGTTCTGCTTGTTGTGATTATCACTTAGTAGTTGGGGAATTAACCAGTTCTAGATTATTAGTATGAGTTACAATAATAACTTCCAGCACTATCTTCATTTACATATTCTTTGTCTTCTAGACACAAAAATAGTTTTGAATAGTTCCAAAGAAGATCTTAAAATTCCCAAGGAAAAGTTAATAGCCCTCTGAACACCCTTCTGACCTGTTTTTCAAACACATAGATTTTAAGGACACCTCTTTATAATAGAGCAAGAAGATTTTTACATATAAGTACTTCAGACTACATTATGTCATACAATGCAATCTTCCAGACTCTTTCTGAATTAACGAATTCAAATCTTATGAAAAATATTCTTAAAGTAATTGGTTTGGTTTTGGTTTGGATATTATTTTGTTGGAGACAAACATCAATCTAAAGCTATGTAAGTTATGCTATATATACTATTTAATTGAGATGCCATATATGATATCATATATGCCATAATGCATTTTACAACACCATGGATCAGAAGGGCACATACAAAGTCATCAATTCAGAATGAAAGGTAGATTAACAATACATAATAAAATTAGACAATAAAAGATTTAACTTCTCTGCTACCTTTTCGGTAGTTCGGTAGATGTTGAAAGCTGAGTGTAAAAAGTCATGCAATCTGATTTCTCATTCTTAATAATGACTCGGCAGAAATTTGGATGTCTTAAAATTTATACTCTTATTCTGAACAAATAATAAATTTATTATGCCACTCAATCAAAAATACAAATGTCCAGGTGAATTGTAAAGTTAGTGTGACTAAGATAATAAAAGGTAAATGCATAGTTCAAAGTCCTATGAAGACTAGGACTTTGCAAGAGAAAAATTGAAAATTATTATTATCTAATGAAAATGTTTCTTATTCTACTCAGGAAGACTGCAAAAATAAAGGAAAAAGTCATAACAGAACTGAGTTGAAATACAGGACAGTGCTGATTTGCATGTGTGTCAGAATTTAACTTGATCAGACTCTTCATTGAGCACAGTTTATTTATCCAGCATGCTTTTTCCTCACAACACATGCAAATTAAACTATAAACAGTATTAAAGGCATCATAAATTTCACACCATTCTGAGTAAACATAAACTTCATCTCCATCTCCTCACACCGTCTTCACAGATCTCTTGGTTTCCAAATTGGACATGGTGGAGTTCCTTCAGGTGGCAATACAGACAGTCAAGTTGTTCCTCACCACTTTGTTGATCCTCCAGTTTAATCTTTAGTGTGGCTTTGCAGACCAGTGCACTTTATTAACATATGACAAGTAAAGCAGTCACCTGCCTTTCCAGAGAACAAAGACACACAAGGTTTCTTAAATCTTTTCTGGGACCACTTGGTGGTTTTGGTTTAAGAACAGGAAAAGTAGATAGATAGATAGATAGATAGATAGATAGATAGATAGATAGATAGATAGATAGATAGATAGATAGATAGATATGCACCAGTTTTTCTTTCTGTTCTATGAAATGTGAAGTTTGGGAAGAGGAATAACATCCACGTTAGACTTTTTCATCTTAGGCCTTTGTTCTGGCTTAGCTTCAGCCAGCAAAAAACTGCCATGCAGCTGCTCACCTACACCCCAGTGGGATAAGAATCAGAAAAAAAGGATAAGAACACTTTAATAACTGAAGTAAAATAAAATAGAATAATAAATATAGAATCATATAATTATTTGGGTTGGAATGGACTTGACAAGTCATCTAGTTCGAACCACCTGTCATAGGCAGGAACATCTTCAACCAGACCAAGTTGCTCAAAGTCCCATCCAGCCTGGCCTTGGACACTTCCAGGGATGGGACATCCACAACTTCTTTGGGCAAACTGTTCCAGTGCCTCCTCACTGCTAAATGTTCAGGGGGGAGGGGTATTTTCTCCAAAATTTCTATATCCTTAACAACAGAAGGGAGAAAAGAGAAAGAGAGAGACAAATAAAACACAAAGACAAGTGATGCACAATGCAATTGCTCACCACCCACTGACTGATGTTCAGCCAGTACCTAAATAACAATCAGCCCCTCCTGCCAAACTCTGCCCAGTCCATACACTGGCCATGACATTCTATGGTGTGGAATACCCATTTGCCAAGTTTGGGTCAGCTGTCCTGACTGTACTCCCTCACAGGTTCTTGTGCACTTCCTTAACATCAGAGCATGAGACACTGAAAAAGCCTTGACTTAGGATAAATACCACTCAGCAAAACTGAAATATCTGTGTGTTATCAGCATTATTCTCAACCAGAACAAAAAACACAGTACTGTAATAGCTACTAAGAAGAAAATTAACTCTATCCCATACAAAACCAGGACAATTTTAAAGTTCTGTAGTCATCCAAATGTTCCAGTAATCTAATCTGTTTAGCTTTCCATTGATAGCTATCAGGAATGACTTTGTATAGTCAAAGAAATTGACAGGCAATTTGAGATGCTTCTATCACTCATCTTGTAGATAGCACTTGCCAACTGTAAGTGAAGAAACATTTTTCAGTATTTCCTGTTTCTACTTCTCCAGATTGCATCTGGATTGGTTTATTCCTTGCTACTTATGCATCATCATGGTGTGTGCTTACTCTCAGATCTCTGAATTTGGTTCATTTCCCAGACTTGCACTTTTGTTGAAATTCATCTTTGAGTCAAGCGTTTTTATCAGCATAACCCACTGTCTAAATGAAGGAATTTTAGGGCTATATCCAGCTATCTGTGTAGAAATATTCTAATTTTCAATTAAATCAGTGTAGGTATCTTTATATCTTCAGGGCCAGAGACTTCATGTTTCTGTTAGATGGGATAATAACATGTCTTTGGCTCAGACCCCTGGGGTGAGATCAAGTACAATTGGGCTGGGTCAAGCCCTAGAAATACACTGTGAAAGTGAACTAAACTTCTCTTTAAAAGCTCTGATGATCATCACTGAACAACATCCTTCATGTCAGGACAGTAGATACTAGCTTGAGGCAGGATCCCATGGGACACAGCTCTGAAGGACAGTGGTGCAGAACAGCTGATCAAGAACAACATCCTAGAAGCACACAGATGAACCACTACAATGTGCCAAAATTTAAGGAAGAGTGGTCAAAGGCCAGCATGGATGGACAAGGGACTTATGACTGAACTCAAAAAAATGAAGCATTCAGGAGCATGGACAAGAACAGGACTCTAGCAGGAATATAGAGATGATGTTTTAACTTAAGGAGAGGATTTAGGAAAGTCATAGATCAACTGGAGCTGAAACTAGCAAGGGATGTGAACCAGGGCTTCTATAAATATGTCACCAACAGAATCAAATTACAGAAGGTATAGACCACTGTTTAATGGGGCCAGAGACCAAGTGGCAAAAGACACAGAAAGGCTGATTTTCCATCTATGCATGATATCATTGTTTTCTACAAAGAAATTACTGGCTTTGTGAACAAGAGGACCACAGCTGAGATCATTTACCTTAAATGTAGCAGGGCTTTCAGTACAAATTCCCAAAAGATCCTATTACCAAACTGATGAAATACAACTTTGGACAGCTAGGCGAGCAGAAGATTATTGCAGGATTGCCAAACTGAAAAGGCTGTAATCAGGGGTACAATGGCCAAGCAGTGGGCAATTTCCAGCAACACTTGGGAGGAGGAATTATACTGAGGCCAACACTGGTTTTTGTTTTTATTAGTGTCCTGAATGATAAGATGCAATGCATCCTGAGAAAGTTTATGGATAATATCAAACTGGAGGACTGTGAATGGTACCAAACCAACAACAGGTTTTCTGTTCAGAAGGACCTTGTAAGTCAGGAGAAATGCATTTACAGGAAATTTAGCAGGCTCAACTATAGGAAATGTTAAGTTCTGCACCTCAGAGGACTAACTCAAGAACTGGTATAGGCTGGTGGGTGGCTGGCTGTAAAGTAGCTTTGTAGAAAAAGGCTTGTGTGTCCCAGTGGATAAGAAGCTGGGTGTGAGTCAGCAGGGTGCCCTGGTAGCAAAGAAAGCAAATCACACTAAGCTGTGCTGTCAACAGTACAGCTGGTGGATTGAGGGAGACGACATTCTTATCTTCTCAACCCTGGTGAAACACATCTGGAGTGCTTGGTCCAGTTCTGGCCTCCTCAGTTGAAGAGAGACATGAACACATTGGAATGAGGGTGGTGGCAGTCCGCTGGTGGGGGTGTGGAGTGTGTGGCAGTGAATGCACTCTGTGCATACCAGGAGAGGTGGGAGAACTGGGTTTGTTCACTCGGGAAGAGTAGAGTAAGGAAGAAAATAAAGAGAGGGTACAAAAAACATAAAGCCAGGTGCCTTGAAAGCGCAGAGCAAAAGGACAGGACTGACACAAATTGCCTCACAAGCAGAAGTTCTGTAAGAGAAAAAAAGAAAAGGTCTTCATAGCAAGGGTGGTAGAACACTGAAACAGGTACAGAGGGGATTTAAACACCGTCCTTGGATATACCCAAAAATCAGGCCCTGTCTTGTGTGGTGAGTTGAATTAGGCTTCCCTCTCAACCTAAATTACTCCTGATTCTATCACTTATTTTTTATTATTGCACTGAAAATATATGTCTTTAAATTTTACAATAAATAATACATATTACTTTGATATGAAGTAAAATATATTCTGACATAGCATCTGATGGAAAAACATAGACTGAATTATTTATGGTTACAGTTTCATTGAGGAAAACAAGGATGAATTCCATGGGATTTGATCCCAACACTGGAACCACAAATGATTTTTATTAATTTATTTTAAAAGGATAGCTATATACTTCATGTTCTAATTCCTAAAAGTTGAAAATTAACATCTAGTTATTTTTCATAAAGCAGCTAGTAGCGTGAATAATTCATGAGGATTTTCATTTTCAGATTTAACAAATAACATTCTGTATCTCTTCTTATAGTCATAAAACCCCAGAGAAAAGTTCCCAGTGTAGCACATCTACACTTCCTTCTTTCTCAACAACAACAACTTGACACTTAGAATATCATCCCATGCAAGTGAAACTGTCAAACTATTTCTTCTTCTCGTGCTATTTATGAGTGGATTTTGGAATATTGACTGCAAAATTTCTCCATAAAAATGTTTTCAGAGTTTTTATGCAAACTTACCATGAGTACACAATGACATATAAGACTATTCTCAAGGACACTTTAGAAAACAAGTATGCTAATAATAAAAAATTCAAAAAATATACTGCAGGTTAGTTCTGTGAATTGCTTCACATTTATGTTCTGAAGAGACTCCATGTGGATCTTGAGCTTACATACAGTACTCAGAAATTAAAGGAGCAGTCAGACAATGTGCTTTTTTGTGCTGAAGCAGAACAACTTATTTTAAAAATAGTGAGTAACAAATTTGTTTAATGAGTTAATCACAAAGGAGCATAATCCTTGTCAACAACACATTTCAACAAATAAATCTGAATAATGAAAATGTATATGTTGAGATTGTGCTCCTTTCATACACAGGTCATTAACAAACAAATTACATAGAACAGACAAATTAAGTTTTGCTGCCATATTTCCCAGGAATCAGTTATCATTGGCAAAACATTTACATTTGCAAATAGGTTTCTCTAAGAAATATGAGGACTATTGTTAAGGTACCAAGGTACACTTCATGTCTGAACAATAACAAAGCCTGTCTCTACAGATATCAAGCAACTTGTAGTTCTGAGGACATATTTATCTTTGTCCTTAAAACAGAATTGCATCTCAGTTCATCAGAAAAACATCATGATTCTGTACTTAAGGCCCATCACATGTAAAATGAAAAGATTTCTCAAACATATCTAAAAATCATCTAAACATTTACTTCCCAGGCTGCTGATGAAATGATGAAAGAATAATGACAAAATAGACCACATAATTTTGCAAACAGAAATAGAGATGCCAGAACTGTTGCTCTCATTGGCGTAATTAAGGATAACCATGAAAAACTGATTGGTGTAGAACTACATCCTCAACTGTATCATTAGGATACCTGATAACATACTACACATCATGAGTTTTAAGATGGATGTGTACTTGAAACAAGGTTAGACACATTATCCTGATCTTTCAGAAGTAATCAGTCTCATAAAGTGACTTCCCTCAAAGGAAAGATCCTTTAGTCATTTCCCAGAAGTCCAGGATCAATTTCCCTTAAGTTCTGAGTCTGCAGTTAAGATGGTACTGTTCACACGATGAAAACTTGCTTACAAATTTGGAATCATGCATTTTGCCTCCTTCAAGAAGTGACGTTCCACAGAGCCACACTTCATAAAGGTCACCAAGCTTCTCCAGTCTTTACAGGTCTACAGCTTTGTCTCTTCTCACCCAACACTTCTCCCACAGTCTCAACACTGTTTTGCTCCAATATTTCTAGAAAGCGAAGAAAGCTACTGCCTGAGCTATGAAACTCTTATGGAATTCTATCCCTTTGAGACAGAAACATACATCCTTGACTTCATGGGTGTAATATGCAAGTACTTCTCTGTACCCTGTGAAAAGACAGATTCCCAAAACAAATGTTACACATTACATAGGAATATAGAAGGATCCATATAATATTAGACTTCCATTTATAACGGAAGGACTCTTAGACACAAAGAGCTGAAATTTCTTCAGAATTATTAACATGATTATTTATTAGAATACTAATTCTAAGCGAAAGTGATGGATGTGTACCTTCTTCTTCTTGCTGGTATAGGCATCATAATATGTCCCTTAGCAGTAAACATCAAAAAAATTAATTCTATTTCTATACAGGAAAAGAAGTACATAAAATGTGTTGTGAGACAAAGAATGCAATATATATACTCAGAGTAATTTCAAATATAATTTGGATATGACAACAACCAGCTCTAATGTCTCTCTTTCTTGCACAGATCTCAAAGGCACAGCAGATCTTGCTTGAAAATATCTGTCCTCCTCCATTAACAAAGTTCACCTGTGCCTTTTTTCTTCTGAGGCAGAGAAATCATTCAAGGGGCATGTATTTCTGAGCTTAATCACAGTCCTTCCTAAATCCTCTATATAGAAAGTCAACAGACTGTGTTAATTGGACCAAACCTTTGTACCGCACACTTCTCTCTGAACTGATTAGCTGTGAACAAAGTATATTTATAGTTCCCAGTTGAGGTGTACATAACCACTCATCCAGGATCAGATCTCTCCTCTGTGGGCTAAAGGACTCCACAATGAACTGCTTTGGTCTCCAAAATCTAAGCCTAATAAAGCCTTTCCAGTCATTTCCATATTATTCAGGTTCTCATCACTGTTGATCTTGTTTCCAAATTTAGCCCCTTGGAAAGCACATAACAGGTAGAACAAAAGTTCAAGGGGAATTTCTTAAACACAGCTTTTTCTGCTAAATCTCCTAAAAAAGACTGCAGAGCTACAAAACAATTAATTTCTACCAAGACCCCTCTGAGTTTTCACCTGTGTTTGTTTGACTTAAGGTCTCTAGGGGAATTACCTTCAGTACCCCTGTCTTCAGGTGTTACTCCTGATGTAACTGGGCTGATTCCCTTGCTGTGGAAGTGCTGCCCCCGGTGGGGAGAATTGCAAATAAAAAAGTAAAACTCATGGGTTGAAATAAAAACAGTACAATCATAATAAATACACATATATAATAATAATAGCAACATTGATAATTATAAATTTTATAACAACAATAAATATAATGAAAAGGAAAAAGAGAGAATAAAATCCAAGAAAAATAAGTGATGCATAATACAATTTCTCACCAGCTGCTGACCAATGTCCAGCAGTGATTGGAGGCTGCTGGCTGTCTCTCCCCAGTTTGCATACTGGGCATGATGTTCCATGGCATGGAATAACATTTGGGTCTTGGCCACACCCACATGGCTCCAGGCCTCATTCCCTCATGGCCACTGTGAAAAATTAACCCAGTCTTTGGCCAAAACCAGGACATGCACACATTTTATAAAATCCAGAGTCCAGAATCGGTAGCAGCCCCATCCTTTACAATCCCTTGCCCCTCCATCTGTAAAGCAGACACTGTGTTTTCCCAATGAAAGTTAAAACTGTAAAGCTGTGTCACAAGCATGAGAGGAATCCATAAAGTGACACTGCACAGTTCTTAAAATAGCATGTGCCTCCCGGAAAAAGTGCATTACCGGGGGGAATTACACAAGAACTATGGTTTGTTAGAGGAAACATGGTGTGTAGCCAGAAATAGGATTAGAAGAACTAGGGAGTCAGAGAAAGAAGACAAAAGAAACACTACAACTATCAATTAGCTATTCAAAGAGAAGACACAATGGAAAATCAGATTACTTACAAATATTTGAAGTAGAGATTAAAGAAAGAAAAAATATAAAGCTTTCTTATGCATGTCTTGTGAGACAAATAGCTCTGTGACAGGCAGGAATGTCAGCCTTTGGACAACTCTGATGCAGGGAGTTAGGAGTAAAACAATGCTGGTCACAGAAAAGCCAGACACAAGAAGCTGCACTCCATGAGGCAGAAGACCAGAAGAGGAGTTTGTGCTTCCATTTTCAGGACTGCAATAAGAGGTCAGGCTGTCAGAGTGTTGTAGCTGAAAGAGAAGAGTTATGTGACAGCTCCAGTTCTCTACACTCACTGAAGCATAAGGGCTGCATTCAGGGGATGATCTGGGTTATAGAAGCCAACAGGACATTCAAAAGGCTTTCTGTCCCAGGCCGAGAAATCAGGTTGTATCTTGGTCTTGTAGCACCTCTGATTGTCACAAAAGTCTTCAGGACACAGGATACTGCAGCTTGTCCCTGAAAGAGCTCTCAAAGAGCATTTGAAGTTGGCTCTCCCACAAAGTTCAGTACCAGCTCAGCTAGGGTAGAGAGGCACACAGAGCCATAGCCTCTCCTGACCCTCTCCTGACAGTTTAGCAGCAAACACTCGCAAGAACACCAATTACATTCACCCAGTGACACTCCTCCTGGCATCTTAAATCTTCAGCAATGCAGTGCAATTAATTGTGAGGACACACAACACAGTAAAGACTGCTGACCTAGGAGAGATAAATGAAAGGCAGAAGTGTTTAAGAGGTATTTGTTGACGCCTTAGCTAAAACCAGATAGAAGTCAGAGGATTTGCTTGACTAGACACACTTCAAGAGGAAATGCCTGGCTCCTTGAACAATATATTGTTAAGGTCTTTTATTATTCTGTGACAATTCAGAAACTCTCAGTCAAGAAGTGATATGTGATATCAATAACTAACAAGAAGAAAAATGAATATGTGGGTACAGCATATTTTGATAACATAACATTTGATAACAGTTCAGATGAGGAAAACCCTGGGTGTTGTGGGAGTAGAAGGAGATTGCAAATCTGGTTTGATTATTCTCACACAGGTGTGGGACAGAAAAGGCAATCTACATAATAATTTTTAATCCTGTTTTCTCGTGAAAAGAAATCATATTATGTATGGAAGTGAAATAACTGCATGTGTCAGTTTGGAAGGGAAAAAAGAACTTTAAATAAGATTCACCAAGAGACAAAAATGAAAGCAAAATCTGTTTGATCAGAAAAGTGGACGTGATGTTTCTGGAAAAAACGTGTAGAAATTAATTTGCTTCAGGAAGGGACAGTTATATAAGGGTATATAAGGATATAAACAGTGGTGCTATCCAAAGGAAGCATGTCGCCCATCACAGCCCAGACAGATGTTGTTGTTCCTTGGACAAAAGTAATTGCTGTCCTTGTGTCAGACAGCATGGATATGTAAATGGCAGCAAGGAAAAGGCCTATTGCTGTAGGCCATTGCCTGTATCAGGATCTTGGAAATTATGGATATCTAGTGCTATTGCTGGAGGGAGAAATGGTGACATATGGGGCAGCCACAGCAGAGTCAGAAGCATGATCTACCCAAGACTCCCTTCCCTGCAATCTCCAGGTGGTATTTTAGCTCTTCATCTCCTTATTTCAAATAAGCAAGTTTTACAAAGACTGTGTTAACGTACCTTCATTGCCATGGTCAGTAGCACAGCTAGTGAATTCCTAATTCGTAGGTGCCCACGTACCATAGCCACATAGGGTTTCCTTTTTCCCAACACTGTTCTCCTCCTTGCTTTTCAGGAAAGATTATTTTCTACAACATGGTTATATTTGGGACAATCCTAAGGGAATTTACTACAATGATTTTTTTGTAAAAATCAAGAAAGAATTGTTTTCTGCAGTACAGAAGCAGAAAGTTTTAAATGTTGAAGTCCTCAGTGAAAAGCATTCAATTATTTGCTACCCAGGAAACATCACTGGGATGTTGATGACTAACATCTAGTGTGTGTTGATTAACAGGGGCACGTTTGGAATCCCAGTAGCTGTTTTCGTTGGTTACCAGATGTGAGGGTAAAGTAGAAGCCCAGTGCTGTTATGGGACTCAAAACTTTGTACAACATGTCTGCAGCACACTTAGCCCTGAGCGTTCTAACGTGGAACAGCTTGAGAAGTTTGGCCCATAGTTACTAGTGAGATGAAAAAAAAAAACAAACCATGAAATCATCCATGGAGACAGCATTCAGATGAGTGGGAGTGTCAGGACTGTGAGGAGGCACCTGTGCCCAAGTCTGCTCTTGGACTCTGCTGATGGTTTCCACAGTCCCCCTTTTCGTGCATGAGCCTCTCCAAAACTACCAGTGACACTTCCCTCTGTCCATAAGCCATGCATATAATTTTCCTTCAAAAAGACAGGTTTTGACTGACAATTACTCTAGGATGCTTATGCCCCTCCAAAAAGAATGGTGTAGAATATGTTTGACACATCCAGCCTTCACTAAACTCCATCAATTTCAATGTTTCACACTGTAGTTCTCTATTAGCTATTTATTCCCAGATCTTTTTCAGCTTACTGAAAATATTATTTGAAATATATCAGTTTTTCTCCTCTGCAAGATAATTCTTGAGGTTTAATTATTTTCCTCTGACACTACTTGATGTAACCAAGTCTTTCCAACTGCTTGGTTTCAATTACTTTTTTGTAGAACAGAAGTAAGATAGTTTTCCAGCCTTATAATTATGTATTATAAAGAGTAATAAATTAGAAACTGCAGGATGCTTGAGAATGAGGAGTGAGTTAAGCAATTCTGAAAAAATTTCATTTTAAATTGCCATTTACTTTTGGCTCATCAGGTTTACTCCTAAACACCTATGGTCTGAATAAAGTTTTTTTCTGGCCAGAGACACCTTTAGAATGAACCAACAAATTTTTTTTTTATTCTGACTGACTTTTTTTTTTCCTGAGAAATACTTCTGAAGCTGTTAGTATGAGTTTGTTTTCATACTGAATCTGACTTCTTCATTGCCTTTATATGATTTTATGTATCTATGCAATCTCCTCCACATCTTCAATATGAATTTGATAAGAAATGACTTCTTGATTCACAGCAGAAACCAGGAAATATGCAGAAAATTTTTTTTTACAAAATCCAAAAGAGGAAAAAAAAATACAACACCACACATCTTTCTTGCCTAGAGGAACTCATATGAAGCTTATTCTTCTTCTACCTACTTTGTTCACATAAACAAGAGTACAAATTATTTTTTTATAACAAATCATTCAATTCATTTCATTGAGATTGTTTAGTTGAAATTCGTATATGAAAGAGTGTTTAAAGCGACAGAAAAAAAATCAGTTCCACTAAAGGCCATCATTTTCACCATCCTCAAAGTAATAAGATTTTTATGTGATTTCATCCACTTCAGTTACTTTTTAGCATTCAGTGGGTTTTCTTAATTAAAAAAAAAAAAAAAAGAAAAACAAAAAGATAAACAAACAGTGCAAGAAATCTCACAGCTGAGACTTAGCTTGCTGAAGCTTGTTCAGCATCCAGCATGCGGCAAAGACATGGTACAAAATACTTAATTGGAGTGTTGACATGACATACATGCCTATGACTAGAATTCTGCTGCCATCAAGAGCATTTTTCTTTCATAGCAGACCACAGACATCAGTAATCGGATTATTGTCGTGGTGAATTTTCACTGAAACAATAACTTCAGCTCCCTCTATATAGAAAAGTCTCTAAATGACAAATTACACTTTACTTACTCTTTTTGTAGTGAAATAGGTCAGTGTATTTTATTCTAATATTGATGCTGCAGGTCATTTCCTGCAGAAAAAGTTCAGTGGGTTGACTGCAGAGAGGCTCATTGCCACAATAAGTGGTGAAACTCCCTGTTCTCTTTCTTTAAAGACATTTTTGCAGCCTCATTTTTGCTTTTACAAAAAGAAATTTCACATATAAAAGCAGTATTACTGGAGAAATTAACCAAATCAAATCAGAACAAATTTGTTGTCTTCTGTCCTCAGTGCTGGTGACTCTAGGGAATTATTTGCCATTTTGTTATATTTGTGTAGAGAAAACTGATAGGATGCAGAACAATCTCTTCCAAAGCATGGAAACAAACACCAGAGCTTGAGGGAACAAGCAGCTCAGCTCACCTCACCCCTGCTGTGTAAATTTCATTTGGACTGACCACTCACAGTACTATTTGTACACTGCAAAGTCAACTAATTACCTCAAAAACATGTGACATGACTCTCACTGAATACTCTAGTAGCCTAAAATCAGAGCAATTTATGTGAGGATTTTATTAATAGACACCGTGGGTGTCTTCCCTGAGGTAGGAAAAAGTCCTGGCAACACTTAAACAGCACCTTTAGTCAAGAGACTACTCCTAAGGTTATTCATATATCAGGGAGAAGACTAGACATCAACAATAAAAGACGGTACATGTTTTATTTCTACAGATTGAAAAATTGAGACACAGAGGAGGAAAGGGATTCACTGAACCACTCAGCTTCTGGTGGAGCTGGAACAAAGCCTGGTATTCTGGTTTTCCCCATAATGTCTTACCTACCAAGCTGGTCAGAGTTACATCCATCCTCTAATGAATTGCCTGTTCTTCAAAACTTTAGTAAACATAAGGATATAGAAGAAAGCTATCAAATTAAAACTCAAATAAATTGGAAATATTGATGATGTTACCTAAATTCTGTGTCGCTAGCCGCTTGACCGCCTGGCTGGTCAACGGGCGACAGTATCCTCGTGTGCCCGGACAACGGCTCTCACGCTGCGCAAGCGTGTGCAGCGGCAAGGCGACGCCTTTAGCCTTCTCGGGGCAGCTCAGAGGCTGGTTGTAAATCCCAAAGCCCAGGCTGGGGCTGGCAGCAGCTGTTGGCTCAAATGCGACGCAGAGGCAGCAAAGGAATAAAGGAGGACTCGCTTGTGGTGTAAATCCAAGCGTTTATTCCCTGCCCTGGAGGGGACAGGAGAACTCACTGCAAGGACGGGAGCCACAAAACGAGCCCCGAAATGACCGTTGCACCAGGTTTTAAAAGGGGGGGGAAAAGGGGAGGAACAAGGGACAGGACAAATGGGGTACATGAAAGGAGGTGACAGTAACCAATAAACAGCACACGTAGGAGGGACATATTTACATAAACCAATGGGGAGAACAGAACTTTAGAACATTCTAGCTATGCATGAACATTAAACCAACTATATGAATATCTAAATCATCTATGAGGAGAGAGGGGAGGGGA